>WNWU01013815.1:14836114-14949600 GCA_012654045.1 Ptyas mucosa | reverse complement strand
TTGCCTTCTTCAGTTAGCCACACCCTCATCTCCTGACTCCTCCCTGTGTGTGTGTGTGTGTGTGTGTGTGTATACATACATACATACATACACTATATATATAATATGTTGTAAGCTACCTAGAGTTACTTTGAAACAAGATGGGTGGCAAATACATTTAATAAATAATAATAATAAAAAGCACATTTCAAAACTTCAGGACTTGTATTTTACAACTTTTTACATTTGTAAAAATGTTGTCTTTAACATTTGTAAGGTAGCCATAGTTTTCTTCCACCACTACTCTTGCTACCACCAGTTACCCTAGACCAGGAAAAAGAAAAGAACATTTTTTCAGGCTCTTACATTATATTTTCAGACATAAAATGCAAAAGTATCAATATTCCTAATGTCTACACAGTGGAAAATAAACTATTATCATTCTTTTTGACCCAAGATTGAGCAGTGACAATGATTATTTTTTCCATTTTCCATATGTTGACCATACATTTAAAAGATCGCTGTGACTACATGTACGAATTGTATATTCTTTGAAATATCATTTATATACTTAGATCTCAAGAGAAAGAGCAGCTGACAGCATTTGAATCTTTAAGTAACCCACAGTTGGTGGCATTTAAATGGTCATTTGAGAGAAATTAATAGTAATAGAAATTTATGTTCTAAATAGATCCAATTTATAATCTATATTTGATTATAGATATATATCTTCAGTTGTGCACCCTCAAATCTTCTGACTACCTAAATGGATATGGAGAAATAAACTTAAAATCTAGATAAAATGAACATTTTTATCCACACTACTTTTTTGGAAATAATATTCAGTTGCATAAAGAAAGGCTATATGAAATATTGCACATTAAAGTAAAAGTCGCATTTCTGTGTGGCTTTTATTTTAGCATGTATTAGAAGTCATTATATTTAGTCTTGCAACAGGTTTTATCTCTGGAATTACAAAGAGCCAGACTCTTGCTTTCAAAATGCAATTTAATCTTTCTACCATCCCCCTAATTGTTTTTCTATCTAATATTTCATTGCATTTATGTGTAAGTATTCATTTTATGATAACATTTTAATCAGTTTGTAGCAACATTTCCGTCACAAGAACAATTACCATTTCTGTTTATCTGAATTGTGTTGGTTGTTCACGTCTTTTATTCAAATAGCTGCAGGTTCAATTTGCATGCTGTGATATTTTTGTCTTTTGTGGGTGGTGTTGTCAGGGTTATCAGATTCAGTATCTAATTTGCTGGGGGGGATCACTCTGCCACCCCAAAATTTTCCTTGCAAAGAATGAGATTTGAGGTTTGTATTGCAGTGTATTATTAAAGACTGCCATTATGTTTGACTCCTTAAACCAGTTTAAAGATTTTTAAAGCAATGTGGCAAAAAGTATTGTGAACTGCATGTGTATCTTTCTTGGTTATATTATCTGATGTGTTATTTGAGAATTAGTAATTGAGTTTTGACAACACTGCAATATATACACACACAGTATCAGAGTTAATAGTGTGGGTCCAGCCTTAACTTTGTCATTTTCTTATTTGATTGCTTATTCATGCAATCACATTCCATTTGTGTACTTGCTTGACTAAATAACACACGGATGTAGAAAATAAGGATGCCGGCTAATGAAGATTTTATCTGCTTTCTGAAGTACAGACATGGATGACTATATTACATTCAACATAACACACTTCAAATATTCAAAAGTGGGAGGGTGCTAATTTTTGCCCTACAACTGAAGTCATCTAAAATTATAGAAGTATTTGCAATTCCTTAGAAATTTATAAAAGAATCTAAGCATCATTATGTCAATGAAACTGAGAGTATCTACATTTGTCCATTTTGATGAACCACTTCATTAAATGAATCAATAAAACAGTTTCAGCAGGGACCATGTCAAATCTGAGCATTTAATTTTTCCTTGTAGTTTAACCTTCAGGGTTGTTTGGTAATCAGCCAACCAATAACAACTTGAAAATATCTGAGTTCATTCCATCAAGAACATTGTCTGTGCAAATCCTATTAGCAAGCATGAATTAGTGCAGATGTATGTTTCAATTAGATTTTTCCATTACCATGACTTGAAATACCTGAGCTTTATATAGCTCTTCTCAGAAGTCAGAAATCTATCTGTCCTTTTAGGGACTTTTCAATCTATGAGAACTTTCATAGAGACAGTATTCCTCACTCCATTTTCACAGATGAAAACTTGAGAAATTATAAAACAAATATTGACTCAGAATTTATTGAAGCAAAACTAAGATACTGTACCAGTTTCAGCTTTAAAAAAGTGGGGTACCCCAGGGCTCTGTCTTTGGTCCAGTACGCTTCAATTTCTTCATCAATGATTTAGATGTGGAGCTCATCAATTTTGCAGATGACACCAAGCTGGCAGGAATAGCCAACACTCCAGAAGATAGGCTTAAGATACAGAAGGATCTTGACAGACTTCAACATTGGTCCCTATCTAACAAAATGAAATTCAACAGTGAAAAAAGTAAGGTTTTACATTTAGGCAAGAAAAGCCAAATGCACAGGCATAGTATAAATGGTACTGGTCCAATAATTGTGAGAGGTATCTTAGAGTCCTAGTTGACAATTACTTAAATATGAGCCAGCAGTGTCCTACAGCTGCCAAAAAAGCCAACATGGTCTTAGGCTGCATTAACAGAGGGATAGAATCAAGAACACATGAAGTGTTGATACCACTTTTTAATGCCTTAGTATTAAATATTCCACACTTGGAATATTGCATCCAGTTTTGGTTGCCACAATGTGAAAAAAAATGTTGAGACTCTACTATAGAAAGAGTGCAGAGAAGAGCAACAAAGATGATTAGGGGATTGGAGGCTAAAATATACAGTATAAAGAATGGTTGCTAGAATTGGGTATGTCTAGTTTAATGAAAAGAAGGACTGGGGGATGATGTGATAGCAGTGTTCTAATAACTAAGGGGTTACTACAAAGAAGACGGAGTCAACCTAATCTCCATTGCACCTGAAGGCAGGACAAGAAGCAATGTATGGAAACTAATCAAGAAAAGAAGCCTAGAACTAAGGGGAAAATTCCTGACAGTTAGAACAATTAATCAGTGGATCAACTTGCCTCCATAAATTGTGAATGCTCCAACACTGGAAGTTTTTAAGAAGAGATTGGACAACTATTTGTCTGAAATGGTATAGGGCAGTGATGGCTAACCTTTTTGCCATCATGTGCCAAAAGCGTGGGGAGCGTGGGGGGGGGGTCAGGTGTGCATGTGCCCACACCCATAATTCAATGCCCCTGTGCCCTGCCCCCCCTGCACATGCGCGCCCCACCCTCCCCTCGCTTTTGGCACGCAACGGCAAAAAGGTTACTGGTGGATCTGGTAGGCCTGTTTTTCACCCTCCCCACGCTCCAGAGGCCTTCTTGGAGTCTGGGGAGGGTGAAAACGGCCTTCTACACACCCCTGGAAGCCCTCCAGAGGCCCCTCTGCTGAGCTCGGAAGGCCCGAAAATCAGCTGGCCGGTGTGCACATGCGTGCTGCAGCTGAGCTAGGGCAGCACTCACGTGCCTACAGATATGGCTCCGCGTGCCACCTGTGGCACCCGTGCCATAGGTTTGCCATCACTGGTATAGGGCTTCCTGCCTGAGCAGGACTAGAAGACCTCCAAGGTCCCTTCCAACTCTGTTAGTCTGTTAAAGTACTTAAAATATTATTTTTTAATATTTCTTCTCAGTAGAAAATATAATTAAACAATAAGCCAGGAAAGTCCAAAAATATTTTTCTATCTTGTATCTACTTGCATTGGATTCAAATTTTGCTTATATCTTTTCTACAGATAAATCTTCCCAACAAGAAAAGAATTAAGATTCAGAATATTTTTTGACCTGAATTTTGAATTAACATGCTTTGGGCTCTCTGGGAAGTAGGATGATAGAAATAAGGGAATGGAAATCAAATTATTATTGTTTTTTTTAAACTACCTGCTTCAAAATGGCAGTGGCTATGTTCTTTCTGGAAGCTACAGCAGTGTAAATGGAAACCATAACTTTTTATTTGTAAAAATAAAAATCGTTTTTACTTGCAGTAAAAGTCCTTGAAGATAGGACATGTCTAAAAAAAAATAGCTGTCTGAAACTTGTAGATGTTGGGGAAATCACCAGCCTTTGCCCTAGGCAAACATTTTTTTCTTTCCCTTTCCCTTTCTCCTCACTGTCCTCTCAGCAAGTGGTTGCTGTGTCTCTTCTCTTCACACTCAAAAAAGGTCCCATTAAGTTTCAAAATATCCAATCACTTGCTGCCTCCCAGCAATCATCTTTCATTCACAGGTATAACATTAAACTTTTAACAAAGGCATATCTTAGATATTCCTCCTTTAAGATCTAGTTCTCATAATAAGCACCTTGACATCATCTTCCTGCATTATCATATCAAGGTGAAAACTATCCTCCCACCCAAACAGGGTATGCTATACTGTATGTATGAAGAGAAAAGTGTAAGCAAGAAATTCACTAAAAATAGAGCTTACATTTGATACAAAGAGGTTGCTGAACTTCATTTTCATAGTTCATTCATTTCTTTTTACAAGATATCAATGTATTTACATTCTTTCAAGTAGAATGCAAATTCTACTTGAAAGGGGCCTGAGTGGCGCAGTAGACTAAGGCACTGTGATTAACATTCAGCTGCCTGCAATTACTGCAAGTTCTAATCTCACCAGGCTCAAGGTTGACTCAGCCTTCCATCCTTTCTAAGGTGGGTAAAATGAGGACCCAGATTGTGGGGGCAATAAGATGACTTTGTATAAATATACAAAAGTATGAAGGCTGTTGCTTAACGCATTGTAAGCCACCCTGAGTCTCTGGAGAAGGGCGGCATAAAAATCAAATTTTAAATTTTTTTTAAAAAAATATCTTTTTCCAGTTTTTGGTTTAGTCAGACAAACGTATTTTTTGAGTCGTTTATCATTTTTACTACCATCACTTTATACATGTGCAGAAAGAATCATAATCAAGTACATAATCTACTAGATTTCTAGGAAGGCTCTCTTGGGCCATGAAATAAGAGCAACTGTTTTTGAGTCTCTTTTTCTTCATCACTGGCAATTGCCTACACTTCTGTTCTTTAATAAACTCTTAAATTGATTCTGTAGAAAAAAATATTGTCCAAATTCCTGTCTTGTTCATTAAAAAAATAATAATAATGGTATTGATAGCAAGTCAACTTGGTTGACTGTGGGAGGGTACTTCAATGTTTCAAGGATAAGCAAGGTATCAAAATTGAATCCCTCCCCTTGAAGCTTTTATGTTACTTAACAGGTTCATCCTCATCTCTGAGGAAAGAGTGTTTTTGGTGTGACTTAATATGAACTTTACTTGTTTACATAATTTAGAGCTAAACAAAAAAAAATTGGGGGGGAAAGTTGTGATGGATATGGTTACCACCTTGAATTATTTGCAAAAATAATAAGATGGGATATAAATAAACATACAATTGAAGCCAGATTTTGTTTCTTTTAGGATAAGCGGATAAGCAGGAAAAAAAAATCATTTCAATATATGATCTTGTTGCAGAGATGGAAAGATTTGACACTGCCTCCTAGAGAGGAATGGTTGATGCTACTGACAGATCTTGCTGAGATGGATAAACTAAATTATTTGATTAGACAAAAAATACTCTTTACATTTATTAGTAATTGGAAACGTCTTACGAACCATTTGTTTAAAAATGAAAAAAAAATTGTCAGCCAGTTTAGGCATTGCTACTTATTAAAATATGTATTGGGATGGATAGGTACCAAAAAACTAAATAATGGAATCAAACAGAATGCTGTATTGGTTAATGAAGAAGCATACAACCAAAGAATTGATTTGAGCATTCTGTCAGATGAATGGCTTGCCAATCAACTTTTAATAATAACAAGCTTCTTCACCATATTCATAGGTTCCCCAGGAACAATTTATATAAACATGCAAATAATATTACAATTATCCTGGTATGGTGATTGCTTGAATTTTCATTTTGAGCATGTCTTCATCATTATAAAAAGATATGGCTGTCCAGTCTTCATTTGTGTTTAGTTGCCACATGTATATTTACTCCAATATATCCACTTTAATTATTTGCAACTACACTTTCAATTATTGTGAATTTATTGATATTGTGAATATCAATAAAACTATCAATAAAATCACCTACATTATAGTAAATCATAGTTCTTGCTTATGACAATTTCTGAACCTCTTCTTTCATTCACTATTTTATTGAATTTTTATGGGTAGGTTTCCTTTGTTCAAGCTATTCCACAAAACATTGAAGCAATCATCAACTTGAAGAAGTAACATCTTGTTTATACAAGAATTAACCATCTACACCTATTTAATTAGTTCGAAAGAAAAGAAAAGTAGTATCTCTTTGATTGCAATTTAGCTAATGCTTAATCAAGGATCAACATACAGATATCAAGTGCCCACCGTTTTCTCAGAAGCATCACGAACAATAAAATTTAAAATCAACACAAAATCATCTCTTGTGCAAATTCAGTTTTCTGCATAACATTATATTTTATAATGTTCCAGCCCTATGGAAAAAGATCTATAATTGTTTTCAAATACAATTGCACTTCTGATGTTGCAGAAGCAGAGCATATTTCACATTTGAGGGATGCTAGAGCAGGAATACGCAAGCATTTTGGGCACTGAAGGCCACACTGCATATTTAGAAGAACTATGGGCTGCAAGACATGAAACTCTGTATGTCATTTTAGATTTTTGCAGGGACTTTTGGAGGGTTTCTTTGATTTTAATTTTGACATATAGTGTCTGTGTATGTATTGGTTATACTATGTTTGCTATTTTATTTTTATTTTATTACTATTATTCATATTTCTATGCCGCCCACTCTCTGAGGACTCTGGGCAGCTTACACCAAAGATAGTATACTAAATAGCATATTGCCCCCAACAATCTGGATCCTCATTTTATCCACCTCAGAAGGATGGAAGGCTGAGTCAACCTTGAGCCAGTGAGATTTGATCCGCTAATCTGCTGAACTAGCAGTCAGCTGAATTAGCTGCAGTACTACACTCTAACTGCGCCACCTCGGCTCAGCTATCTTAAAAAGATGGGAAATAATGCTAATAGTCTTCAATTTCAGTACTCAGGGCTCCTTCTTCTTATACATACTCATTTATTCTACAGTAGCAACACTAGAGTAATGACATTTTAAATGGAATTGATCCCGAAATTTAATGTACATTTTACAGATGTTTTATATGCCAGATATTCTATATTTAACTAACATGCCATAAGACAGTTGTCACCAGACTTAATGTCCTTTAGGTATGTGGTTTTCAACTCACTATATTTCCATTAAAGTCACTCTGTAGGGTATCAAAAGCAAAGAAGGCCGTGGTACATTTATATGGTATCCAAGTAGCAACATTAATTATGGAGGTAGGTGAAGTTGTTTATCAAGGTATTTATAGCAATGAGTCTTATCAATTAAATATCCAGAAGAGAAATACCATCATCATGTTTGCATGAAATAGATGAATAGTAGTATTATTAGCTTTAGAAAGCCATGCATTTTTTATTACTGTTCTTATTAATAAATCAGCTTTCATAGAATATTTGTGCCTTCAATAGAACCACTTTTGTTAAAGCATATTATTTATTATCCAGGATTAAAAAGGAAAAAAGATTTAATGTAGTATATAATTTAGTCCCTTATTTTGAAGTGTATAATTTATTTTACATAGGGATAGAAGCTAAAGTTGAAGTCCATTCAACTTTATAGTTACAACAAGATAATCTTGTCAGCGCCTGTCTCTATGGAAACTATACTAACAGAGGTGTGGGTTTTTTTGTTCTTTCTTTCTCTTAAAGCAGCTAGAAAGGTAGTGCTGTGCAGAAGTCCAGTAGAAGACAGTGGGAGGTATTTTTAGATAAGCATGGCCAAAATTGCAGCAGTCTGGAAGTCAGTCTTGCTTCTTAATCTGAAGCTTCAGAATGGGTTTTTTTCCCACATTAAAGTTCTTGAATAGCAATATATGTTGAGATACGTTTCTCACCATTCTTGTAGACCTCTTCCTCATACATCTTTTGTCTTCTCAGATTTGATAATGACAGTCCTCTATGGACATTGAAAGATGGCCAGCAAGGTGATTAGGTAGCACCCACACACTCATATTCATGTATAAAATGTCAAGTAGGGCAATTGTGCTTCAAGACAAGCCACACTTTGTCCATATTGTGCTTCTCTCTTTTGAATGAAAAATTATATTTTACCACTTATAGTTCAACTTTAAGAAGGACTACAAATATTCATCACTCTACATTTTGTTTTCAAGAGAAAACAAAAAGAGAAAAGTCCAGTTTAGAGAAAAATATTCTGGGGAAGTGTTTGTATTTTATATTTCAGCAATCATATTCAATTCATGGACTGAATTTCTGATGCACAATAATATGGAAGTGCTGTGCCATTGCCTTTCTTTCAATATATGTGCTTGTGTTTCTGTGGGCTTAATTTTTCAGTCTGGTCTACAGTTAAGTATGGTCAGTTCGCTCGCACAGAGAGGGCCTCCTCAGGGTGCCGCCGACCAGACAATGTTGGCTGGTGACCCCCAGGGGGAGAGCCTTCTCTGTGGCAACACCTGCCCTCTGGAACTACCTACCCCTGGAGATACGCACGATACCAAACCTCCGGACCTTTCGTTGGGCCCTGAAAACGCATTTATTCCAGCTAGCTGGGCTGGCTTGATCCCATCCTCTCGGTTTTAATTGAATTTGGTTTTAATTGGGTTGTTCTAAATTGTTGGGCCAAAATCATTTAATGTCTTTTAAATAGTTTTTAAATTTTATATGTTATGTTTTATCTCGGCTGTTCACCACCCTGAGTCCTGTTGGAGAAGGACGGTATAAAATTCAAATGAATAAATAAAATAAATAAATTGATTTTGCTGATAATCTCCCATACACTATTAACCAGATCCAATCTTACTTCAATTACTACTGAGATTAGCCCGGTTCATTAATAAACCATATATTTCCATCCCAACTATTATTGACATGAATTCAAAATAAATGCAGGGAAGAGATTACCAGTGCTATACTCAGATTTACAATCCACTATTAGCAGCTTCATAGATATTTAGGCAATATTTACATAATGCTGGATTATTTTATGAAAAAACATATAACCAAACAGACTAGCATCAGGTTGGCACTATGCAACTTTCACATATTGTTGCACTGCATCTTCATGGGCTCATGAGCCATAGTGATGTTAGGCAAATATGAGGTTCAATACTGGAAGACCACATGTTGTCCATATCTATCATAATGTGTTTTTCAGAACCTCAGTCTTTGTTTCCTTTCTTTAGTCCCTGATTATTATAATTTCACTACATCAGTTTCATAAAGAAAGATGTTTTCTTCCTAACAACAGTGACATACCAGTAGCAGTGAACTACAGTCAGGCGAGCCTCCATGCTTTGTAGCCAGGCTTAATCAGATATATTTTAACCTGAAATTCTATTTCAACATGAGGTATTTAATCATGATACAAAACATCTAAACCATCATCACTCTAAACACCTGCCTTGTCAGATTAAATAATAATAACTAAATATTTCTTCCCAAAGCCAGATCAAAAACTACAGAAGCACATAAGTAATAAGAATTAATGGACATCTCAGGCTGTAATAAATGACTTGTTAGCTAATGGAAATTGCATAACTGAATGAGTTTCTTCCCTTCATAAACTTTTGTGGAGGTTTTGTGCTGAAATCATAACAATTAGAGCTACTTTTCAGAAAATTTCTGGGTACACAGGTACTGTTTCAGTCTTACCATGCACCGAAAGTACATCGTAGGCAAACAATAGGAACATGGTGCCACTAAATGCAGAAGTGACCTTTTTTAAAAATCTCTAATCTGCAAGATTCATTTTGCTATTTATGTTTTGATTTCTGCTTTCTGCTGATTTGTTCCCTTCCTGAATGATACTGATAATATATTACAGTGACCTGGATGTGTAGACTTGGTGGAGTTGATCTCCTCCTGCACAATCACATGGGGATTTAGAGGATTAGCAAATTTATATAGCCACCCATCTCATACATGTGACTCTGGGCAGGATACGCAATCATCATGAGGAAATCCTTCTGCTCTAATTTTGGGTACAAGTTCTTGGTGTTGAGCCAAGGAAACAGAACAGCAGTTTCTGGTATATCGTTTACCCTGTTCCACAGTGATCTCCTTAGCTGAACCTGACTGAATGATCTTAGAGATGATGCTGGAGAGTTCCAGACTGATGACTGTGGAAGACTCCAGCCTCCATGCTGAGGTATTTATGATGGGGTAACCATATGACTTCTTGGCCACTGTGACCATGACAACCATGTACAGTATATAGAAAAATGACAAGTATGTGTGTAGAAAAATGGGGGGAAAGCATTTTATATCTTCGTGACAAACATGATCTATACTTAAATTAATAGCAGCAGAAATTGATTTAAGGAGTAATCTTTCTTCATGTTTTACCTCCTTTTTATACTTGCAGCTTTCTTATACAGATAGTTTCATGAAAAAATTAGATGTTTTAATCACAAATGATAAATTCTAAAAAAAAAAAACGCAACTCAGTTCAGACCCCTCTATGGTAAATAACTGAGTTACACATTGCTGGGTTTCAGTGCTTCAAAGAGTCTACCCATTGTGATATGGATTTCTTAACAACTAAAGGATAAAAATAATTACTATAATATTATTAGACTACAGGTAGTACTCGATGTACGACCACAATTGAGCCCAGAATTTTGGTTGTAAGTTCTTGCAATTTTAAGTCGTGTCATCACATGACCAGATTCAATTTTACAACCATTTTTACAGCCAGTCACTAAATAAGTTACTGTAGTCATTAAGCAAATCACATGATTGTAAATCCAAATCCAGTTTATCCAATAGCAAAACCCAACAAAAAAAATCACAAAACATTATGCATGCTATAGTTATAAATGCAAGATGGTTGCAAAGTGGCCAACATGTGACCACATGACCACAGGGTTGATACAGCCATTGTAATTTCAAACACAGGCCATAAATAACATTTTTCAAGTCTGACCTCACTTGAAACGATTGTTAAGTGGGGACTACCTGTATCCCTGATTTTGGAAAATACCATAGGGTTTCTCAATTCTTTCATCAGCTAAGTTTAGGCGTTTTTAAATTAGATAGATAGATAGATAGGTAGGTAGGTAGGTAGGTAGGTAGGTAGGTAGAGGTAGAGGTAGAGGTAGAGGTAGAGGTAGAGGTAGAGGTAGAGGTAGAGGTAGAGGTAGAGGTAGAGGTAGATAGAGATAGAGATAGAGATAGAGATAGAGATAGAGATAGAGATAGAGATAGAGATAGAGATAGAGATAGAGATAGAGATAGAGATAGAGATAGAGATAGAGAGGACAGACAGAAGACAGACAGAGCTTTATGATTCTGGTCCCTGAAACAGTGCCTTCCCTGGGGAATATCTGCTAGACAGTGACATCTACAGGAGAAGCCTATGTCAGATACCCAATGAAAATATACAATGAAAATATTTTGTTATCTAGAATCTCTCTTTTTTAAATTCATTTTCCAGAAGGCGAGGCTATTGTCAATGATGTCCTCCTTTCTTGTTTAATACCAGGCCTTTTAATCTTTAGGAATCATTCAATCGCTTAACCATTCGTTTTGTATTTTAACGGTCCTGATAGTGATGTCTCTTCTGTGTTATTGTGGGTTTTAAATTAATTTCTTATTTATTGTGCTAGATATTAATGGATTGATGAGTGAGCTATACATATTTCATATAAATGAATTATTGGGCAAATGAATGAACTTCATGAACATCAACACTTTAAAAGAACTGTGGCATAAGCAAAAACTGTGATAACATACACTGGCTATGTGCTAAAGTGTCAATAAAGGGGGACAGAATCACAACTGTGACATCTAGGATTCAGTGGCAAAAATAATGTATCTTCTTATCTTTTTCTGTCTTCCTCCCTCACACACATACATAGAGTGTTCTGCTAATGCAGTTTTATTTTACGACATTGTTTTTATTGATTTAGATGTCAATAGTTTTGTCTGTGTTCTAACACACTCTGACAACTGAATGAAGCTGGCTGAATTGGTGGAAATGTTAATCCATTGTTGCTTAAATGAATAGGTATAAAAATGAATGTATGAAAAAGATAAATCTAATTGATTCTTTTGATTTTAGCTACCTATTTCTTTTTTAATCCAAATGGCTAATTCTTTAAATCAATACTATCATTCTTGCTGTAACTGATTTATTCATTATATTTTGAAGCATAAAACTGAGGAAACAAATTTCAGCTATTTGATGGAAATTTGATGGTTAAATTTCCTAGAAAAATATTTTTAAAAGTTTTTTTTCCATTTACCAACTTATTTTCCAAACCGTATATTTGAACTTAAACCAAATTTTGTGTTCAGTGAAGACACCTAGTAATAGTGTCTGCTTTACAAACTGAGCCACATCATCTCCTGTAAAATCCTATATCGCCTAATAAACAACATGCTCAGTGATAGATCCTTTCAGATCATTATGGGGGACAATGTTAGCAAGTTAAGAAACTCAACAATGGCCTTCCATAAGGTTCTGTAGTGGCACCCACACTGTTCAAACTTTATATCTCAGATATGCCAGCTACAAGGGGATGTAAATTTGGATATGCAGATGACCTGGCTCTAGCAACACAAGATAAAAACTTGGAAGTTTTGGACTGCCTCCTCTCTGAGGACCTGAAGTCCCTGGGAAAATTATTTGCTGACTGGAAACTCATACCCAGTGTCAGCAGAATGGTGTCCACCTGTTTCTATCTCAACAACGCACCCTGATGTTACCCCAATGCCATCCCGAAGGCCTACCTGAATAACAACTTACTCCCTTATGATCCTCACCCCCAAATACCTCAGAGTAATTTTGGATTGGACTCTCTCCTATAAGAAACACCTAGAGAACATGTCCGCTAAAATCAATACCAGGAACAACTTACTCCAGAACCTAAGAGGATCAAGATGGGGAGCCTCAGCCTCTACTCTCAGAATATCAGCACTAGGGTTGGTGTACTCCACAGCTGAATACTGCACCCCTGTTTGGTTTAATAGCTGCCACTCTAGCAAGATCGATGCAAGACCAAATGACACAATGAGGATCATAAATGGTTGCATACTCCTACTTGCTGGCTCCCCGCCTTGAGCCACATCGCACCATCAGCTCTACGACGGCAGGAAGCCTTAGTGAAGGAGTACAACAAAATTTTGAGAAAGCCACTTCTTCCTGTTCACGCTGATCTTTTTCATCTATCAATTGGCAGGCTTAAATCCAAGAAGCCCTCTCTGGCACTCGCTCAACAGCTGTCTAACAATTTTGACATCGGCACACAGTGGAAAGCCAAATGGGCTGCTGAATGCCCAGATACAGGCAGCTACATAGATGATAGCTGCACAAAAGATGCCAGGTTTTGACCTTCCTCTCCAGCACTGGTCAACTCTGAACAGGATCCGTACCCAACATGCTGTCTGCCAGGACTCATTGTTTAAGTGGAGTCTTGTCTCTACCCCTCAGTGTGACTGTGGTGCTCTTCGACAAACTATCCTTCATATTGTGTCTGAATGTCCATCAAGAGTTTACACCTGCCCAATGTCTGATTTTTTTCAACATAGGCCACCCTGTCCTTGAATGGCTGGGTGGACTGGACATTAACATTTGAACCACTATAGGTCCATGTATTTGTCATACGCTAAATAAATAAATAACCTAGTAATATATTACTATAATATAGTAGTATATAATATAACTAATATATTAAAAGAGAATCTATAAATAGGTTGAAAGAATATCCATATCCAATTTGAAATCTGCTTCTAGCAGAATGGCATACTCATTGAAGTTAATATGTTATATAGAGTTATTCTTAAATATAAATACAAATAAGATAGATACAATGATGATTTTAAAATGAATACTATTGCATCTTTTAAAAAAAATGAATATTGCCAAGGCTTTAAACAGATACATTAGCTTGCCTCTCCAAACAAAGTATACATAAATTTCCATTTGAAAAAAATGAAAACAATGAACTCTGCAATTTTTAGTCTACCCTAAATAAGATGTTTGACTTCAGAATAACTTGTAGATATAGTTGGCTATGCATTTTGTTTGTATATTTGTTGCTGAGACAGGGATAAAGATAGCAATACAGAAGATTATCATCAGAAAGTTCAGTTAGTGTATCAAATGTGTTGAATATGCAAGTAGGAGTAAGTCTTACATCAGCCATCACTCATTGGTTCATTTTCCCCAGTGGGAAAATGAAAAAGCATCAGTGGCTGACAGGCTGGACAGCTTCCTGTAAAAGGACCTGCAGCCTTGAGCAGCCCTCAGTTTGTAATTATTTCTGTTGTTGTTCTTGTTGCCTGAAATAAATGGTTGTTTTACTTCACTACGACCATCCTGCCTCTCTTTTCGTGTCTGGACTTAACAAAAAGTATGGTACTTTTTTTTCCCTTCTAACCTCAATAGCAAATAATGTAGTTATGTAAAAGACCCAGAAAGAGAATTAGATATGCTTTCAGTTTTAGAAATAGAAATACTTAATAGATCAGGTTGTTTATGATTATATATGACAGTGACATCATGAGTGGGATCACAACTTTTACATTTAAAAATGATTTGTTCAATTAAAAGACTGTTAACTCTTATGCAGATTTAGAGAATTAGAGAATTTAGTAAATTGGGGGCTCAAGTGAAAGAAGCAGACAGAATCTTTTAATACTAGATACAATGGAAATATTTTTAAAGATAACATTTTATAAAAAGAAGAAACTCTAAGCCTGCTCAGAGGAAATAAGGAGAGGTTTACAAATGATGTAACAGCATGAGGGACCTAGTTTCCATTGAAATCCGGTTCTCGACACTGTGTAACAACAACACAATTTTGAACATAAAGTGTCAACAAAACCAGACTAAATCAGTGCTGCAGGTTTATAGATGTGCATTGATCTTTTATTACTTTGGCCGCACCACTGTATAACCATATAACATCACTGTTATATAAACTTCATTGGCTCCCAGTATGTTTTTGGTATAGTTCAAGGTATTGGATATAATCTATAACGCTCTTCATGGCACAAGGCCAGGTTACCTGCAGAACCAAATATCTCCAACTGACTCTTCCCATCCTTGCTAGATCAACAAGGTCTCCTCCATACGACAATGTATCTGATGGGACTCACAAGGCATATTTTCTCTGTTCTGGCATTTCCACTTGAAAGAGCTGACCTTTTCAGATTTAGATGGCCTTGATACTGTTGGCCTCCTGCCACAAGCCTTGAAGACCTAGCTTTTCCCCTCAGCTTTCTGAGCTGGTCAGAATGGTAGATGAACCTGTCATGTGAATGTAGTTCATATGAAATTACTGTGACCTAGACTCAGCTGGATTGTGCTTTTTTTAGCTGGTGTTTATGTTGGCTTTAGTCTTATGTGGACCACTCACAGTTGCAGTTTACAAATTGGGCAGCTATATAAATTGGTTAAATAAGTAAACAAGCAAGCTATCCAGCTTCAGGATGGGTGATCTTTTACTCTTAGTTTATTTAATATTGTTTGTGATCTCCAATATTTTGCTCTATTTTAAAACATTTGATTATATGCATGGTTACTCCATTTTTGCAAAAACAAGGGTGATATGAATAATAATAATCCACTGTGTATGAAATTATATTTCCAAAGTACATATTCCATATGAATCCTTGTGTGGCAGGGTAGGAAAAATGGCATAATAATAAATGGATGTGTCTCATACTTGTTAAAATGAGCAAGGACTTGAATTCACTCAGAAAACAGCATGTTAGAAATGCTAGAGATATCATTTCGAATATTCCCATCTGCTTATCACTTCTGTCTCCATATAATACGGCTTCCTGCGGAACCCTATTAAGCAAATCAGTATGAATCTTGAAATGACTCTGCACGGAAAAGGGCAAATAAAAGTGGATTGAGCAAATTCTTAGCAAGGCTCCTAAATTAACCCAAGAAAGATCCTTCAGCTTGGAGGATGTTATTCAGACTGGGTATGGTTCATTCTTTTAAATGAATCTAAAGCCCTGGTTATTTGCTGCCTTGGGAGGCATTCGTCCTCACATGATGGAGAATACCCTTCAACTATTATCATGTTGATGGCATATCACAGAAGCTTGGTGATCTATAGTCATGGTAAACTACCACTCTTCCAACATGATACCCTTCAAAAAATGAGAAGGGGGAGATAATAACAGCTATGTTACCGGCTTCTTCACACAAGCAATTGTTCATCGTATGTATATGCAAAGAACAAGCTACCCAACTAAAATAAGAACTAAAGTTAAGAACAACATAGAGTTATTTAGGGTTACAACTTTTATTGTAAGCTGCCCAGAGTCCCTTGGGAGTTGGGCGGCATAGAAATGTGATAAATTAAATTAAATTAAATTAAAATTTCAAAATATGAACAAACGCATATGTCTGTAAGCTTGGCAGCTTGAATAGGTTTCTTATTTAAATATACTTTCTGAGGATAGTTCTTCAGGATAAACTCTGAGACAGCAATGTTTCTAGAACTGGCAATTAGCAAGACAGGCTCCTGAATCATGAATATTGAAAGAGCATATACAGTATATGCAAAAGAATATACAGTAATTAGGATGGATTATATAAATCTATATAATCTATATTTGATCTATACATCTGGTGTGATTTCTCACCTTTGTAAGAAGGCAGAACTCTGGCTGGCTCTCTCTCTCTTTCTCTCTCTCCCTCCCTCCCCTCTCTCTCCCTACCTACATCTCAGCTGTAACATTATTTTTCACTTTTTAAAATGCATATTTCTCTAATCTTCCCTTTTGATGTACATTTGTTACATTTTTACATCAATTTTACATCAATTGTTACCATGTGAACACTTTTAAAATGTACTCAGACTTTGTGTGGTGTGTGTGTGTAAAAAGATCCCCATGTTTGCTTTTTTTTTCTATGTAATTTCTGATAATATTTTTGTTGGATGCAACTTCTGCAAATACACGTGTTTTTCCCCCCCTACAGGTGTGTGTGTGTGTGTGTGTGTGTGTGTGTAAAAAGATCCCCATGTTTGCTTTTTTTTCTGTGTAATTTCTGATAATATTTTTGTTGGATGCAACTTCTGCAAATACATGTGTTTTTTTCCCCTCTACAGGTTTGGACCAGAAAAGGATGGTCACTGTTGCTTTGCTATGGTAGAAACCTGGATCTTATAAATTCATTTATATGGTAATTGTTAGCAGAATGCTTTAACATTCTTAGTTGGCTATTAAAGTATTTTAGTATGAAGACCTGGGCATTTAATTGTGACAAAGCTAAATATTTCCTTTTTGATGCACTTTTAATTTCCTTTGGAATCACTAAATAGGTCTCTGTCTGGATAACATTCCATAATCACAAAAAACATGACACCACTGGAATGCTGGCTAGCAGAGGTGGGTTTCAGCAGGTTCTGACCAGTTCTGGAGAACTGGTAGTAAAAATTCAGACTGGCCCCACCCCCATCTATTCTCTGCCTCCCAAGTCCCAGCTGATCGGGAGGAAATTGGGATTTTGCAGTAACCTTCCCCTGGATTGGAGACAGAATGGAGATTTTACAGTATCCTTTCCCTGGAGTGGGGTGGGAATGGGGATTTTACAGTATCCTTCCCCTGCCACGCCAACCAAGCCGTACCCACTAAGCCATGCCACACCCACCGAGCCACACCCACAGAACCGGTAGTAAAAAATGTTGAAACCCACCATTGCTGGCTAAATGTATATTTTAAATCTCATAAGTATTCTTAATAATCCCTTAAGTTTAATAACAACACACTTGATTTTTATCAATATTTTGCAGAGTACAATCAGAAGTGTATCAGTAATCAAGATGCAAGGATATTTATGAAATGACAACAAAAGCTGCATGAAGTTCGATTGTTATTTTGTATACCATCTATTTGTCCTTTATAAAATGCTGAGGAAAATAAGAATTCTTGTTCAGCAATAGGGCATTTTGGTTTAGAGTAGAAAATGTGATATTGCTCTTTCCTTTTTCAGTTGGCAGACCATGTTATAGTATTTTTTTAAAAATTTGATTTATATGCCGCCCTTCTCCGGAGACTCAGGCCGGCTTACAATGCGCTAAGCAATAGCCTTCATACTTTTGTATATTTATACAAAGTCAGCTTATTGCCCCCACAATCTGGGTCCTCATTTTACCTACCTTAGAAAGGATGGAAGGCTGAGTCAACCTTGAGCCTGGTGAGATTCGAACTTACAGTAATTGCAGACAGCTGGTGTTAATCACAATGCTTTTAGTCTGCTGAGCCACCAGGCCCTTTCTTTACTTAAATAAGTAAATAAATAAGTAAATTTCTTTACTTATTTATTTATTAAACTTATCACACTGTCAACTACCAAGGTTATAAGTGATTTACAATAAGTTTTTTAGTGACAAAAATATTATAATAATGATAAAATTGGAACATCGTGAGCTTTTATTTTGCTTCCTCTGTCTTCCATTTACTTCAGAGTACTATGGTCAAATAGATTGACAGTTCCCCTGCAACATCAGGTTTAAACTTTCTGAAAGAAGACCAGGAAGGTATTCGAGAGATATTTGGCACATAATACAAAAATCAGCTGGTGAAGAACAAATAAGAAATAGAAATAATAATATTTCTATTTCAGAACACTGCTGTTTGCTGGACACTTTGCTAGAAACAAGATTACCCAAATGTGATGATTGAGATGTCAGCAGTGGTGGGATTCAGCCAGTTTGCACCACTTCGGGAGAACCGGTTGTTAACTTTCTGAGCAGTTTGGCAAAGAGTTGTTGGAAGAAATCATTAGGGAAGAGAACTGGTTGTTAAATTACTTGAATCCCACCACTGGATGTCGGGTGTATGATTGATTGATTGATCGATTGATCGATTGATTGATTGATTATATGTCCAGTCATTTTTGACCCAGGAGGCCTAGTGACCTCATAGATTTTCTCCATGATGGTCTATCCCCAACTTCTTACATTTTCCCAACGGTGCACTCATTGACAACATAACTTAGTTCATCTACTTTGCTGCTGCTCATCTTCTTTTTCTCTCTGCTTCCACCTTTCCCAGCAGAGGAGCCTTTTCTAGAGAGCTGGATCTCTGGAATGACATGGGATATAGAATGGGTCTCTTTGAAAGGACAGGGGTATGATGTTATTGTAATTATTTCAGATGTAACAATGATATTCAGTCCTTAGTTCTTTTGGCTATAGATCCCCAGTGTTAATAACCTTGAACAGTTGCTAAATAAATGGTTATAAATTGAGGCTACTTAACTTGTAATCAACCTGTTATGAACAACATGCCTGCCTGTTTGAATCTAAAACTCTCATAAGATCTTTACCTGGTTTTCCCCCAAAAAATCTTCTCAACCTTGTGGTACCAGTAGTTTTTACTACATTCAAATCCAAACTTCTAGCAAAGTTTCCAATGAATAATTCTGCCAACATGGTCATGGCACTCCTTGTGATCAGTTTGTGAAAGTTTGCTGCATTATTGTTGTTTTTTCTCCAGAAAACAATCTACCTCTCTTCAGGATACTGTATATACTCGAATATAAGCTGAGTTTTTCAGCACGTTTTTCAGGCTGAAAAAGCCACCCTCGGCTTATATTCGAGTCACGAAAAAAATGCCTTTTTAAAAGAAAACAAATGAGTAGACTCGTGTCTGCAAAAATAGAAAAAACAGCCCCTTTCAGCTTCGTATAGGTTAATTACCATAAGCTGATTTGAACAGCTTCCCGACTCTCAGCTGATTTGCTCTCAGCTGTTTTGGGCAGGAGTCTTTTTCTAGCTGCAAAGAGTCCTGCTGGAGCACATTTTTTTTTCTCTTTGTGCAATTCAAGCTGAAAACGAAACTGAAAGTAAAGCAGGTTGTTGCCTTTGCTGTTTCCTTGCCATGTTGGAAAGGCAGATTTCTTTTCTTTTACCTCATCAAAAAAGGTACGTGCAAACAATGGGAAATTTATGGCAGATGGCAAAAGAGGAGAGTTCAAGATTTTAAAACACAAAAGAAAAAAAGCTCTATTTAACTAGGGAATTGTAATAACTGAGATACTATTAATTGTATATTGTGTTGAAAGCAGAAATGGTTAAGTTGTGGTTTGGAAGAATATATGGGGGAAATTATTTGGTTTATTATTATTGGTAAATATAATTACCAGTAATTGATTTGTAAGAAATTGGATTGCATGGAAATAATTGAAATATTCATGTTCATATTGATTAATATACAAAAAAGATAGTTATATAACTGATTTATATTAAAATGTTGAATTTGTATTGAACAACTGTAATATTACATAATTAACCAATGTGAGGATGGATATAAAAATAGATGACAATGGGAAGGGGTATAATATAGAATAGAAGTGAAAAATTGAATTTGATTAAGATTAGAGATGAGGATGAAGGGTAATATTGGTTTTTTAAAAAAATAGATGAGGAATAAATATGGCAAAAAGGAAATATAGAAATTGTAAATTTAAGTGAAATGACTAAACACTGTTTAAATTTGTGAACCGGCCAAATACTCTGCTCAAAGAAAATACATTGTATGTTTGTATGTGTGTTTCTAATTATTGCTATTTATTCATATTTGTTCTCTTTTATTCTTTAAAGTTTAACAATTCATTCTTTATCTTGATATCTTTATATGTGTTTGGGGTTGGTTTTCTTCCCTTTCATCTTTTTTATTGTACAGCAATCTTTCTCCTCAAACCTACCACCTCTCTCTTTGAGAAAAGGGGGAGAAAGAGAATGAGAGAGAGAGTGGGGGAGAGAGAGAGAGAAAGAGGGGGAGAGAGAAAGAATGAGAAAGAGGGGGGAAGAGAGAAATGGTGATAAGATAGGGCAAAAATGTAAAATGTGAGGACAGTCGTAAGTTCGAGGACTGGTCACAAGTGCGAGGACCAGTCAAAAATTACTTTTTCAGCCCTCTGAGTAGTCCATATGCACAAAAGGACTACCCAGAGGGCTGAAAAAAGTGATTTTTATTTTGAAATTTACCAGTAGCCGCTGCATTTCCTACCCCCGGCTTATACTCGAGTCAATAAGTTTTCCCAGTTTTTTGTGGTAAAATTGGGGGCCTCGGCTTATATTCAGGTCGGCTTATACTCAAGTATATAGGTAATTTCTCAATATCCCAGGTCCCAGGCTTGGCCAGCACTTTTCTGTGCTGAACCCATAGAATTCAGTAGTTCTTTCTAATTGTGTTGTCAATATTTGTAGTTTCCTGTAGTTCCTGTAGTTTCTAAACCATTTAATTTAATCCCATTTTAAAGTTTTGTGGAAAGACAATTGCCAACCCCAAGCTAACAGAGAAAAGGAAATTCCAACCCTTTTACATACATGGCTGCATACTCACTGTGTTTATGTTTTACTCCAAAATTATTGAAGTAGTTACATGAATTACACCTATCAATGTTATACCTAACATTGGATAGATTAAAACAATTTATAGCTTGATAACCTCACTTTCTTAAAACATGAAAGCTAATTTGAAGTACTAGTAGCGTTTTAAGATTACACTACTCTTGTCTATAAAGAACATTTATTTTAAATTATTTCATTATTATTTTATTATTGCTTCTTAGCTTCAAGCAATATGCTATGATTTTTTTTCCATTTCCTGTTATGTCCACCACATCCTCAACTTTAAAACCACTATTTATGGTTTTAAAGCATTGCTTTTTGTATATTTTTAATTCTTGTCTGCTACCCAGAGTTGCTGGTAAATAAGCAGTCCTAGAACTTTAAATTATAAATGATAATAATACTTTAAAATTATTTTTAAAACTTTTAAAAATAGCTGCACGTTTTACTGTTGGATAAAATCAGTATGGACAAGTTGAAAATGTGATTAATAAATTATAGATCCAAAGAGTGGGAAAAGTGCTAAAGACAAAATGGAATGATGGAAACCCCATCAACCCCATCAGTATCTGTGATATACCTTTGATTCAATATACTGCTGGAATTATAAACTGGACAGAAGCTGAAATTGACTGAAAAACAATCATTATATTCATTATGGATTACATCTTTATAGTGGTATTTATAAATTATACCTGGCCCAAAGAAATGGAGGCACTTCAAGTCAATCAAACTACCAAAAAGAAAAGGATGCATAAGCAGATCACATAGCAGACAGCCAAGAGCAACCACTGATGCAAGTTGAAAATGGAAACTTACTCAATGTCCAGGAAAAAAAACCATGAATAGCAAAATAATGTAATAAACACAAGAACAGAATTCTAGCAAGTAAAAGCATTAGCTAGTCAATTCTACAAAAGATTTAAAGGAAAGTGGATAAAAATAAAACCTGGCAATGGCTTACAACTGGAACGTTAAAAAAAAGAAACCGAAGTGTTGATTTTGGCTGCTCAAAAGCAAACTATTTGAATTAAGGCAATCAAGGTCAGAATTGAAAAATTGTCAAACAATTCAAAGAGCAGATTGTGCAAAGAACCAAAAGAAACAGTAGACCATATACTGAGCACATGCAAAAAAGATCACACAAACTGATTATAAACAATGATATTATACAACATGCCGAAGTGATTTACTAGAACTTCTGGAAATAATCATGTGTCAGTAATGAAAAATTGGCAAAACCAAATTGAAAAGGTAGTAAAAAATGAATAGATTAAATTACTGGGGGCTTTCTGAATACAAATTGATAAAGTCTTAGCCCATTAAACATGAGGTTTAAAAGAAGAAAGTGTGGATAATTAACATGGCAAGGAGATAATGGAACAGAAGACAAAGAGTTGGAGAAGATCACATATTAAATCAAAATTGAAAGATTATGACATAAACCAGTGGTACCAAGGATTATTGGCACTCTGGCTACCATACATTGACAAAATTTTCATCTGTCAATTACCAGAGACCACATTGCTTGGATCCACACATATTCTATTCCATTGCAATTCTAGATTTTTGGGAAGTACTCAATGCGAATGAAAGCCAACCCCAGGTAAAGAAGCGGCACCTGAGGTTTCACATTTTTGTGTATGTAATAATTTGTATGTAATAATTTGGTCATTTGTATCCCTGAGTGCAGCAGCTTATAAGTAATGAGTAAAACCCAGTTTTCAGTCAAATAAGCAAAGTGACAAATGTCATGCTTCTATTATTTGTTTCTGTTACATAAAGCAGCGTACATAATGAAAAAGTGGTCTCTTTCTAATTAACACTGCATTGAATGTGCGATATAAAACTTTCTGCTTTGGGAATGCAGACTTAAAACAAACAAAGCCAGCTCTAAATATAGTGCTCATCTGAGACCTTTCTTTTACTTCGGTTCTTAAAAAGGAAGATGCTTTGAATAGTTCTTGAGATGTTTGGCCCCTGACCTCACCAACCACTTGACCTGACTTCTGATAATGGGTAACTGGGAAATATAATTATAGAATACATTTATTCAGAACAAAAGCCATTGTGCTTCCTGAAATGAAGAATTTAATAGGTTTTCTCAACAGTTATTTCCTTCCTCTTCTATTTAAAGCAGGATTTATTTATTTATTTGTAGCTTAGATTAATACAATCAATTTCAGACTCATTGAAATTAATAGGTTAGACATGCCTCATTTAAGTTCCATTAATTCCAGTTACTTTAATATGACAGACAACCCCATTGAAGTTGTGCTGAATCCAAACACTTACAGTATAAATTTACATTGGAATATTTGTTTTCAGATTCCCATAGGCTTCAAAGGGTTGTAAATAATTTTAAATGTTCTCAGTTGGGTATCTTTTATCCAGGTATTGTGATCATGTGTCTTGAAAAACTTGGTCCCTCCAGCTTTTTTTTTTTATGTTCTGTGTTGTCATCTCTTTGTTAGCCAATTTTGAATTGTAGCAGGTGCTTTCAGCTGACAGAAGGTAACTTCTGTCAAATATAGCTTGTTCCTGATTCTAACAACGTCTATTGACAACTTCTTTAAATTTAGGATTCTCCTAAATCTAAAACTCAAAAATTTTGTACTGGACTCTTCACTAAGCTGACACCAGCTTGGGCTAGAACCAACAATTTTTAGCCCAATCCAATGCTTTTTTTCCTACACAAAATATTTCCACTCTTTTTCTGTACCTTGTGTCCAACTACGAAGTATAACACACAATAAAGGTAGTCCTTGATTTATGACCATAATGGAATCTGCCTGTCACAGTTGCAAGTTGTGTCAATTATTAAATGAAGTGCCATTGTGACTGTCTCGCTTAATGACTCCTGCCCCTGTTATCCCTGATGGGGTCATTAAGTGACCATGCGGCTGGTTAATTTGAGCATGGGTTGCCTTGGGGATTGGGAAGGGCATGGGAGGCTTAGTGAAGGTTCAGGTCCACATTGCAGTACTGCCCAGCTCACACATTGCCTGCCCCAGGCCCTCCAATTACTCCCCCACATGCAGCATCTTGTGTTCCACTTCCCATTCCACCTTTCGGAGTTCGCACTGGCCTTCTCTGCTTCCCACAGCATCCTCCCAACTGCAGCTCCTCCCAAAATGGAACTCACTTCCAGGATGGCAGGCCATGCAGGCCTAAGAAGGGTGAGGAATGATGGGCCTGCTCTCCTTTCCCAATGCTATCTCCAGAGCTGTGAAATGGTGCCCATTTCCAGGATGGAACCATTCAGCCTCCTCTGTGTAGGAAGGCCATGCAGTGAAGCGGCCACTTCCAGAAGATCTATAGTACTGAAAAGATAAGAGACCAACTGGTGAAGGAGGTGGGAGGAGAGCCTGTGACCCAGCTGGGTGGGAAGTAGTTCCAAGTCCTGTGGGGATCTAGTGAGGCAGGAGGGGGTGAGATAGGTAGTGAGGCTGGTGCAGCATTTCTATGATCACTCATAAGGAATTTCAAAGCACCCAAATTTTATTTATGTGACTGTGGGAGTGCTACAGCAGATGTAACTTCATGCAGGGGTTGTAAGCCTCTTTGTTCAGCACTATTGAAATTTCAAATAGTCACTGAACAAATAAGCATAAATTGAGGACTACCTATGGTGTAATGAATATGTATGTTTATATAAACATATGCACGCAAACATATATAAAACCTATCCAGAGGAAGGGAAATAATTAACTACCTCTTTCCAGAAATAGAAAGGTAGCAGGGTACAGCAGCTGGGAAATTATCCAGTAGAAGAATGTAGTAGCTTAAGATATAGGCTGAATATCATCTAAGTTGTTACAAGAAACTAAACAGAATTTTCAGACGCCACTATTGCAAAATAGGCAATATACAATCTTTAATCATAGCCTTTTTCCAGTCTGGATGTCAGCAAATCCAAAAAGAACCACCCAAAATAACATGTCCCATTTTAACCCTGTTCAAATCAACTGACTTGATGTTCCCTCTTTTTATGTACAACAATCTTGCTCTTTAATACATTCTGATGATTGTCGATCCTTACTCCAAATATCTCCACTACTTCAGATAGCCTACTTTGTAAATCCAGCAAAAATAAAATATTCCAATTGCTGTCTGGCATTGACATTTTAAATTTATTTCTTAATTTTTAAAATCCCATCCAATTTTTTTTATATCTAATGAAAA
This sequence comes from Ptyas mucosa, assembly GCA_012654045.1. NCBI lineage: Eukaryota > Metazoa > Chordata > Lepidosauria > Squamata > Colubridae > Ptyas > Ptyas mucosa. The sequence goes on along the minus strand of WNWU01013815.1, from coordinate 14,923,900 downwards.
ATCTTGTTCAAAATCTTGTTTGTGTTTTCGGATAAATTTTGTTGCAAATCTTTTTCTGTAACATTTCTTCTGAAAACAGTCTGTATAAAATGGAGCACAGCTAGGGTGATCTCATTGGGTGGTGAGATTGGGTGGTCTTTGTCCAGACATGCTTGAAGGAGCTGATCTATTCATTGACTCCTTAGCCACAAGCGTTGGTTCCATTTTTGGTGGAACAATCTTCAGTCTACCACTTTTCCCCAGAAGCAATGTAAAGTAATTGTCTTGGAAAAATTTCTTCTAGGTTCACAAGTTGTCTCATTAATTTGCAAAATGTAAGTACAAATGTTTCCAGTTGTTCCAATTTGCACAAGATGTTAGCAAAGAGGTGGAATAAATATTTCACAAAAGGATAAGGTGTAAATATATTTAAACATTAACACAATGCTTGACATTAAACTATAAAGCATACTGCATTCAGATTCAAAACAAGCATGCTCCTATGCTGAACCCCTGAAGCTGAGTTAATTAGAAATTCCATAACTTTGGCATGAGGATTTGTACATTGCCTATAAATGTTCTGCAGTAAAGAATATTTACCTTTCAACAATAAAGATTATTTTGTGATCAGCAGCAATGATGTCAAAAGATTTTGCCACAATAAAGACATCATATTTTCAGTTGCTACTTTCTGATCACTTATTTATTTTATCCCCTTATCCCACTTTTGTCAGACATTATTAGCCTCCATTATTAACCTCTTCTCCAGGTTAGTTACACTTTTGATGGAATGAAATGAAGGAATAAAACAATTCATGTATCTGAATAGATAGCTTGGTTTTTTTGTTGCATAAGGAAGTCCTAAGGTTCACTGCTTCACCCTCTGGTAGTTCAGATATTTTTGTATTATGAATAATTTCAATTTACTATGATTAGAGGCACATTTTTGCTAAAGTGTTCACAACTCTTTGTCGTTAACGTATCCTTAAAAAATGAATTGTACTGCACACTTTAAAATAATAATTATTTGTTTGCTATCTTCTCTTTACAAATAGCAATACCAGTGTGAACTAAATATGCTGTCCTTCCTTTTTCTTTCTATAGCTCACCAATATAACATAGGGAACTTCTTTTCAATAAGTTTATTTATTTTATTGGATGGCTTTTTCCACCCTGGAGTTAGTTATAAATGTCAGTGCTTCCCACTTCAGCAACTGAAAATTATTTTATTATTCCCTTGACCTGAATAAAATATCCACATAGGACTGAAAAAAATCCTCAGTTCTGAATATTATTTAAATATTCTAAGGGGAAAAAAATCAATACATATTTTATACAAATATTTTAAAAATGAATGCATAGTAAGGATAAGGAAACACACATAAGCCTCACTAGCATTCAAAGAAGTAATTCCCAATTGGATTTAGGCAGTTTTCATTTTTCTGTGGGATCAGTCCTCATCCTATGAAAGAATAGTATAGAAATGAGGAAAATCTGAAAAATGTTATAGGGTAGCAGTGTCATGTAAACTCCAATATATAACAATTTGCTGTAAAAAAGGTCAACTCAAGATCATAAATGATCAAAGGATCTGAACACAAACCAGTGTTGATCATAATGCATTGTGGAGACTCAGTGGAAATACTGCATACAGTTTTGGCATAAGTTTACAAAGGTATAAAACTGGTACAAAAGAGGAACCAAAATAATCAGCAGCCATGCAACCATGTCTCTATGAGGAAAGATTATTTCATTTTTCCTTTAGCATGGGAATCTCTAAATTGAGAAGACTACAACTTCCTAAAAGCAATTAGTGAAGGCCTTTGCTTCTTATAACTTATAACTACTGTATCAATTGAACTTCCATTTGTTGAATGAAGCAGTGAGGGGAAAAAAGCTGCCACTATGACCCACTGTAATTTTTTTATCTAAGTATGTTACTTTGGGCATTTGGCCTCCAAGCGATGCTCTCAATGTGAAAATCCTGCAGTTTTATCACCATAGAAATAATACAAAGCAATATAGAATGATGGACACCTTGCTTCATTTTTTTTTCATTGGACAAATAGACTTGTACGAATTCTTTTTTTTTAAAATCAAGTTTTATTGATTTTTTTCTTTCACATACACAAACACACATATTTTATAAACAGAGTATTGACCATATAATATCTTATACAACTTATCATATCCAATTTCATTTTACAGTTACCATTTTTGCCAAAATATTCTTTTTCTATACTTTTTATCTTATCTTAATACTTCTATACTTATTATATAAACAGCATCACCATCCGCCCTCAAATCCTACTTTCTTAACATTATTTCAATTAGTTAGATTATCTTATCCATTGTTAATCATATATATTCCCTTTTAACTTTCATATTAATTCGTTCTTCATCCTAATACATTTGCACATTCTTGGGGTTGCCTTTCTACCATCCTCTCCCTTGTTTTACAACAATTCTTCTCCTCTCCTCACTTTCTCTTCCCTCCCTTCTTCTATCTCTTTCTACTTTTCTCTTTCCTCCTCTCCTACTCCTTCTCTACTTCCCTTTCCTTCCCCCACCTCTATTCCTTCCTTCCTTTCTAAACTTCTCTCCTGCTGTTATTTCTCTCCTTTTCTTCCTCTCATTTTCCCTTTCTTCTATTCCTCTCTCTTCTTCCTCTCTTCTCCTTCTTCCCTCTACTCCTCCTCCTTCCATTCTCTTTCTATTGTTGTATTCATTTTCAATTCAATATTTTCCATAATGGTATCCGGGCAACCCCAATTCCCCCCCCCCACTTATTAACTATATTTTTCAAAGTCCCCATCATATTTTTTAATTATTAACAATGTATTTCAACTCATTCCATTTTTACATTGAAACCTTTTAACTTAATTAACCTTCCACCTCTTATTTTCCTTAGTTCCCAATTTCTTATTCCAACATCCATTAGTTATTTTCCTCATTTACTAGACTTTCAATTTTATATCTTAATTTCAGTTATTTTCACATTTAAACCAATCTTCATTGACTTGTACAAATTCTTGAGATATGGTGAGCAACAATCATTGTGTCTCTTTACAAAAAATGGAGAAGAGAGAAATCCAATAAATCATTGCCCAATCAGCTTGTTGGGAGTAATTAATAAAAGTTTATGCAAGGTATTTAAATGATAAATTTGATACTGCCTGGTATCAGAACAGAACAGATTGTCCTTGATGAACTGGCCAGCTTTAAACCAGGAAGATCCCATTTAGAGTACCCATTTAGAGTCTTTGTTTTAATAGCAGTTAGCCAAGAAATACTCATCTTGTACCAGTCAAGCCCTGTTTCCAACCTCTGTTGATCTTAAATCTGCTTTTGATTCAATTTGTAGATCCAGATTATAGGAAAAGTTGTGTTCATTCACAATAGATAAAGTGATCGCACCAGCAAAGCTATACCTATTTCTAAGGATGTTCATCAACATCTTCACACCGCAATTGTTTAATTTCTATATATACTCATTTTTTTTTCTATAACAATTTCTGAGAACAAACGTATCAATTTTATTATGGGCAGTCCTCACTTACTGTTTTTTGTGATTGTTTAAAGTTACAATGGTGCTGAAAAAATAACTTTACGATTAATTTCCAAACATTTTCAACCTTTGTAGTATCCCCCAGTCAAGTAATCACTATTTACAGTCAATATTCATTGTCCTGTGTCTGACTTGTGGGTTATTTTCTTTTTTTCTCCCTTTCAGAGATGAGAGATTAGAGTAAAAGGGATTACAAGAGAGTAAGATGTTTGTTCTTTTACACATTGAAAGCAATGTGATCGTCCCAGCAGCCCTGGGTTGGGAGCTGTAAACAATTTACAGTAGTCTCTTGAAATCACATCTCCAATCTCTCTGCTTTGTGGTGGTGGTGGGGAGGAGAGATTGCCTACATAAAACATTTGCTTTTTTGTCCCCGTACCCTTACAGAACAGAGATATTAGACAGGAAGAGATTTTAAGAGAGTATCATAAACATTTGTATAGCGTGCCAGTCATTCCCAACCCTAAGCTGTGGTGGAAGACAGTGAGCAAGCTCTTGAGCATCCCAAAGAGAGGGGAGTGCCTAGAAGGCAAACAGAAGCCAAAGGTGTGAAACTGAATACTTCTTTCCAGCAGCAAACCATAGTCCTTTCACTTGATTTCCCATTTAAAAACTGCTTTGGTTAACAGCAGAGTTTCTGGTCCCAATTACAATTTGTTAAGTATATGCCAATGATGTAGCTATATCATAGAACTCATCATGTAAAACATGCACTATAATCTCTAGCCAAATTCTGTGAAGAGAAAATGTTACCGATAAACCATTTTTAAAACTAAAGTTTTAGTTTTCTTCAAATAGCCTCAAATCCAAAGGGATAAAATAATGAACAAGTTAAAACATTTAAATATTTAGGAGCCACCCTCCAGGCTTCTGGGAGCTGCATCACTCACTCAGATTTCACTGCACAAAACATATTAAAATCTGCCATTGCTATTCCATTGAACTAATGGTGCTTTTTTCACCATGAAAATCCATAAACATCTACTTGGCCAAAGTGATTCCCCAATTACCATATGATACCCTGGTATGCTTGTCCTTTAATTGTTCCCCTTTAAAGGGAAGATCAATCTAAATTATTCAACCTAAAACATTGTAGGTCTCTCAAGTGTTATGAGTGTATGATGGAGAAGGGAAGCAAATAAAGATAATTAGCAGCTCAGTCTGTCTGATTTTGGTATAAACAAAATGTTTTATCCAGTTGGCTTGATTCCACATATAATAGGTGATAACTTCATCATACACTGGAGAGTAATGATGTAAAACAAAATTCATTAGGATTATGGGATGCCTGGAGGGTGATTCCTAGATATTTAAATGTTTTAATTTGTTCACTAAACAAACAAGATTAACCTAAAATACAGGAATAACAGAAAAAACATGTCTTCAGACAATACAATAAAGTTTTATCAAAATTGGATGGGTGGATGGGTGGGTAGGTAGGTAGATAGATAGATGATAGATAGATAGATGATAGATAGATGATAGATAGATGATAGATAGATGATAGATAGATAGATATACAATACATACATAAATACATATGCACATATGATATGTGTGTATATGCACACATATGCACAGATAGATAGCTTGCCTGCCTGCCTTCCTGCTTGGGTTTGGTTGAAACTTAATAACAATAGCATTTAGACTTATATACCAGTCCATAGTGCTTTACTGCATTCTCTGAGGGTTTACAAACTCAGCATATTGCTTCCAATAATCTGGATCCTCATTTTATCAACCTTAGGAGGATAGAAGGCTGAGTCAACTTTGAGCTGTATTAGGATTGAACTCCAGACTGTGTGCAGAGTTTAGTCTGCAATACTGCATTCTAACCACTGTGCCATCAGGGCTCCTTAATGGTATCATTTGGTCGGCCAGAGTCAGAAATGATTGATTGTGTAGCATCAGCATACTGATTAAACCTTGACCTGTGATGATTTATTTTTTATTTTATTTTATTTTTATTTGATTTATATGCCGCCCTTCTCCGGAGACTCAGGGCGGCTTACAGTGCATTAAGCAATAGCCTTCATACTTTTGTATATTTATACAAAGTCAGCTTATTGCCCCCACAATCTGGGTCCTCATTTTACCCACCTTAGAAAGGATGGAAGGCTGAGTCAACCTTGAGCCTGGTGGGATTCGAACTTGCAGTAATTGCAAGCAGTAGATGTTAATAGATGTTAATAACAGGGTGCTTTAAACCACTGTACTACAGGCTCTGTAGTGATGATGGTTGACATCACCCCGCAACTTCATGCAGATGTTAAATAAGAGTGGAAAGAGATTAGACCTCTAAAAATCACTTCAAAGTAAGTTTCTCTGCACCTACCAACGCTGACTAGAACTGGCCCTGGTATCATCCCAATCCCATGCTTTCCCTCTAAAACTCCAGAGCTTGTCCAAAAGAATAACCTAACAAAAGGCATCAAAAGCCACTGACATATTAAGGAGGGCTAGAATGGATACACCACCTCCATCCCGTCCCACTAGAGCAAGGCCCCTGAACTCCTGGGCCATGACTGACCTGTGCAAATGGTGGGTGAGTGTGTGAGCTCACACAGATCCACTTGTGCAAGCAACAGGCATGCACACTTGCAAGCAAAATTCTGCACACACAAGCATGCACACCTGATACTTGCATGGAACCCTCCCCTCCCCCCATGCTGACAGTGCCAAGTTGCAAAGCCAGAAAGGTTGGGGAACTACTGGTCTAGAGGTTGTCCTCAAGGTCCAGCAATGCAGTCTCACAGCTATAACCAGGTCTAAATCTTGACTGAAAAGAATCCAAATAACTATTTCCTCCAGGAATTGCAAACTATCAATCTTCTCAACATTCTTCTCTAAAATGGGAATGCTGAACACAGGCAAAGTTTGTCCAATATGGTGGGTCAAGGAAAACCAGTTGGATATATTTCATAGATGGCATCTACCTCCTCTAGACTTGTGAAGATGTTTCGGAGTAAATCTACAGTGTGTTGGAAATGTAACAAGAGCTACGGAACATATTACCATCTTTGGTGGACATGTCCAACTGCTGGGCTAAGATTAAAGAATGGCTAGAGAAAAAAAATAGAACAACCTATGAGCGGAAAACCAGAGACATTCTTATTAGGGATATTTACTGAAAAATACACCAAGGAAATAATATATTTGATCTTACATATTATAACAGCTGCCCTTATAGTACACGCACAAAATTGGAAAAAAGCAAATATACCAACAGAAGAAGAGTTGATAAAAAAATCTTAGAATGTGCCGAGATGGATAAATTAACAAAAGTGCTTAACGAAAAAGAGGATACGGAATATTATATAATCTGGCACAAATGGTATAAGTGGCTGAAGAATTGGAATAATGGAAAAGAAAAATAAGGAAAGAAACATAAAAAAGGAAAGAATGAATATGTTAATGTATAGACAATATAAAGCTAATATGAGTCTTAATAAATACACTGTAATTAAAAGAGAAGGGGACAAGAAGAAACTGGAATAATATAAAGGGATAAGGGGGAAATATAAATATTAGAAGAAGATCATCATGAAATAACTGTTAAGAGAGTATATATATAAATGTTGTATGTCATGTAATGTCATTTTATGTTATAATAAAAAAAATGGTGGGTCAAGAAATGATCTGTTGTGGAGACGGCAGATCATCACCTCTTTCAAGGCAGGTAGCACCACCCTTCTTACAAAGTGTCTTTAACCATCGCATGGACCTCCTGAGAAGCCATGACCCAAAACTCACAGCTCCCAAGACCTTATCCACATCATTAGGACTAACAGATTTAAACTCTTCCCAGATAATTGGGCAAGACCATGCTTGAGATACCTCCAAAGAACTTGTGCCACAAGAGTCGAACCTTGAGTGAATCTAGTTTATTCTGACAGAAAGATAGGCCAATCCTCATAGTAGTCTTGTAAGCGTTTCCCCAAACCTTATTTACCCAGGAGGCAGTGTATCATCCTAAAGAGAGCCACTGGCTAGCCACTGATGCAATAAGAGCAGGAAAAACAAGAATGTTTTGTTGCTCCTATCACCACAATGTAATGCAGAAAAAACGGCTCTTACCATGCTTGATCAGGTTCACTTTTCATTTCGCTCCAGTGACAGCCTAAGCATCTCTTGTGTCACTTCATCACCTAGAATTGCTGAAACCAGATGCTGCAACTGAGAACTCCAAGGCCAAAAAAGGAGTGATTTGTACAAGACAAGAGATTGATAGTGGTCCATTGTAGTGAACAAATCCCAGTTAATGTCTCCACAGCCTCAGAATGAAAACAAGATCCATTGTGCAACTTTCACTGTAATTCAGACCACAGGTAACATGGATTGGATCTCTGGTTGCCATGAACTTGCAAGCAGTCTCTAAGTGAGGCAGAATTAAAGTCTGTCATTCACTGTGGGGAGTAAGGAAGGTGGCCTTGACAGATATGCAGGATTTATTGCCCAGGCAAAAATGGCCAAACCATTTTTAAAGTTCATAATAAGATAATATTCAGAAGCAGGTCAGACAGATGTGTCCCAATTCACTGAATTCACAATCGGAATTCAAAGTTTCTTTTACTACTGCCAAACTCAATAAATGTAGCTTTAGACTTGCTGTGGAGTTGATTTCTTGGTCTGGTCAAACTTCTTGGGTTGACAATAATCCAAGCCTGGGGAATTCAATCTGGCCAATCTTGAGCACCTTCAGAAGGTTGCCGTGAGGCTGGTACACTAGCAACAGTCCCCTCTGATTCCTACAGCCCAAATTTACAAACAGTGCCTCACACATGCTATTTGTGGCACAGTGCCATAGAAGCCATCCAATTCTATCTAATAACAATGCCTATGTTCCTAGTCGAGCCTGACAACTGGTTCAACAGATAACATTTTGCAAGACGCATCTCTAAGACAGGACCCCCTCCCCTCAGTGCCCGGCCAGGTTTCAGGAATGAAGGCTAGATCTTGTCTATGATTAGATTGTGGATGAAGAACCTGATTAAAAGACTGTGAGAGAGCACAGAGGACTAGAAGACAAAATCAGTACAGTACTAAACACTATATTTCAGGAAATTCCCTTTCCTGAAAGCAGCTTGCTCCATCTCCATCTCTATTGTCATCTACCCATTTGCCAGCTTCTCCCAAACATCCTAACTTTGCTTGGTCATCATCTGTTTTCCCTTCTGGAATAAGGACCTAGCAATCCCTTGAGGTAGTCCAGAAAAGAAGCATAAGCCATGAGAACAAACACTATATAATAAAGTTATAGTAAGAGAATTTTGCAAATCTCAAATTATTTCTCCTTTTGTTTACTTTTACTTTCTCAAAAATTAGAGAAGACCCCTTTTGAGTCTCTTCTTATGTTCCTTTTACTTTTGTGGGCTGCGATCCATACATGAATACCCTCTTTGCATGGTGGTTGTAGTCTGCAGCCCTTCCTATTGTCTCCCAAGGTCATTCTACGTACTATTACAGGATCCCATTCAGTCATCCAAACCTCCAATTATACCATCCATCAACTTGTACTAGCTTTACAAATGCTTCTGACACTTCAGGACTACCAGCTATCCATGTGTTTGGCCAATATTTTTGCCTCTCTGTCTCTTCATATAACACAAATGTATGTTATATTTACCCTAAGGAAACAGAGCATTAGGTGAAAGCATTCTATGTCACTTCTAAATCTATTAAACTGATAACTCTAGCTATTTTACAAATAGAATTAAGTTCAATTCAGGGCATCAATAATATAGTAAGAGGGTTTTCCTTCTTTTTCTGTTTTGTGTAGTCTACCACTTACTTTTTTTAAAAAAATTTGATTTATATGCCGCCCTTCGGAGACTCAGGGCGGCTTACAATGCGTTAAGCAATAGCCTTCATACTTTTGTATATTTATACAAAGTCAGCTTATTGCCCCCACAAACTGGGTCCTCAATTTACCTACCTTAGAAAGGATGGAAGGCTGAGTCAACCTTGAGCCTTGGTGAGATTCGAACCTGCAATAATTGCAGGCAGCTGATGTTAATAACAGAGTGCTTTAGGCCACTGTACTATCCAAGGCTCTTCTTAATTCTTAATAAATAATACAGTCATATTTTATCATTGCTTCTGCATTTTCCTGGTCCTGAAAGGCAAACAAAATCAGATACATTGGGAGGGGGGGTGTTTGTGGCTATACACTACTTGGATGATAGATGATGGAAAAATCACATTTGCCTTCTTTAATGGTAGAAGTAAAAAAAAAGAAAAAAAAGTACCCGGTGAGAATATCTTGTATCATCTCAATTAGTTTACCCTTTCAGTATCACTTTGGGAGAGAGCTGTGATGATGAATTAGTTTGTATGGAGAACAGGAAAAAGTAATAGCAATGCTTTTTTCTAAGAACAAGTAACCTACTCAAGATAAATGTGCACATTGAGGCGATTTTCTGAGAGGGAACCTAGTATCAGCAAATAAAATGAGAGCCAGTACTCCTTTGAAATGCTGGTTGCTGCATTTGGTCATGACTGTTCTGAATCTGAAAACATTTTAGCAAATTTTTAAAAAAACAAATAAAATATGTATTCTATTAGATGTCGGAAAGGATGAAACTGAGCCCATTTACAGCAGTTACCTATGCATGGATTAGGAGGGACATGGGAGGGGAAGGGGAAGAGGAGATTCCTGCAGAATAACAGTTTGTAAAAAAAAATGTTATTCTATATTTAGAAGATTGACTAAGCCATCCATGATGTGAGATAAATGTCTAAAAAATTACATATCACAAATCAAGGCAGTCTGGCAATGGAGCTATAGTGTTACCATCTTGATGTTCCATTTTTCAATCTCTGATATTAAGAATTAAATGACACACTCTTTTTCTTAAATTCTGTCATATTAAGGAACTGAGAGCTGTAGTGTAACATCCAAAATTGATTTAATAAAAGAAACAAGGAAAGAAAACGGATTCTTTTTATATAGAATTATATTCTCTATTTGCTATGTACACGGCCTACAAAACCACGAATTATAGATCAGATTAAACAGATTTGGAATATTGAAATATGCAATATTAATAAGCATCTTGTTCTTTAAAGTAAATTACAATTATAGTACTTAGCTAGCTGTACATTATTTCCAAAAACAAACTTTCCCCATTATTAGGCAAAAACAACCTGCAAACAATCCACCAGTTCTACAAAGTAGCATAGGTAAATAATCAAAAAAATATTTATAATGTATTACATAGCAAAGAGCTGACAGCAAATCTAACTGAACAAACTGACATATTAATTATAGTCATATCTACATATCAAGTTTGGAGCAAATTATACCTAAAGATTGAGCAGTACATATATTAAAAGTAACCCATCCCTTACCTCAAATATCTATTTCAGATCATGAAAGCAATTTATCTACATGGATAATGTCTGCATCAGTGACTTATGGCATATTCTAAAACCATCCAATCATAATTATACCAGCATAAGAACAATGAGGAGAGACTTTATATTACTTCAGTGATGGTTCAGTTATGTTATGAAAATGTTATAAATCATTAATAAGGAAATGAACTTTAACTTATTTTCACTTAGATTCTATCCCCATTTCCTGGCCTTGCTCCATTAACTATGATTTTCAATCCACATGGAAGCAGGCAGTGGCAACTAAAATCTGATCCTTGGGCTTCTCTCCAGATCTTCTACTCTGGATGGGATATGATCATGGCAAAGCAGATTAAACAGCATGTAGCAGACACAGAATGCTAATTGGATCTAGGCAGGACCCCAACTTTTATTGCCAGTGAATCCAACAGGTATTCTACCTCCCCTACTGCACCTCCAATCAACTGGAAGTATCTAAGCAAAAGGGCCTTTACTCTGGCCCAATTTCATGTCCTCATCTCAGCTATCTTTGAAGGGTGATATAGGAAGATTCCTTGCCAGTGACTCTGGACACAAATAAATGTGCTTCTCCAATGCCTGTCCTACAGAGACATTTGTATTAGCCTCATGTCACCATATAGTATACTGCATAAACACTCAGGACATACAGAACAATTTTATACCACCCAGTTGTTTCCAGATAGGCAATCCTATTACAAGTTATAATGTTGTCAAGTTCTCGCAGCAGGGCTCAAAAATCACTGGATGATAACCTTCCCCATGCTATATGCTAGTTTTATTAAGCACCTAATTTGCCATATCAAAGTGCTTAGTAATTTGCCACAGTCTTCCACATTTCCTATCCCAATCTAATGCTCCTACATATTCTGTTAGATTTTTTTTTTAGATTTTCTTTTTTATATATATACTTTTTATTTCTTATATCTTGTATATCTTCTGGTTTTTCATACCCTTTTTAGATTTTAGATTTTCATTTTTACTCTTGGTGTATTCTTTAATGACTGTATCTCACGTTTCTTATACTGATCTATGACGGTAATAAACATTTGATTTGACTTATTTTCACAATGGACATATTCATCATGGGAATAGTAAACAAAGACAAAAAATTGAAGTGGTATCCTGTCACAACTCACCATTATACAGTAAAATCAGAAAACAAAGTCAGGTAAAGTTTTAGACTAATATCACTTCTCTAAGAATAATAGGTTTGTTTTTCCAACACTTTATATTTGAAGCATGCACATGAAATGTTGGAAATGTAGGGATGGGATTCTAAGTCTGCTCCCAGTGAACTTTGTAAATAATTATGAATTGTTTGATGGCTCTTATTCATTAAAGTCCTTGATGTAACAGTTTCAAAACATTAGTGCTGGATGATTTGCATTTAACATTTACTGTACAACCAAATAACTATTATTATATTAAAGGCATGGTGATTTATCACAACATAATTAGTAGAAAAGTCATGCATATAAATTAGCCCTATTTCCAGATGCCAAGAGTATCTCGGCTCCTGCTGTGTTAAGGAATGTGAATTCTTTTGCAAGATAATTTCACAAGTAATAATAAAAACGGTATAATCTACTTAGAAGATAACAGTATTAAAAACAATCTTTCTAAAGGTTCAGTTCTTAACATGTTCTACACCCATCTTGGAGATGGAAATAAGAGGAAATAATGAGACAACATTTTACAAGCTATTATATGATGTCATATTATGATGTTATAGAATAATGACTCAAGCATTCCTTTGCTATCAGTAACTAGAAACCTTTGGATCATTGTTTAACAGAAATTTCCTTATCAGAGTCCCCAATGCCTTCAACAATGGCAGCGTTTCTAATGTATTTGAAAAGTTCTTATAAATTTGGGGAGGTATTCACAAATTTATCTGTCTTGAAAATAACCCTGGTTGAACTGTATAACATAGTGAAACATCAGAAGTTAACCACGGGAAATGTTTTATGATGTTTTGTATTATGAAATACAATCTGTTACGATCATTTTTATGTCATAAAATGTTTTAGAAAATAAGCCAAATTTCAATTCCATGAGAGCCATGCATCCTGGATTTTGGATACATTCTATAAATTATACTTTGGTTCAAAAATTGTTGCCTGATGCCCAATTTCACCCAGTTAAAGGTTATGGTTTTAATAGTATATAGATGAAATAAGTATATGGTAAAGTCTTTCAATATATTAATTAAGTCATATTAATGTTTGGCAATTGCATAGAAGCAGAGTGCATGTACTGACTGCATCTCTTATTTGTATATGGTTAGCATGTTCACATATTACAGAGTATATAAATACTGTGTAATATAATCCTAAATAATAAACTATGGGGATTAAAGTATACATTCTTGGGCTATTCAGGTATGTTTACAAAATGCGAAATAAGTCCGGATTTTAAATGGCCATAAGAAATAAAAGGTGGAAGTATCAGCTTTCCTATATGTTTCCATGCTTAAAACATGGTGAGAATTTACAATCTGATCCCATAATTAATGTATTTTGGGAATGTACAATTTTGTTTTTAAATTAAATTATTCTTTGTTTATTTAAAATAAGTAGTTAGCAGGACTCCTGTGATTAATGTGTCAGAATATTTAGCTAAAATCAATTTGCAGCAGCACTCAAAACTCGTTGGATGATGGCATGTGCTATAAACTAGATTTATTGAGAACCTAGTTAGCCATATCAGAATGTTTTGTAACTTGATAGCTTCCCACAAACTAACCTTTTATATTCCCTAATTCCATCTAATGCTCCTACCCAGTGGTGAAATCCAAATTTTTTTACTACCGGTTCTGTGGGCGTGGTGTGCTTGGTGGGCATGGTGTGGCTTGGTGGGCGTGGTGTGGCTTGGTGGGCGTGGCAGGGGAAGGATACTGCAAAATCTCAATTCCCACCCCACTCCAGGGGAAGGATACTGCAAAATTCCCATTCCCTCCCTACTCCAGGGGAAGGATATTGCAAAATCCACATTTCCCCAACTTCTGAGGGAAGGATACTGCAAAATCCCCATTTCCTCCCGACTCTGGAGCCAGCCAGAGGTGGCATTTGCTGGTTCTCCGAACTGCTCAAAATTTCTGCTACCGGTTCTCCAGAACCTGCTAGATTTCACCCCTGCTCCTACCTCCTTTAGATTCTTGTATTGCTGCTACAATAAAAAGGTGCCTCTCAATTAATTGGGCAGCATCTCCCCCCCCAAAAAAAACAGTGGCTAAAGATATCAAACAAACTATTCATAGCAGACACCCTCCTGTCCTATTTTTTTATCTTTTACAAATGCCTTTGTATATTACATCTCTGACAACACATCTAATAAAGCCCATGAAGATTGTTCTTTGCTTCCCCACCTAGAACCTATTAATAGATGTAGAGATATGTACGGTAGGCAGCTAATTTTCAAAATGCAATTTCAAAACTTGCAATTAATACTGTTTTCTTTAAAGATACATTCTCGGTAATTTTTCTTATCTTTTGCCCATCTAGAAAAATTTGGAAAAAGCAGTTATTTTTTAAAAAATGGTAAGCTCTGTCCTCAGTACTGCAACCAGCTATCTATGAAATATTTAATACTAACCATAAAAGTGGAACTATTTAACATGTAAGTAACCTTCAGCTATTTTAATTACATAGTTGATACTGACTTTGCCAGGTTGTAGTATAGCAGACTTTAGATACAATGGACAAAAGCTATTTGCTACTTGATGTATGCATAATATCCTGTTTGATCTAATAGAAATTAAAGTCTGACGCCCCTTCTTCCCAATTAATGCAGTAAATGAAGTATTTACTTGTATTAATAATCTTGTAATTATGGAAGACACATAACTTATGCTTTGTGATTTATTCCAATGGCCAATTTACCCAATTTCTAATTGTCAGATTTCGCCTTCACCCTCAAAGAGAAAACATACTTGCAACTCATCATGACATTTATCTTAATGAATTTGAAGTTTATTTGGAAATTGAAGAAAATATTATTGAAATGATTGTCATTTTAGTTTAGAAACTGTTTCTATTCATAACATTTGTACAGATATTTTTCATTTGCCTCAGGGCATAATATGGATGACAGTGTCATGATTCCTGCCAAAAGTCCCGAATATCTTGGTAATATTTGAGTTCAGTATATGCAAGTTAGTTTTCATCACTCTGCAGTTTCAACTGCAAGATTCTCACATATTAAACTGTCCTCCACCTTTTGCTATGAATAAAGCTTGATATTTTTAATGATGGTGAACATTCTGAATGTACAATAAAATAGCCCGAGTCCACATATTGTGCTAATCTATAGTAGTTTAACCTTGACTTGCTTAATGAATCTTGGCATGATGGCTCAGACAAATGAAGCCATAAACCATGCTTTGCAAATGATAATGACTGAATTCACCTACTGAAGTAGGTCAAACAAAGCAAACTACATTACATAGGATGGAACAGATGTAGGCAAGATTAAGTGGCTATGGATACTTTGGCCTCCCAGTTTTGGACTGGCTCCATTTTTGGTCATGTATGGCATTATATTTGCATCTTCAGGTCTTCTGCACAACTTAGGGTCTTGCGTACTTTCAACTCTTACATGAGTGGCAACTGTGGTTAAGAAGGCCTTTGCACAATTTTATTTAGTCATTTAGTTTAATCACCTCATGACTTTCTTTTAAGATCACTTAAAAGCTAAAGTAGTTCAGAATATGGGGGCACTGGCAGTTATAGGTATGCTTCAGCAGACCCATGTTACACCTGATCCATTAGACTTCCAGGTGCAATTCAACCTATTAATCCCTTCTAGCATAGAGCCTGGTTATCTGAGGGACTCCCTGTTTCTCATCCTTTCTTCTCATCTCACATGGTCTGACAGAGTTGGCATACTCTGAGCCTCATAAAGTAAACAATATCAACTGGTAGGACCCAGGAAGCAGGTCTTCTCTACTTTTGAGGACAGTAAGGATGATTATCTTGATGGAGATATGCAGGATCTGTTGCCTAGAGCTAAAACTTGTTTAAGTCCAAAATGAGATAACATTTGGAAGCTGCTTTGGCAGATACATTCCTAATTCATTGAAATATAAGAGGAAGATTTACTCTTATAACCCACCCAGAGTCACTGAGAGTGAGTTGGGCAGCCATATAAAGTTTCATAAATTAAATAAACAAATGCATAAGATTCTGATATTGAGCCAAATACAATGAAAGCAGTTTTACCTTTCCGGTAGAATTAATTTCCAGGTCTGGTCAACCTAGTGGAGTGGACAATCATGGTGCTTGCCCACTGGTGCACAGTTCCCCCAGAAATTTGTATCCTGGCCATGATTAAGTGAGAACTTAAAACTTGGTTTTGTCTTTAGACCTTGCAACAGAGTGAGTAGTTGAGTTATTGTATATTTTTTTTTTCAAATGCAGGCAATTCCCACAGATTTTTTAAAAATACCAGTAATATAATGATATGTTTTTACTTATTTTTACTGGTTTTATTTTGTAAGTAGCTCAGAGCAATAAAAGATTTGGGTGGCCAATAAATCTCATAAATAAAGAAGCTGCTGCAACATGAGTAAAATTTACCACACTTTCTGTGATTGTAGTTCTTCCAATGCAAATAGCTATTTATACTCAAGATACATTCAGATGTTGTCAATACTAGACTGTCCCTTTGCTATAGTCGCATGGTGAGAAGTCAGAATACTCTTAGTAAATCTCAGTCACTAGGCAAGATTAATAAGGCAACAGGTGGGAAGGATAGCTGTGAAAAAGTCTCTCCAATGATGGTCCAGGAAGCACTAACTACTCAAAATGGAACTTATTTATAAGTACAAAAGCAAGGGCACAGGGGGAAAAAAGGTCTGTAAACAATGCAAATGAATTGATTGAAAAAAAAAATAACCACATTAGCAATAACCTACATGTGCACTTATTGTACATATCTATTCTATAGCTGTTTTCAAGATTTTCTTCATCTGATCTTCTCCATACATTTTGGAATTCTTGTTTCCTAATGTACTTTGTGTTTTTTTTTTAAAAAATAAAAGTTTATTTAGCATATGGGCATTTTGCTAGAGCTTTTTTGTTTTCACATATTTATTTGATCTTAGGAGGAAAATACCATGACCGCAAAACTGAAACTGAACTGAGCAGATGCTTTCACATTTAAAATGGGGGGGGGGGGAGGATGACAAAACAGAATGTGTGGAATCCTTTTATTACTAATTATTGGGATCTTACAGAGATTTCAACAATAATATGTTTGAAACAATCATACTGAACAAAACTTTAAAAGTTCTGAATATCTAAGCTGCACAACTATTAGTTAAAAGAGCCTTGGTGGTGCAGTGGACTAAACTGCTGCTGTTAAAGTAGTACTTAGCTGCCAGTTGCCTGCAATTACTGCGAGTGCAATTCTCACCAGGCTCAAGGTTGACTCAGCCTTCCATCCTTCCGAGGTAGGTAAAATGAGGACCCAGTTTGTGGGGGCAATAAGCTGACTTTGTATAAAATAGAACACCGCTCAGGGGGGCCAAAAAGCCCTACTAAGCAGGTATATACAAAAATATGAAGGCTATTGCTTAATGCATTGTAAGCCGCCCTGAGTCTCCAGAGAAGGGCAGCATATATAAATCAAATAATAAATAAATAAATAAATATTTGCTGCTCTTCTTTCCACTGGGAAACTTTTAAGTGACAAAGTGGATATTTTTCTCCCCCCTCCTCCTAGCAAATAAAACTCAAGAGAACAACAGGATAAGATAAACAGCACAGAATGATACTTTCTTCAGTTTTTTTATGCTTATAAAAATGCATATCCTTAGATCTGTGAGAAGACAGTGTGAGATAAGCAGAGAATAATATTCAGATTTGATTTTTGTCTTCAGCTATTTGTTTTAACTCCAAACCAATGCCTTCCTTCCTTTCTTCCTCCATTGATAAAGCTTATCCTGACTGGATAATCTCAGAAAACATATTTTTTTTTAGAAAAAAAAATATTATAAAGCTACTTCAACTTTTGCTCCTTAGCTTTTTTTCTACTGTGTAGCTGTTCAAAATGGAAACAGACACTTAAAAATAAACTGCACCTTATATGTATGACTTGTGTTTGTAGTAATAGTTATATCTTCATTTTTCATCTTGTAAGAGCAGAGGGACTGGAACTAAAAACAAATCAATGCACAGAGTTAGGTTCATTGAGCCAAGCAGCGGAAAACATGTAGGAGAAAAGCAATAGCAACATGGCTCAGAAAGAATTAAGATTTGACTTGGGCATCTACACGCAAAATTCATTTACTAAACAGAATTAGGCAAAATAGTGTTTTAGATGAGAGTCTGGAATTCTTGCAATGTTTTTTTTTTCTTGACTGTTCACCGGTGTCACTTTTTTCTGCTTTTCCAAAATTCAATCTGAAGTGTGAATTGATTTCATAGTCAGCAATGTCTGTTTTGCAACATGTTTTGAGTAGGTGGAACATGGAATGAACATGGCAACATTTTGACTGTTACAAAAATCCCTATATCAAGAAAAGGTAATGCTGCTAAGAAATAGAGGGACAAATACCTCCTTAGCTTCTGTTAATCTTGGTCCAATCAGTCAGAACTGTTTTAAGTTTATCTTGCAGAGATAAAATCCTTTTTACCTTTTCATGAAACATGTGCCTACTCAGAATCTTGACTATTTTTCCTGTTTTGGGTTTTGGGTGGGTGAGTTGCTGTCAAATACATCTCTTCCCAAGCTATTTTTCTAAGCCTGGAGCTGCAGTTGAGTTCTGTTTACTACTTTGCATATAATGTACTCCCTAAAAGCCTATACTGGGGAATAAAACTGATAATGAAACCTCTTTTTCTTTTCCAGAATGAAAAGAGGAAAAATGCAGAGGAGCTGCTGAGCAAACACTCCCTCTACAGGCCTATTCTGAGAGCCCTTTTAGACAGATTTCAACAGTACAAAACAGCAGTAGAAATGAGAAATTTTATTGTTTTGTGAGTTTTATTGTAATCAGAAAACAGATATAAATGACAGGAGAAAAATTGCCTGCTTTAGTCAACATCATGAACACCTATATTTCTCAATTCTTACTAAAACATCTTAAAACACTATATATGAAACACAACAAATGCTGCAATTATTAAAATATAATAAAATTAAAACATATTAACATATATAATAAAAATAACACATGCACACACAGAGAAGTTAGTCATACAGAACATTCAAAAAATTCTGGGAAACAGATGCATTTTCAACAAGTGCTTGATTCTGACTAAAATAAATGTTAGCAGTACCATCACACCATTCTTAATTTACCATTACAGTATAGAATCTGCCTCATATTTTAAAACCACCCACTTCCAAAACATCATATGGCCCAGATATTCAAGAGCTGAAAGGAAACACTGAATTCTGTTTTTCACAATATTAGCATAAAGAAAATTTAATTTCAGTCGGTAAATGAAGAAAAATGTATTCACAGGCGTGGGAATATAGCAAGCTCTAGGGCACTTTAGAAATCATGAAATGTTTGTGACAAATAATTACTGCTATTAACCTAGCTAACTCCAACATATGTAATTATGTGTTGTAACACAACACAGTTGGTCTTAAACTAAGTTTATTTCTTGATGCTACAGAAAAACAATAGTTTCTCTGTTGCTAAGTGCGCAGCAAAAACATTGTGCAGCTTTTATGTTAACCTTCTACAAATGCACAGCCACCAAAAGCCAGGAGAACAATTAGAAAAATTTAAAATCTATGAAAGAAAATAATTAAACACAGGAAAGAATAAACGGTGCATAGTAAGACTCCTTGTCTATCTCATCAAGCATTTAAAGAACATTTTGACAACTTTAAGACTCCTTATACTATAAGATTTTATGTACTAGAATTTACATCAAATGCAGCTATTAAGTGGACTTCAGTGTCTAAATGTTAACTTTACAGTAAAACAATTCAATTAGGCTTTAAAGATACAGGACTCTTTATACATTAGACATAATTAGCGCTACCAGAATTGGGTAGCAAAAATCCAGTTATCCACTAGCTGGAAATTTTGCAAAGCTTCTTCTCCGGTAACATTGTATTGCTAACTAGGGCATACAAAACCTTTGCCAGACCAATTCTCGAATACAGCTCGTCTGCCTGAAATCCACACTGTATAGCGAACATTAATATGATTGAGCGGGTCCAGAAGTACTTCACGGGAAGAGTACTCCACTTCTCTACTCATAATAGAATTCCCTATGCCACCAGGCTTGAAATTTTGGGCTTGGACAATCTGGAATTGCGCTTCCTGCAGTATGATCTAAGCACAATACACAAAATTGTCTGCTACAACGTCTTACCTGTCAAAGACTTCTTCAACTTCAACCTCAATAATACACGGGCAAACAATCGATACAACCTCAAGGTAAACCGTTCCAACTTCAGAGCGATCAAAGCCTGGAATGCCCTACCCGACTCTGTAGTTACATTCTCAAACCCTCACAGCTTCAACCTTAAACTGTCTACTGTGGACCTCACCCCATTCCTAAGAGGTCTGTAAAGGGGGCGTGCATAAGCACAACAGCGTGCCTACCATCCCTGTCCTACTGTCCCCATTTATATGTATTCATTTCTTTTGTTCATGACCATGTTCATATTCATACCTGCTATCTTGTACATGTTTGATAAACAAACAAACAAACAAATAAAGTTTACCATAGTTTAGTGAAATATTAGTTTCAGGGAGCCAAAGACAAAGACATTAGTAAAAGGGGAAGGGCAGCTGGCCCAAATAATCATCAATTTAATTTAGCCATTGTAAACAGGCATGCAAAAGGGATTACAAAGGAGAATATCATATAGTATTGTGGCAGACTGTTATCGAAATACCTTCTTCAAAACTCTTATTATTTATTTATTTTATTTTATTACATGTATTTATATGCCGCCCTTCTTCCAAAGGACTCAGGGTGGCGAACGTAAGTTAAGAAACATGTACAATAAAATCCCATTTTAAACCAAATAACTAATTAATAATAAATAATAAAACCCAGAATCAGAGTCAGCCTATTTGCTTGAACAGCCAAGTCTTCAGGTCCCGACAGAAGGAGCAGAGATCAGGAGCCATCTGGAACTCGGTAGGTAACTCATTCCAGAGGGTGGGAGCACCCACAGAGAACGCCCTACCACTGGGCATCACTAGACGACATTGGCTCGCCATTGGAACCTTGAGGAGAACGACCCTATTGAGCGAACAGGACGGTGAGAGGCAGGCACAGGAAGAACCTGCAAATATCCCGGACCTAAGTCATGTAGGGCTTTATAAGTGAGAACCAGCACCTTGAAGCGAATATACTTGTTACCCAACCCAATAGAGATAACTTATCTTGCATGAGTATATTCTGTGCACTATTAACTGTATATTCAAGACTAATGATGGGAATTATAAATTAGAATACCCAGGAAATTGGAGAGGACAACCTTATAGTATTTTTAGCTTATACATAGTTTCTCAAGTATGTCAATTATCTCATGAGTGTGGGTACACTGCATTGGTTTAAGTGCAAGAAAGTTACTTTTTCAGCACCACCTTGAACTGTTGATAAATAGGACAGTTGTTAAGTGAGGATTACCTCTCTTGGCATCTTTACTCATATGGATCACTTCCTACAGATCTCCAGAAAAAAATTAAATCATTTAATTACAATGCTAATTTCCAAGAAAGGAGACATGACTAATTTTGTCTATTCATCACTTAAGTATGATTGATAAATTACAGTACACAGCAGGAATTTTATCTGTTAATCAACTGGCTAGTTCAGAACAATGTCGTGGACACTGAACAAACCAGGTGCAAAGCAGTACTCTGACTGATTCTGACAGATTTTTATTTGGTTATTATTAATTGAAAGATGGCATTTGATTCAATTCCTAGAAAAAGCCTCTGAGTGAAACTTCTATTCTACAATATTAATGACCATAAGATTACATAAACATGTTCAATGAAGATTAGATACATGTTCTAAACAAAAAGGGATGAAGCAAGGATGTGGTGCGAGATTGTGAAGATGTTGAAAATATAATGGGAGGAGTGTTAAACTTTATCAGCCAATTGTTGACAAAATAATTATTTTAGTGTCTGATCTCATAAATGGCAGCTCAATCCAAGATGCAAAACACATGCAAAAAAAGCACTAAAAGCAACTCTCCTTTAATGAACTCATTAATGAAAGATGGATGGAAATTCCTATTGCAGTTTTCATGATTCTATTCTTTACTTCTCATTCTTTCATGAAAACTTCCTATGAGATTTTTGCTTCTTGTACAGGGCTTGATAGTTTAGCCTGCTTTCTTTTCAACATTTAAATCAATCCTACAGCCAGAACTTGACAAAAATCAAGTTCCACTTGCCAAATGTTGCAAATAAATCTGGATCAGTCCTTCTCAATACTATTGATTTAACTATCTTATATAACACAGAGACTTCAAGCCATAGTCTCACATTGCAGAAAGGAAAGACTCATTATCACTTATGGCAAAGCAAAAGTAATGGCCTTTACTAAGTGCCTTGCAAGCCATAGACATTGCTGTAAGCAGTGGTGGGATTCAGCCAGTTCGCATCACTTTGGAAGAACTGGTTGTTAACTTTCTGAGCAGTTCGGCAAACTGGTTGTTGGAAGAAATCATTAGGGCAGAGAACTGGTTGTTAAATTACTTGAATCCCACCAGTGGCTGTAAGAGTAATGGTATCTGCATAGAATAAAACAAAGTCTTTAAACAATTGGCAGCTTCTTTTCAATCTTCTGCTGTTAAGGAGAACAAATAAAAGATTTATTAATTGGGACCTCAAGAAAGCAGCGATGCTTTCTGCATTTTGCCAGCAGTGAAAATGGTAATTATGTTCTTGCTACTTATAAATATTTTTAAGTTGATCAGCTGTCTGCTATGTGGCTCACAGATTGGCAAAAATAAAGATCCAAGGCCTCTAGAAGCAATATGATCTCAATTCCTAAGAAGCATGCTCAAGGTTTTTCTAAGTGTCTCTAGTTGTATATTGTTTCTAAAATTTGGACTAGTTTATCCATTTGGCCAGATTGTTTAACATTTTGGCTAAATTTAATTTTGATTGAGGACTCTCTTGTTTACTTAATCCTTTGGCGTAGCTTTCTGTCATCCTAGAAGTAAAACGTTAACTAGGTCTAAAATATTGTGGATTCTCAATTCAATATTTGATCTGACATAATTTTGAGAAAGTGAAAAGGGAATCAAAGAAATACGGTATTCCATACTAAGCACGAGAAGGAATTGAATAGAACCTTACTTATCATGAATGTGATCTATCCAGAAGACCTTTTACTCAAACCAAATATACAACAAACATCTGCCTGTATCTTCAGAGGCCTTTTCTGTGGCCAGATGTAAAACTGTGCTGTTCATGTTAATTAAATCACTTGCAGTATAAGAATGTTTATATTCAAGCTTGGTGGGAGTAATTGGTGGGAAAAAAGTTATATGTGTATTGATATATTTTCTGCTTGATATGACCCGGAATATAAATTTAATACTGTTTTTTCCCCCAATTTCCTCAGCAGACAAGATGAAACTTGCACTTTTCTCTTGACAAAGTGATTTGTCTCCAGAAATCTCTAGAAAGGGATACTAAGATTTACTAAATAGCTATTGTGGGTCTAGGGTTTTGTTACAGAATTTTCACTCCTTTCTTTCTCTCCTTTCATGCACATACTTTTAAGCTGTATTAAAAGGTAATTTAATTTAGTTTATTTTTTGAGAATTTTGTTTCTCTCTTATTTCCTCTTGATTTTCTTTTTTGATTATGTCTAATGTGTAATAGACAGAGTCAAGCACAAAGCCAAGAATAACATGGGGCAATTCTTCTAACTTGAGTTATTTATTGTTTCATGCCTATATTGCCAGACTGAAAATTCTATTATCTGCATCTGCAATATGTTCTGTAAACTATTAGATAGGAACTGTCTTCATTCTCTTTCTCTCACACATAATATCTTGGCTAAATTGCCTCTTACTCTTCTGGAATGGATTACTGGAGATCCACCTCCTCGTAGAGAGCAAACTTTGATTCTAAATATAATTTATATTTAGGATTAATTGCTTAAACTAAAAACTGAAAACTTTTTATTCCAGTAGATTGAGATGAACCTTCTAGTAATATGCAAGTCACACATTTCTATTATAAATATTTGTTTACATTAGTTAAGCAGTACTTAATCATCAACTACTCAAATGTCCTTTAATGACCCTGTTCACTACATTTTTTTTTCAGTTCTCAAACAGGTTCAATTTAGTAATTCTTTATACTTTCTTCCTTTCGAATTATATTTCCTAGAATATCTCCAAGGTGAACTAAAAAAATGAAGTCACAGAGTGTTAACTAGCAGTGATGCCTTAACATATCACACTGACAGTCCTTTATAACATTAGCATTCGATTGTAACTTACCCAAAACATTCATATTAATGGTTATGCTGTGTTTATACTTATGCTTTATATTTAATTCTGTAATTCCCTAATGCAATGCAAAAGAAAAAAAGAATAGGAATCCAATAATCTCCTTATTCACAATAAGCCACTAAGGAATGTTTTAGATCTGCATGTGATTAAAACTCCAGGACTGTAAAGTTGGCTTCAAATCCTCTCATTCCCTGGCTGTGAATATTTAGATGAATGAAAGGTCTGTGAAGTAGAAAGTTCTGGAATTTTTGTAAGCTAGTGTTTGAAGGAAAACTGAAAAACTGAAATTTGAATTCACATCTACATCAAATCCAAAAGCATGGTGTATATAGCTATGAATTTCATTAATGGAAGAGTGGGTGGTTTCTATTATAATCTCCCTTCAAGCTAAGAAAGTTACTTTCAATTACATCATTCATTAAAACTATGATCTTGAAGTGAAAATTACTTCAGTGAAAGTACAGAAGATCCTTCTAGATTTGAATTCCAATAAAATGGTATGGTAACCAGTGAGACTGATCTAATCACTAAAAAAGGTCAGATGCAAGTTTAATTCCTGTCGAGGGTGATTAAATAAACAATTGTGTCTTTCTCTGTGTATGTGTTTGTGTGTATACTTGTATTTTTCATAATTGTGTTAAATTCTAAACACAATATGTGAATATCTAAATTAATGCACTAGTCCAATAGTTAATATGAAAGTGGTATTAATATTGATATCAATATGGCTACTTTAAGTGACTTTATAGTTCTTGATGGGAGAGAGAGTTTTATATTCTATATTAAATTAATATTTAATATGATAATGTGGAAAATATTTTAAAATATAAAAACAGGTAGTCCTCAACTTATAACAGTTTGTTTAGTGACTGTTCAAAGTTACAACGGCACTGAAAAAAGTGACTTATGGCCATTTTTCACACTTACGACCGTTGCAGAATCCCCATGGTCATGTAATCAAAATTCAGATGCTTGGCAACTGGTTCATATTTATGATGGTTGCAGTGTCCCAGGGTCATGTGATTAACTTTTGTAACTTTCTGAAAAATAAAGTCAATAGGGAAGCCAGATTCATTTAACAACCTAGTGACTAACTTAATAACTGCAATGATGCACTTAACTGTGGAAAGAAATGTCATAAAATGAGGCAAAACTCACTTAACAAATGCCTCGTTTACCAACATACATTTAGGTCTCAATTGTGGTTGTAAGTTGAGACTACCTGTACAGTAAAAGTTAGCTTGTTTCATTAGTTGATTATGATTATTTAATTTCTAAAATTTTCATGCCACCCATCTCACCAAAGAAAGTTTCTGGGAAGTCCTTGGTACTCTCTGAGCTTGGTTGTTTGCTTGCAGATGTTTTGCAGAGCCGAGGTGGCGCAGTGGTTAGAGTGCAGTACTGCAGCTACTTCAGCTGACTGCTAGTTCAGCAGATCAGCGGATCAAATCTCACCAGCTCAGGGTTGACTCAGCCTTCCATCCTTCCGAGGTGGGTAAAATAAGGACCCAGACTGGTAGGGGGCAATATGCTATTTGGTATACTGTCTTTGGTGTAAGCCACCCAGAGTCCTCAAAGAATGGGCGGCATAGAAATATGACTAATAAATAAATAATAAATAAATTATTACCCAACTAGGTAACATCATCAGTCCTAGTGAGGGTAGAGTTTTCTCCCTGTTTATATACAATAGCATGCCCTGCCAGTATTGGTATGTGTGTGTGTATATATATAACTTTATTTACGGTCACAGACCAAGATGCAAGCATAACTACAGAAAAACATAGAGAAAGCAACATCACGAACAGCTGGACACCAGAAGCCCTGGTCGAGAGGGACCACAGCGCTCTCCTCTAGTGGTTACAACTCTTAAAAAAAAATTGAGACCTGAGAGGTAGTGTATGAGGAGCCATCCCCTAAACAGTACAAAGCCAAATCACTAGCCTTGGGCCCACAGAGATGTGTCTCTAAGAGGGACATCAAATTAGTCCTGTCTACGTTGTACATGGGGCAGTGTAGAAGGACGTGCTCCATGGTCTCGACCTCCGCTCTACCACAGGGACATAGCCGCTCGCCCATCGGGAGCCTCTTGAATCGTCCGTCCAGCAATGCTGAAGGCAAGACATTAAAACGGGCAAGGGAGAAGACTCTTCTATACTTAGGGATGGTTAGAGTATAGAGATATGAAGCCATCCTCAGTCCATAATTATTAAATTGGCTGAAGATCAAAGGGGAGCAGGTTTTATTAGCTCTGGCTCTCAGGTATTGCAGGTCTATGTCCACAAGCCGTTGGACTACCCTAGATTGGGCGTTTTTAAGGCCATAGTCTCCCATGGCTTCCCCCGAAAAGCCTAACAGGTGGAGTTTCTTCGTCAGTTCCCTCTCCCATCGAGAAGTATAGGGGTCAGCTAACACCAGGGAGAGGTAACTACCAGGGGCTGCCAAAAAGAGCGCCCGGAACCACCATTTAAAGGTGTTGATCCACGCCATGCATTCGACTGATCGAATGCCCAGTTCCAGGTACATCGGAGCAAAGCCAACACAGGGAGGGAGACCCAAAAGTTTCCTTTAAAAAGCAGCCTGGGTTCTTTCAATACACTCCTTGAAGCCCTGTATCCATATAGGAATTCCGTAAAGAGTTTGGGCCAGGGTTTTGGCTTTATAAACACGCAGAGCAGAAGGAATAAATTGGCCACCTTGGGTGTAGAAAAATCTTACAATCTGCTGGTGGCTACAAGAGGCTGAATTCAGCACCTGGGTTCGATGTCTAGTCCAAGCACCGGTGTTCTGAAAATGAATACCTAAATACTTAAAGTGGAAAACCTGCTTAACAGCATTGCCCTTGATAGCCCTGTGTGTGTGTGTGTGTGTATTTGTTTCTGCTTGCTAATTACTTATTGTTTTCTGCTGAATTGTTTGTCTGCTGTTAATTCCTGTTTATTTAGGTGTAGCTTGATGGATAGGATGTTTTCTGGTCTTTTTTGCTTCCTCCTTGCCTTTTTGTTGTGTCTTTTGAATGGTGATTTATATGATAGTAATTTATGTGGCTTATTTCTATGTGTATATTGATGGCTAAATGACGATTATCTCTAACAGATGCAACAAGAGTGACTTTAAAGAATCACTGCTGGGTGCTGCTTCTTACACCCTGTGTCTTATATTGTGTTCCCATTTGCTGTTGGCCTTCTGGCTCCAAGTTTCGAGGCATTACAACCAAACATTGACCCTCTAGCTTTGTCATCAGCATTCAGCTTGAATAGGGAGAATGGCATACAAGAGAAATATAGGCAGTGGTGGGATTCAGATAATTGAACAACCGGTTCTCTGCCCTAATGATTTCTTCCAAGAACCAGTTCACCAAACTGCTCAGAAAGTTAACAACCGGTTCTCCCGAACTGGTGCGAACTGGCTGAATCCCACCACTAAATATAGGCTACATGTGCAGAAAAGGTACTTGAGGGGGGAAAAAGGCTCAACATGAATTTTAAAATCTTTTTTTAATAGTCTGGATATTATTAAAATGAATTAATCTTTCATAAGAAGATCAAGTCTGCATGTCTGATGTTTTGATCATCTGGAATACTCTTTGCCTCTTTCACTTTTGATTTGAAACAAACAAGAGCTTGCTTGGTGGCTTATAATAGGCTTAAGCGATGTAAGAAGCTGCTTATTAGAATTAAAAGTTTGATTTAATATTGACATTTGAAACTTAAGTATTCCCAAACCTTCAGAAAAAGCACAGTGAAAATATCAAAGAAAATTCCCATACATGAAAGCTGACTTGTAATAAGGAAGCATTATTATGTGAGTTAACATTTACCACCGCCCCCCTTAACTCACAATTCCTACATTTGTGTGAATTAATGTATAAATAATTATTTTAAAATGAATGTGTAAGTGCCCCCTATATCTGCCCCCACTTTAAATTATCTGTTAATACAAGGGAATTGATCAGGAAGTAATCAACCATATAAAAATCTTAAACGATTTAACACATGTTTACATGATTTATCATCTTGTTATAACTTCCTTCTGGAATTCACAAACTTTTCAACAAAGGAACTTGCTGTAACCACACTCCATCATTCTTGCTATTCTTCCTATAAAGATAGTCCCCTGCTTATGACCAATTTCGTCCAATATTTCTATTCTTAGCAAGACAGTTGTTAAGTGAGTTTTGGCCCATTTCTTGTCACAGTTGTTAAGTGAATCGCTGCTTTTGTTAAGGTAGTAATACAGTTGTTAAATGGCTTTGCTTTTCAAGAAGGTGGCAAAAGATGATTTCATGACATCCCAGAACACTGCAACCATGACAAATACATGCTAGTTGCCAAGCATCCGAATTTTGATCACATGACCAAGGGAGTGCCGTAATGGTTGTAATAGTGGTGGGTTCCTCTCGGTTCGGCCCGGTTCAGCCGAGCCAGTAGGGGTGACGATATGACGTCACCAAACCGGTTCTCTTTGTTCAGGAGCTGGGCCCTCCAGCTCCCCCGCGCCCCCCCCCCCGTGTTATTCTTACCTTTTATTTGGCCCTGCCTCCAATTTTTCGCTGCCTCCCGAGTCCCAGCTGATCAGCTAGAAGGAAAAAAACTGTTTAAACTCTTGCCGCGGGGCTTCAAAGGGCCGCCCTACAGCTGAGCAGTGTTAAAAGGCAGTGTGGTGGTAGACCAGGGCACTTGAAAAACAAATGGCTAGACCGGTGCCTCCAAAAACAAATGAGTGGACCGGTGCCTCCAAGAACAAATGGGTAGACCGGTACAGCTCTGCAAGCAGTTAAAAGCCTGGTAGACCAGTACCTCTGCTAAATCCTAAAGAATTGTCACATGACCATCAAACCAAGCCCACAAAATAAGCCACGCCCATAGAACCAGTAGTAAAAAAATTTTAGAATCCACCCCTGGGTTGTAAGTATGAAAAACGGTCATAAGTCACTTTTTCACTGCCATTGTAACTTTGAACGGTCACTAAACGAATAGTTGTAAGTCAAGGACTGCCTGTACAGAAGACAGAAAATCACATGGAGGGATCACATGGAGACACGAGGCTGTCTTCTCTGCTTTTTAGAAATACCATCAAGAATGAGGTAATTGCACGGCTCACATGCAGCCCTTGGGCTCATTTCTGTGGGGCTGAGCATCAGCAAATCATGGTTGCAGTGGTGTATTTATTCATGTGTTTTTGCCAAACTTAGATCAAGGTTCCCCTCTTTCAGATGTCACGTTTGACCTTTAAACCAAGGCAACCTTCCTCCAAAACAAAATTGTTAACTTTGAAAAATCACACTTATGTAATGATTTATTCTTTAATGTCGTGAATATTCAATCTTTCACATACATATTTGGGTTTTTTTCCTTTCTTTTTTCTTTTTCCTGTATCCACAGAAGAACTGAATTGATGAAGTATTCCCTGGCATTTTTTCTGCATTATACTGATTTTTTTTGTATATATAATTTAGGAATTGCAAAATATTATTTGGTCATAACTGGTGTAGTTTCTTCAGTTTCTACAGGGACTAACTGAATATCTTCAATATAGATTAAAGGGTAGGTCATGTATGTGGACTTCATCATCGTTTCTGATTCAAGGGTAAACTCATTTCACCCATAAGAATATTATGTAGACATCTTCCCTTTAGTGCTGACTTACCAGCAGCTTATCAGGTACTTAGGAGTTGACCACAGTGACACAAGGAATCAACAAATGTCTTAATAGCCAGCCATCAATATCCTAGTTAACAACTGATGTAGCTTACACACCATATTACAAACCAGGCACCATATAAAAACAATGCGTAAAACAGTGCACATTATTTCCTGATGATGGGCTCCAGCATGAGTGCAAAAGCTTGGAAGAAGAAACCTTTGGTTCCAGTGACCGACTCAGACTACAACATTATTCTTGGACACTTATACTTTTCTTTATTCACAATTTCCCTTTCATTATTACTTATTCATAGCATCTGAATGTGATACATAGAACTAAAGTTATTTAGTTTTGTATTTAATTCTTTGGTCCAGAAGGCAATTCATAAGAACGTCATTTTCTTTTCATAAAATCCCATTCAGTTATGTAACACAATGGTTAAAGAGATGTAATAAAACAGTTCTATTGATTCTTGCTGGCTTTGTGACCTATCCAAAAGAGGGAGAATGTGATTTTGAATACAGTTGCAAATGATGGACCGTAACACTGCAGCAAAGAAAGACCTATAATTTGTGGCATTTATTTTTAGGGTTGTATTTTGAAGAATGATATGGGTTTGATAGCTATGAGAATGGAAACAGAGCAAAGTAAAAAAAGAAAACAAAAAGCTTTCCAGGTTTTTTGACAGGGTTTTTTTTACAAATAGTTTGAAGTCTTTTTTTCCTCCTTTCCTATTAAAGCGAAAAGGCTCAAGAAACTGGGAAACACCAAAGCACATATGGAAAATGCTGTTACATTGATTATATACTGTAAAGAGATTATTTTGTTAATGAATTACTTTTTTTATTATTTTGAAGCGCAGTTATATTGTGAAAGTAAATGGATGTAGAAAGTGTTCTCTACCAAAGGAGCCACATTTCAGTTCCTATTTTAGATTTGCTAAATTCAGAGACTATGTACAATTCTCACTGGGAAATAAACCCCAAATGTTTTACTTCAACAGAGAAATCTTGTCAATTCTCATTAATTACCAAGACACTAGCACTAACACTTCCTTGTAAATCAAGCTGACTTTGAATTTAAGATTTCTTGCAAACCGATTTCCAGGAAGAAATTCATACACTAATAAAAAAAAACATCTTGCTTGACCCTACCCCAAATTCACAAAAATGAAACTGTAAATGCGTAAAAGAGAGGCTAGAATCTGAATAGCCCTTATAATGTTTTACTGTTTTTCCCTTGAATAGTTTGTTCTATGCTTCATCACATGCCATTGCATATGCTTTCAAAGCTCCATTCCATGACCAAAATGAATTGCAAAGATGCCCACATCAAAAGGCCCTATAAAATCATTCAACTGGTTCTTGGGTTTTGGAAACCTGGATTATGTGAAGACTATATGGCACCCCACACTGCACTTTATGTTCCCTTGATGGACAGACAGTATAGGGATCTCTATGAATCTTTTTTTTTATTGAAAAAGTTTTAAAAATTTTACATACATTTTCTCCCCCCTCCCCAACCACCCCCCCGACTTCCCAGAGCAAATACAAGATAAAATACAGCTCAAATTCTCTAAATTAAACTCCATTTCACACTTATCATAATCATAATCATTAAACAAGTAAATAAAAGGAAAGCAAGTCTTCTTTCTTCTTATTCCATCTAATTCAACAGAATTAATCTCCATATTTAATTACAGCAGTTAATAAAACAATTAAGTATTACCTAATCAAACCTATCATTTACTCAATATAGCTAATTAATACTTAACAAATTATTAAGTCTATACAATTTAACAAGATATTTTATAACTTCTTTCATTTAAAACAAAGAAAAAAAAACCCAACAACAACAAAAAAGAAACCCTCATTCAAAAAAACCCAAATTTAAAATAAAATACTATATAAAGTCTTCCGTCCTCCACTTTTAAACCATCAAAGTCCATTTATAGTTAAAACACTTAATAAAAAATAATAATAAATTTTTTAATTAAAAAAATTATATAACAATCAAACCTCTTATTAGTTTATCAATACAGATAAAACGTCATTTAATAACTATATCAAACATTTAAATTCTTCATACTAGATTAAACCAGTTGCTAATCTTCTTGTCTTCACATCTTCCAACAGCATATAGAATATCTTCATTTGCGTCTACCCACCTAAATAAAAAATTGCTTCTTTATAAACCCCCCCCCGAGTGACTTTATAATTATATTTGAAATAGTATCCATCAAATCCAGTCAAAAATTAGATTAGTAAATTCATCAGACGTATTAGGGAAACCACCAGATCACCTGCAATTGCTCTAGGTCCATAGTCCTTTTGCCTTATATTTATTACCATCAAACAGGAAACTCCAATTTACTATATTCAATAAAACTTCTGCCATTACAGTTAGATCAGATTTATTACAGTCCTTAATAAAATATTCCAAATCATTCAAGTCAGGGCATATTTCACAGCCCAACACACCAGCATTGCTGTGATCTGTTTATTCTTCTCAAAATATTCCAATACAACTGTAGATTGCCTCCTCATCGTCGCTCATCATTTAGTTAACTGGCATTAAACTGCTGTCTGCTTTTTTTTTTTCCAAAAATTCAAAATCTTTAAACAGTTAAACAATACTTTTTAAGGACCATCATCTCATCAAGCAGGGTTATTTTCCATTTCTCCAGTCTTTCTTCTTTTCCTTTTTATGAACTTTCTTCTTAACTTTGATCCCTCTGCCTTTTTTAACTCCAGTAAAATTTAGCGGTTTTTGGGATTGCATATTATAAAATTTTTGCAGAAATGTAGCTTCTTCTGGAAACAGCTCTTTAAATGCAAATTGAGTTTTATAAAAAAAAATTTGTGTAACCAAAATCTCATCAGCTTCCAAAATTTCTTGCTCCTTATTCTGCTCAGCATTCATCTTTCTCTCCTCAGTAAAAACTGCTATGATCTGTTGTTGTTTTTTTACATCTCGCAACTCTTCATTCAATCCCCCACTGCTAGATTGCAACTCAGTATTTCCATGTATTTCATTGTTTCCAGCTTGAGAAGCTTGAAATATAGTATCAATTCTTTTCAATAAAGCAGAGGTAATTGAACTCAAAGCTTCCTCAAAATCAGACCATTGAGGGTTAATTAACCCTCCTTTGCTTTCTTTGCTTTCAAAAAGACTAGCCATCTTGCCCCCCTTCTTCCTTCCCTTCCA
Source organism: Ptyas mucosa (assembly GCA_012654045.1). Taxonomy (NCBI): domain Eukaryota; kingdom Metazoa; phylum Chordata; class Lepidosauria; order Squamata; family Colubridae; genus Ptyas; species Ptyas mucosa. The sequence continues at coordinate 14,890,656 of WNWU01013815.1, read as the reverse complement.
GAAGAACAGAAAAAAAAGGGGGAAAAAAGAGTTTCAAGAAGAAAAAAAAAGACCCTTTACAATTTGTAATTTGTATTGCTGCTTGAATTATTATTATTACATCCTTTCTTATTTCATCCACTTTTCAAAAAGGAGTTTTACGTTTCAAACAGGGGCTTGTCAATAATTACTTTTAACTTTCACTTCTTCACACCCCGTTGAAACTCAAAAGCCATCTTGCTTTCACTTTCCACTTAGGGAAAATCTTTTAAAGAAAGTAAATCCCTGGAGTTAAAAAAAAAAGAAAAAAAAATACTTGCTGTTTCATTCGTGCAACTTGTGCTCCTCCAGCTTGATTCAAGAAGTATTTGTTTAAAATTGGTTGCTGGGATGGTAACGACATCTAGCTCTGCAAAGCAGAGACATCCAGGGTCCGGAGTACTGACAGGCTTAACGGGGAGCTCTCCTCTTCGAGCGCCAGATTATGGGTAAAATCTGGCACTCTCAGGGAGCTCTACCCCACCCATCTACTCACTTTCCCCCCTCATACCAGGGGGAAAGTTTTCAAACCGCAAGACAGCCGATAGTCGCTGTTCTTGCGGTTCTACGAAGCCCTGGGCTGGCGCTTCAAAAAGAAGCATCCGGCGATGTCGCAGTCCCACCGGAAGTCTCTATGAATGTTGACTTTTGAAAAGAGTCCAATAATCATTCTGCATTTGCTAATTAGTACAGCTCTTTTGCTACAATAGGAAGGATGGAAGGGAGGGAGGAAGAGAGGGAGGGAGGATAATAGATGTCAATAGTAGTTTAGGGTACAGTTCTAAAGGGTAGGGATAGCACACAGAAGAAGTCTGGTAAGATGGAGATATGCTTCAGAATATTCATCACAAAACTGAGTAAAAATTAGCATCCTTTTAGCAAATCTGAGAAATGGACTGCATTGATCAGCCAATGAGTCTGGGAGGATAGTGTTTGAGTTGGAATCCAATGCATCTTTTGCAGAGTCAAACATGATAGCTCATCATTAGCAATGGGAAGAATGTGTGGTAGAAAGATCAGTCAATTTTTCAGATTCAGAAGTTTGTCTCGGTAAGTAGCAATTGTAGCTTATCTTGATGTTCCAGCACATTAAGCAGGTTAGTATTTGGATGGAGAAACATTAGAGAATTCCACAGCTTTTGAGTAGACTGTAGATTAAAAAAAATATCCTTCCAGAAGAAGGCAATGACTACTCTCATCCATAAAGCTGGCAAAAAAATTGCATGAATGCCATTCGAGGAATGAAGCCTGATTCAGGATGTTATCTTTTAGAGAGTGGTGTTCTAGTGAATTAGAAAGTGCCATCTTTATTGCTAGCAATAAGCAGTATTTATTATTAAGTTTATATGCTACCCATCTTGCTGAGCACCAGGGTAGAGGGCAAAGGTCACACATGCAAACATGCACATTTTCACACAAAGATACACAACTCCATACACATAGAACATAGAATATGAGTTGGAAGAGGCCTTTGAAGTCTTCTAGTCCAATCCCCTGCTCAAGCAGGAGATCCTATACCATTTCAGACTGCTGGCTATCCAGTCTCTTAAAAGCCTCCAGTGATGGAGCACTCACAATTTCTGAAGGCAAGCTGTTCCACTGGTTAATTGCTTATATAGTCAGGAAATTTCCCCTTAGTTCTAGGTTAAATCTTTCTTTGATTAGCTTCCATCCGTTGTTTCTTGACTTGCCTTCAGGAGCTTTGGAAAATAGGTTGACATCCTTAAATACATACCACTGCAGTAAAAGGGAAGTTCATATTCCCCATTGGCAGTAAATCGAAGAGGTCTTTAGCCACAATATGGCAATGCTAAATTCAATAGCAACATGGCAAGATACTAGGGATATCAACATAACCTCAAATTACATCAAATAATTTGGAGTTATTAAACTTTGGAATTTGGATAATTTGCTCATTAAGTTTCTACTTTGATGAACTTTCTGCTTTTGGGGCAGGGTGGGGAGTTGATGGCTTTTTCTAAATCTTGGTTATTTGGTATAATTTTGTGAAAATCCTATACGCTGTGGACAAAATATGACAGTAATGGTGACAATGACAAGGGCAACCCTGGGTTAATAAATTCTTAGTTTTTATTGTAGTTCTGGAGTTACAAAAATATAAATAAGAATTTATGTCAAAGGCCAGTCATGTTGCCGGAGTCTAGCTTATATCTAGTGAGGAACTTATCCCAATCCTCATTAGCAATAGCAATAGCCCTTAGACTTATATACTGCTTCATAGTGCTTTTACAGCCCTCTCTAAGCAGTTTACAGAGTCATATTGCTCCCAACAATCTGGGTCCTCGTTTTACCTACCTTGGAAGGATGGAAGGCTGAGTCAACCCTGAGCTGGTGAGATTTGAACTGCCGAACTGCAGGTAGCAGTCAGCTGAAGTAGCCTGCAGTATTGCCCTGTAAACCACTGTGCCACCTCAGTTCATTCCATACAAAATAGTCTTCCAGCATAAAATAATTTCCTGAAGATTTTGTAAGTAGGATATAATTGTGATGGGTATGAATAAATGCATATTAATTAAGAAAAATAATTAGTGATACAGGTAATAAAACAAGTGTGCAATACTTTCAAACTTGATGTTCTGAAGGACAGACCACATTGGTGTGTATCAGATATTAGTATTTTTATCACCCTATTCTGTTATCCTTTCGCCTATCTTTGATCTATTTATAAAGGCCCTTAAGTGAATAAGCTGCTTGTCAACTGATTAATATTTTATTCCAGTACAGTCCAATTTTTAAAGATAATCAGTTTTTCTCACTTCTTCAAATCTTAATTGTTTTCTGATTCAATATAACACAATAGCTTTTGTGATTTTTGTATTATATAACTTTTATTTATATTGTCTGTTTATTTTATTATAAATATAATACAAGAGTCTTAGGCTTCTGCTATTAGACGGAATAAAATGTTATTAAGTTGAGAAAACATTTTAAAATTATAAATATGTCATTAATTTCAGGTAGCATTAATTTACAAATTACTAGACACTCATTTTTTCTTATTGTTGTTGGAAAGTGTTGGAGTGTGCAGCAATCCAACCAGCACACAAGTAAATAATTCAGCAGGATTCATTTATATAAGAGACTTCTTTATATACGATAATATAAAGCATGATGCATGTATACAATACCCATGCAGCAGAAGCCAGAACCAGAACTTAGAAGCACAGAAACACAGAAGCTTTTTAAGCACAGAAGCAATACTGCAACCTGTTACCATGTCTATTCCAGTTCATGAACTCTTATACACTGACAGAAAGTCTATACCAAGCTAAAGGAGCATGGTAAATGTAAGTAAATACAAATAGTTCCAGACAGGGGTGAAATGTAAAATTTGTTACTACTGTTTCTGTGGATGTGGCTTGGTGGTGGTGGGGTAATGTGACTGGGTGGGCATGGACAACTTTTTTTTTTTAAACTTTTCAAAGCATTTTTTCTAATGCTTTGAAAAGCCTCTGCCGATCAGGCAACTCAGATGGGATCGTCAGAGAGGCTTTTTAAAAAATACCTCTCTGCCGATCAGGCAGTTCAGCTGGGATCATCAGAGACTTTTCAAAGCATTTTTTTTACCACCTCTTCCGCCAAGAGGTTGCAGAAAAAAATGCTTTGAAAAGCCTCTGATGATCCCAGCTAAGCCGTGCGATCATCAGAAGCTTTTTTTTTACTTTTAAAAACATTTTTTTCATCAGAAGAGGTTGTAGAAAAAATGCTTTTAAAAGTAAAAAAAAAAGCTTCTGATGATCGTGTGGCTCAGCTGGACATGGGGGGGAGGGGCGGCGCATGGATTTTTGCTACCGGTTCTCCAAACCACCCGCCACCATCGCTACCGGATTTGGTCTGAACCGGGAGCATTTCACCCCTGGTTCCAGAATTCCATACCTTCATTTCTGTTGTATACTCACATTTATCATATTAGTTTAGTAAACTTCTCTCTGTCTCTCTTTACTGGAAAAAAAAAATCCTTGAGAAATATGCATAACATTTACTGGTGTACTTGACTATCTGAAATAAAGGATGGCATTTAACATGGTACACATTGATTGTTTTCCTATTTATATCTTGTTCATTGGGATCTTTTTCAGTAAATTCTTAGTCATCTCAGATACAAATACCTAGAATATTGCTGTAGAGATATTTTCAGATGCAATATCATCCTTGAGATACAGATTGATTGGTACGCATATAGCTTTGCATTTATTTCACACTGAAAAATAACTTCTGTTTTATTAGCATTGCCTAAGTCAGGATTTTTCAGACTCTGCACTGCTTTGACACCATAAAATAATAGATTAATTTTGGATAAGTACACACGTACACAAATACCCAGAGAGAGGGTGAATAAAAACTAATGAGTTTGGTCCAAGCTTTCCTTTCTGCTTTGCTTGGACAAGCCAACAGCTGGCATAATCATACAGAGCAAGAGAAAATTCTGACAATGATCCATCTTTCAATGTATAAGCCATCTGGGCTAGTTCCTTGCTGTATCCTTTCTCAAAATATCTTCTCATACATTCAATGGAGAACTAGAAGTATTTTGCAAAAGATCTGAAAGTACCATTTGGATGTGGATTACAAATGGTGGATTTCCCTAAACCTAGATAGCTATGATTGCTTTTTGGAGTCTTTGAACTTGTAATCATTTGAAAACTGCTTTCCATTATTCATACTGATATTAATAATCAGATGCTATATTTTTGCTCTAATTCACACAGCCAGAAAATATGAATGTATAAATATGAGACTATCACTAAAGAAAAGTCTTACTGAGAATCCTGGCTGATAGTGATGGGCTATTAACATAGCTTCTGAAGTTATTTTTTCTTGCAGAAAGTCCTTGATCCTAGAGGATCCCTGAAAACAAGACTTGCAGGTGATTTATTAGCAAATAATCACAGCCAAGTCTATTGCATACAGGTTGCATGTTTCTGAAGAAAAGCAAAAAAACCCTCCCAAAACTATTTCTTGCTGTATGAATGTGGCCATAAAAACTTCATTCTGAATTAAATTTAAACCTTTAAACCTTCCCAGATACTAAAGCAGGAGGTACATACACTGTAAAGCTGTCCACTATCACCTTAATTCCAAATGAAGCATTTGCAGTGAGTTGGCAAGCTGCTTCACCTACTTCCACTTGGTGCATACGGTCATCAGAGGTGGCATGTTTCCCACTCATTTAAAATGAAGGTGGTACAGTAGAAGTGCTAACTATCTTGCTTGAATTATGGTGGGGAAGAAAAGTGACCAAGGCTTGTATTCTCTATGTGCATACACAATCTAAACGGAACAGAAGGTACAAAAAGACAGGAAAAATGGGAATGAGGGAACCAAAGCCAGGCCTGGCACAGCTGAATGATGAGTCGAGGTCTTGTTCCAGAGGTTTACAACCATTTCTCCCTTTAACCTTCTGTTTACAATTGGTAGAAGGAAATCATGCAAATGAGGCACTGGAAAGCATGGAAGCATTTCAGCTTTTGAAAATAGGATTGAGGTTTGAGCATAGCCAGAATCCTGTCAAACCAAACTGTTACTCTGCTTGGATCAGCGCTTGTCCAGAATAATAGGAACAATTAAAATAAAGCAAAGATTCTAATACTTTATTTATAATTTGGGCACTGGCTGGTATCTCTTTTTCTTTCCACTGTTGGGCGAACACTATTCTAGCTGCGACTAAAATGTAGAGTGAGATACCATTTTTTCTTACTCAGCCTCTCTGGGCAAATACCTAGTAAATATATCTCAGGTTTCCATAGGAGGTCCACATTAGTAATTTCCTTAATCCAATTCTTAATCCTTCTCCAATACTTCTTTGCCATTATACAAGTCCACCGTTGGTGGAAATACGTACCTCTTGTTTTCCCACATTTCCAACATAACTCTGATGCACCCGGAAACATTTTAGCAATTCTTGCTGGTGGGAGGTGCCACCTATACAACATTTTATATGCATTTTCCTTGAAATACATACCACTGCAGTAAAAGGGAAGTTCATATTCCCATTGGCAGTAAATCGAAGAGGTCTTTAGCCACAATATGGCAAAGTTAAATTCAATAGCAACATGGCAAGATACTAGGATATCAACATAACCCCAAATTACATCAAGTAATTTGGGGTTATTAAACTTTGGAATTTGGATAATTTGCTCACTCTATCATCCTCTGGAGTCCATTTAAGCTCACACCTACTGCTTCAGTGACTCCATCCAGCCACCTCATTCTCTGTCGTCACCTTCTTCTTTTGCCCTCAATCTTTCCCAGCATTAGGCTCTTCTCCAATGAGTCCTTCCTTCTCATTAGGTGGCCAAAGTATTTAAGTTTCATCTTCAGAATCTGGCCTTCTAAAGAGCAGTCAGGGTTGATCTCCCCTAGGACTGATCAGTTTGATCACCTTGCAGTCCAAGGGACTTGCAGGAGTCTTCTCCAGCACCACAGTTCAAAGGCCTCAATTCTTTGGCGCTCAGCCTTTCTTATCGTCCAACTTTCACAGCCATACATTGCAACTGGGAAAACCATAGCCTTAACTATATGCACTTTTGTTGGCAGGGTGATGTCTCTGCTTTTTAGAATGCTGTCTAGATTTGCCATAGCTTTTCTCCCCAGGAGTAAGCATCTTTTAATTTCTTGGCTGCAGTCCCCATCTGCAGTGATCTTGGAGCCCAGGAAAATAAAATCTGTCACTACCTCCATTTCTTCCCCATCTATTTGCCAGGAATTGAGAAGGATGGATGCCATGATCATAGTTTTCTTAATATTGAGTTTCAAGCCAACTTTTGCACTCTCCTTCTTCACCCGCATCAAGAGGCACTTTAGTTCCTCTTCGCTTTCTGCCATTAGAGTGGTATCATCTGCATATCTGAGGTTGTTGATATTTCTCCCAGCAATCTTAATTCCAATTTTGGATTCATCTAGTCCCGCCTTTCTCATGATGTGCTCTGCATATAATTTAAATAGGCAGGGTGACGGCATACAGCCTTGCCGGACTCCTTTCCCAATTTTGAACCAATCAGTGGTTCTATGTCCAGTTCTCACTGTTGCTTTTTGACCCACATATAGGTTTCTCAAGAGACAAATATGATGGTCTGGTACTCCCATCTTTTTAAGAACTTGCCACAAGTCCCTAGCTTTCTCCATGATCCAGTGTATATTGGCAATTTGATCTCTAGTTCCTCTGCCTCTTTGAAATCTTGCCTGGTAGTTCTCGATCCACATACTGCTGGAGCCTAGCTTGTAGGATTTTAAGCATAACTTTACTAGCATGTGAAATGCTATGCAATGGTGCCATAGTTTAAACATTCTTTGGCATTGCCTTTCTTTGGAATTGGTAAACTGACATTTTCCAATCCTGTGGCCACTGTTGAGTTTTCCAAATTTGCTGACAAATTGAGTGTAGCACTTTTACTGCATCGTCTTGTAAGATTTTGAATAGCTCAGCTAGAATACTGTCCCCTCCACTAGCTTTGTTGTTGCTCAGATTTCATAAGGTCCATTTGACTTCACATTCTAGGATGTCTGGCTCGAGGTCAGTGATTATCAGGGACTTTAAGCTCGTTCTTGTATAGTTCTTCTGTGTAATTTTGCCACCTCTTCTTAATCTCTTCTGCCTCTAATAGGTCCCTGTCATTTTGGTCCTTTATCATGCCCATCTTTGCATGAAATGTTCCTTTCATATCTCCAATTTTCTTGAAGAGATCTCTGGTCCTCCCTATTCTATTGTTTTCTTCTGTTTCTTTGCACTGTTCATTTAAGAAGGCATTCTTATCTCTTCTAGATATTCTCTGGAATTGTGCATTCAGGTAGGTGTATCTTTCTCTTTCTCCTTTGCCTTTCGCTTCCCTTCTTTCCTCATCTATTTGCAAAGCTTCCTCAGACAGCCATTTTGCTTTCTTGCATTTCTTTTTCTTTGGGATGGTTTTAGCTGCTACCTCTTGTACAATGTTCCGAACCTCCATCCATAGTTCTTTCAGGCACTCTATCAGATCTAATTCCTTAAATCTATTTGTCACCTCTACTGTATATTCATCAGAGATATGAGGACCCAGATTATGGGGGCAATAAACTGACTTTGTATAAATATATGAAAGTATGAAGGCTATTGCTTAACACATTGTAAGCCACTCTGAGTCTCCAGAGAAGGGCGGCATATAAATCAATTTTTTTAAAAAAATATATGATTTAGTTCATATCTAAGTGGCCTAGTGCTTTCCCCTATTTTCTTCAATTTAAGCCTAAATTTTGCAATGAGAAGTTCATGATCTGAACCACAGTCAGCTCCTGGTCTTGTTTTTACTGACTGTATAGAGCTTCTCCATCTTTGGCTGCAGAGCACATAGTCAATTTGATTTCTGTGTTGACCATCTGGTGATGTCCATGTGTAGAGGATGGAACAATCTTGGATTGTTGGAAAAGGGTGTTTGCTATGACCGTCATATTCTCTTGACAGAATTCTATCAGCCTGTGCCCTGCTTCATTTTGTACTCCAAGGCCAAACTTGCCTGTTATTCTGGTTATTTTTTGGCTTCCTACTTTAGCATTCCAATCTCCCATGATGATAAGGACATCATTTTTTGCTGTTAATTCTATAAGGTGCTGTAGGGCTTCATAGAACCGGTCAATTTCATCTTCAGCACCAGTGGTTGGGGCATAGACTTGGATTACTGTGATATTGAATGGTTTGTCTTGGATTCGAACCAAGATCATTCTGTCATTTTGGGGATTGTATCCCAGTACTGCTTTTCCTACTCTTTTATTGATTATGAAGGCTACTCCATTTCTTCTGAGGGATTCTTGCCTGCAGTAGTATACCTGATGGTCATTTGAATTAAATTCACCCATTCCTGTCCATTTTAGTTTGCTGATTCCTAAGATGTCAATGTTCAGTCTTGTCATCTCTTGTGTGACCAACGTGCCTGGATTCATGGATCTTACATTCCAGGTTCCTATGGAGAAAAAATCTTTACAGCATCAGACTTTCCTTTCACCACCACATGCATCCACAGCTGAGCGTCCTTTCGGCTTTGGCCCAGTTGCTTCACTCTATATGGTGCTACTAGTACTAGACCTCTGCTCTTCACCAGTAGCATATTGGACACCTTCTGACCTGAGGGGCTCATCTTCCAGCATCATATCTTTTTTCCTTTTGGTACTGTCCATGGGGTTTTCATGGCAAAGATACTGGAGTGGTTGGCATTTCCTTCTCCAGTGGATCACGTTTTGTCAGAACTCTCTGCTATGACTTGTCCACCTTGGGTGGCCCTGCACGGCATAGTTTTTTGTTTTTTTTAAAAATTTGATTTATATGCCGCCCTTCTCCGGAGACTCAGGGCGGCTTACAATGCGCTAAGCAATAGCCTTCATACTTTTGTATATTTATACAAAGTCAGCTTATTGCCCCCACAAACTGGATCCTCAATTTACCTACCTTAGAAAGGATGGAAGGCTGAGTCAACCTTGAGCCTTGGTGAGATTCGAACCTGCAATAATTGCAGGCAGCTGATGTTAATAACAGGACTTTAGACCACTGTACTATCCAAGGCTCTTCATAGCTTTATTGAGCTATGCAAGCCTCTTTGCCACAACAAGGCAGTAATCCATGAAGTAAGAACAAGAGGTATGAGTTTTTATTTCCCTGACTAAAAAATAATTGTCTTCAGCGATCAGATAAATTAGTCAGATCTTTCCCAATCACAAAAATGTCATTATTTCCCTGAAAGGAGTTGAAAACTCATACATCTTTGGAGGCACTGCAAAATTTCTTAAGGCAATTACAATATTCAAGAGATTGACTTCACAGAATAGACTATAATCTTCTGGGTTTTTCCTTTAAAAAAAACTTAATTCATTCTGTATCACATACATTACAGAAACATACAGCCTACAATTCAGTTAATTACCTTTGTTTTGTGCTACTCTAAGCCTTCCAATAGTTTCTTCCTTATGCTCTTTTTGTTGCCATTTTTTTCAATCTGTATATATAAAAAGAATTCCTTCTCATGTAAAGTAATTATTAGCAAGCTAAAAAGGGGATCCCTGAGTGAAATGTTTATAGCATCAAGGTGGCAGTTGTAGGTGTATGGAATTCAAAATGCCTCATCAAGGTGTATAGTTATTATAGCTTGATTAAATGGATGTTTACATTCCATCTTAAAGGCCTTGTAGGTTAACCAAGTTCAGAAGTGTTCTTTGAAATGTCGGAAATCTTTTTTTCAAGTTATCTTAGCATATTTAAGTAGAAATCAGGGGAAAAATAAAAAGACAAGAGTAAGTTTTCAAAATGAAAGATGCTTTCACAAACTGATTTTAATATTCTGTCCTCCTTTTACTTCATTACACAATATATTTCTATTAATTTTAATCAGGGAAATGGAGACTTCCATCCATCCATTTCATCATGAAAGGTTTTTTTCCCCCCCAGAAAGTATGTGTTCAAATAATGCATAGAGGAGAGTTCTGTAATATGTCCATTTCAAACATCACAACTAGATCACATTCCTCTCCTAGATATAATTTATATAAATTAAATAAATTAACACAAATTGTTCCAGTCTGGTTTATCAAACAACAGTTTTGCAGTGAAGTCTAAATACTCCTTTGTCCATTGTATCAAAAAATCTGCTAAAACAAGGATGTATAAACTCAAGATTTTATCTAAGGCTGATTTTTGAAGGATAAATGTACTTCTCTTAGTTCTCCTACATTTACACCACACATTAGTGTGAAAATCAAGCCTACCAACATAGCAGATTTGCTATATTTTTCTGCTGCACTTTCTGAACAGTAGTTGTATCTAGAGCAATTACCGTCCATAAAAGTGTCTCACATCCAGCACTGAATACTGCGAGTTATACAATAACAGGTAAAATGCAGAGAAGTAGTTAGTTAAGTCTTTAAAAGGGATAGTAGAAAATGGAAAAAACAATCGTGCAATGTTTGCATTCTCTATGAGCTGTGATAACACCAGTTCCAAAGTGATATATTTAAGAAATATCTTTTTTTTCTTCTCAAAACTTTATTAGATTTAGAAAATACAAAAAAGCAAAGAAAGAGGGAGAGGTACAGAAAAAGTAAGAGTGCGGTGTGCAGACAAAAAGCTATAGAAAAATAACTTCCTACTGTCTTCAATACAGATTAAAACCTAAAAATCAATGACTCCTTGAACTAAAATAAACCATAACAGTTCTATCATCACAAGCAAATCTAATCATCAAAACTCAAGATTAAAATTTCATTTCTTTCATTTTCAAATTAATTTCCTTATCTCTGCCAATTTCTTCAATTTCACCATTCATTCTTTCATTATGGATATATGTGAGTCCTTCCATCTCTGTGCATAGCAAAGTCTTGCTGTTATCATGTATAAGAACAAAGTTCCATGCTTGTTTTCCTGATCTGATTGTCCCTCAAACTTAAAAGAAAAGCCTATGGCTTCAGTTGCACATTCAGTTTAAGAGTTGTCTGGGTTAAAATACTGTACATATTTGATTCCAATATGTATCAGTTTTCTTACATGTCCACTAAATGTTGCATAAGAAGTAGCCTACTAAAGCTGTTCAGAGTATATAACAAAGGCATGTTGTGGCACCTTTAATGGTGAAGCACACTCTTATTCCTTCCAGCCCAATGAAGTGTTGGAAGGAAATCATGCAAAGGGTGTTTGGCCATCAGCTGGATACAGTAAATATCCAAAAAATAGATCAAAACAGGACTAAATCTGGTCTGGTGAAGAAGAAGGCAACAGAAATAAAATTGGATTGTAGAGAAGAACATCAGGGGGGGGGGGATCCCCAGTGCATATTTTGCAAGAAGTTGAGTAGCAGTTTGGAATGCTATAGTTCCTTATGAAGTTATTTATTCAAAAATGAGCATTTTAAAGAGGTCGACCTTCAAGTGGCCACTTTTAAACAAAGACCTCAGGGTAATGTAGAAATAAATAACATCAAATTTAACTTCCATCAGCTAAGGTATGAATCATAGCAAAATTGGCTTTGGATATAAAGAAGACAAGGAATCCTGAATTCTCCATATTTAATTAAAATATACAAAAATGGTTGACAAGGTACTTGAACATTATCTATAGAATCATCTTTGGTTTCTGTTTTTTTTTAAGTGCTACAGAAGTACCTTTATATTTTAGAGGTTTATCATGGGTTAAGCTACAGAGCTAAGATAGTACATGAAGTTTATGAATACAATAGATCATTTTGTCTACAAAACCAGAGCAATCAGCAATGCAATGTATTATTTCTCCCTCAGGCACAATTAGGCTAGGAATCAAATTAATCTCAGCATTGAAATGTGTCTGGCAAAAACTGATTTCACTGTAAGAAAGAACAAATTGGAGATAAAAATATTCATTAACTCATTTTAAACTGAAACCTAAAAATGGAAGACTGATGAATTACAAACTAATTTAACTTCTTCGGAGATCTATCTACCTGTAAGTGTCACAACTTTTCTAAAGTATTATAGGGATGCTCACTTATGAGCAATTAATTAAATTTCTCTTAAAATCAAGACATTTTATAATCTGAGTTTGCTTATACCACAACTTTTAATTTGAGCAAGAAAATAAGTAAGTCTATCCAGTAGAAATATATATGGTCCCACTCAGCAGGAGAATGAGCATTAAGCATAAGCAGAACTTGCTTAGAATATTTTAAAGTAAAGTAAAGCAATACATACCATTGTATCATTATTTCCTATTACCACTGTTTTTACTCACTAGAACTGAGCTCCATTTTTTCTGAAAGTACTTTTTGGAGAAAGATTCAAGCATTTTTCATTTTTGTTATCCAACAGAAGTCCTTTTTACCAAATATGATATACAGAATGTATTTCTTAATTTTCTCAGAATGCACAAAAATGTTATTTGTAAATGGCCAATTGTATGTTTTCTTCATTATCATGGGAATGCTTCCAATTTATGGAGCAACCATGAATCTTCCCCCACTTAAGGTTTTCATGCAAAAGCTAGGCAGCCATTTTCTGAGATGAAGAAGTTTGTCTAGATAATCTCCAAGGTACATTCTAACCTTTTCAGTCTATAATTATATTATTTATTAAACATTTATGCCATTCATCGCATCTGGAGGTGAATCTAGGTTTATAATCAAGAAACACAACAAGATGCAACATTAAAACAATAAATATTAACACTATAATTGATTTTAAAATTAACAAAAGGAAGGGAACAAGATGCCCATGGGGAAGAGGCGGGGGTCTTATCTTAGTCCATTAAATGAATTTCGTTCTATGGGTATATTGTGTATACATGTACAATGACAATAAAGTTATTGTCATTGTACGTGTATACTGTATTATACATTGTATAATAAAGTTATTTATTTATTATTTATTAACCACTTCCAGAATGACACACGTCTATTGGGACCATAGCAGTGGTGGGTTCCTCCCGGTTCCGCCCGGTTCGGCCGAGCCGGTAGCGGTGACAATATGACCGCTACCGAACCGGTTCTGCCCCCCGCCCCTCCCCCCACCCCCCACATTATTCATACCTTTTATTTGGCCCCATCCCCAATCTATTGCTGCCTCCTGAGTCCCAGCTGATGGGCTATAAGGAAAAACTGTTTAAACTCTTGCCATGGGGCTTCAAAGGGCCACCCTACACCTGATCAGTGGTAAAAGGCAGTTTGGTGGTAGACCGGTGCCTGCAAAAACAAATGAGTAGACCAGTGCCTGAAAAAATAAATGGGTAGACCACTGCCTGCAAAAATAAATGGGTAGACCGGTACAGCTCTGCAAGCCGTTAAAAGCCTGGTAGACCAGTACCTCTATAAATATAAATACATAAAAAAATAAAAAAAATAAAAACCTCTGCTAAATCCTAAAGAATTGTCACATTACCATCAAGCCACGCCCACAAAATAAGCCACGCCCACAGAACCGGTAGTTAAAAAAAATTAGAACCCACCCCTGGACCATAGACCAATTGGCAGAGCTGGCACCCTAGAGTAAGGCAAAAGGGCAGATGCAGATCTCATCTCTGGGCCCTATGTTCCAGAGGGCACAAGCCATGACAGAAAAGCTTTTTCTCCTGGACCTTCCAGACAGGCTTCCTTAAACAACAGGGTCTAAAGCATGCCTCTTTAACTAGTGTGGGTGGTGTGAGCCAATCCCATTGGGGTAAGGTATTCCTCAGAATGATACTCCAGTCTATTACATTCCCTTTATCTATTTCTGGAGGACCAGCAGAATCAACATCCATTGACAACACTACAGGATGTTGAGAAGCATGCAGACTAAGAACATTCCCCCTCCCCCACTAAAAAAAATAATTTACCGAGACCTTCATGAGAACTTTTGCTCAGAAGAGCATCTCCAGGCTGAACTAAGCCTGGATAAATTTTCTCTTTTGCTTCTTACTTGATTATCCATGAACAAATTATCTCTGCTTTGTTCCACTTATCAGTAGCATAAGAACATTTTAAAATATTGCTTTTCTGATTCAAATGCACAGGAAAAAGTGACAGGAAAAGTTCATGGCTCAACTTTGTAATTTACAGAGAAAGGCAATGAAAGCTTATTCACCATAGCAAATTAATCAAGTGAATTTAGTCCTGATTAGTTTTTTATATGAAAAGGAATATTAAGAAAGGAATATGTGCATAGTATCTCAGCTAGTGCCCGAGAATGCTATAGGGCCAACAAATCTTTGTTGCACTAGCAGCTTCACTATTGGCCCTATTTCAAAATATTCAACTCTTTCTTTTTCCTTAAATGATCTACTATAGAGAACTTATGTTAGAGTGATGTAAGACTGCAGTGGACTTACGTTGTAAGAAATGCTACAGAGCAGTAGGATTATTATCACCCAATTCATTATTCCCTTTTGCTTGTTAAATGAGACGTGGTATAAAATTCTATATATAACATTTATGGAATGCCTAATCTTGAGAGATGATGCAGTTTATTAAAGGAAATCAAAATTATTCTCTCCCCACAAATGTCACATTCAAATTAAAAATATGTGCCATGGACCAGATGCCTATTTTACTAGCTCCAGAGTCTATATCTACAGTATATCTCTAAAAAGAAGAGAGACATTTGAGGTTAGAGATAACTGCAAAGTATAGGTTATACCCTAAACATAAATGGAAAACAACAACAACAACAACATTGCTCTCTATATTTTAGAAGAAATTCTCCAGAGCATGTGTGTGACAACTCTGCCTAATTTACATCATTGACTTGTACCCTGAAGTACATTACTATCCATAAAAATGTTAGGTCTTGCTCATGGCTAACAAACAGCTCCCGGCCTGAGGTAAAAAAAACACTTCATATGGAGCCATCACAGTGAAAGTCATCCTTGGAGAATCACAAAAATGTATCTGCCAAATACCCCACATCTAGAAGAACCTCTTTCAACAACTTCCCTGAAAAGCTTTATTTACCTAGTCTACTTAAATGTTTCTTAAGTTTCCCAATTCTATGCAAAGAAAATTCAGTTATTTCAGTTAAATCATGTTATTCAAGAGGATCATTAGTATTTTCACAGGAGAGATAGCTTACCAGAACATCCACCACTCCTGATGACATTTCTTGAAAGAAGGTCCTTCCTCACTGTTAAATTGAAGTGCTTCTTATCCCATCCTTGAAACATCTGAAAGCTCTTCCAACAGTCCATTTGCTATTCTGCTGTCAATCATTAACCTGCCTCAGCGGTCTCTAGTTCAAGTCATTACATTTCCACCAATGGTCAATGCATGACCAAGCGAAGGATTAGAGAAGGATTTAGAAATAAACTTGAAGCTGCATTTGGGGTGGTGGTGAGAATATTGTTTTATTATTAGTTAAGAATGAATTAAGGCTTTTTCAAGGCTGGAGATGATACAAAGGCATCTTATATGGATATGGTGAAAAATGTGTTGCTAGGAAAAACTGTGCAGAAATTAAGATGCATGTGGGAAAAGTCTCTGATCATCCAAATGTTTTTAAATAGCATTCTATTACCCAAAGAAAATGTTTGGACTTCACCGCATTACAATCCTGACATATACAATTTAATGCTGCTGCTACTTTCCCCATCAGTGTATTTTCTATTGTCTGAAATCATTTTCAACGTTGTCATACTGCGTGTGCGTCTTAATGCTAGAAAATGCATTCATCTTAAAATCTGAATTTATTTTAAAATCCAAGGTCTTTTCCTTCTAGGCAAGACAGAACATCTGCCACCTATACCCTTTTACATTTTAAACCTAACAAAAACACTGACTTAGCCTTCCCAGGTAAATGGTTTTTAAACATAGCTGTATGAAAACATTAAAGTTATAAAAAATATCTCTGAGCTGGCAGTTGGTATATCCCCAGTCTATATTTCTGCATTCACGCATTGGCATCCTAACATGTTGGCGTGCCTTTGCACTCCTCAGTGTATTTTTATACGCACCTATAGCTTTGTATGTGGGAATAATATAAAATATTCCAGAAAATAATGTGAAAGATCCTTTTTTTAAAAAAAAATTGATTTATATGCCGCCCTTCTCCGGAGACTCAGGGTGGCTTACGTTAAGCAATAGCCTTCATACTTTTGTATATTTATACAAAGTCAGTTTATTGCCCCCACAATCTGGGTCCTCATTTCACCTACCTTAGAAAGGATGGAAGGCTGAGAAAACCTTGAGCCTGGTGGGATTTGAACTTGCAGTAATATTAGTCAAATGCTATAGTTTAGAGCCTGAAAATTAAACATTATTTATTTTTAAACATCCAGTTAGTACATTTATGTAACTTCTAATTGTTCTCTTTCTATGCAGCATTTTTTCTCCCATTCTGACAGTAGTCACCAGATGAGAATATTTATCCTGACCCCTTTTACTATTCAATGTACCCGTTCAGCTACCAATATTCAAGCATATAGGAAATGTTTGAAAAAAGAATATATATGTAGACCTACGGACTAAGCAGTAAATGCATGTGCATCCAGATTAATAATTTAGCATTTCACACTGAACATGAAAGGTGAGGGTAATTTTAAAAAGCTACACAGACAATAGTTAATATCTTCCCCTATTAGCATTAGCTCAATACACCTCAGGACTCTTTTATAATTTAAATTGCTCGTCATAGAATTGTCATAATTGCTAGGTAAAGTTCTGAAAAAATACAATGTTATGATGATTTAGTAGAGGTGTATCTATTTCAATAAGGACTTTAGTAGTCATAATACAATAAATGTGAAAAACAAGTCGGGAGAAAAATTATATAAACTGGATCACCAAACATTTGCTGTTGAATATCCAGTGCTACCATTGGGAATTTTATATTGGGAAGATATGAATAGGGAATTGGGATGCTGCATGTAGATAAAAATTGCTACATCCTTCTCAATTCACTTTCCCTCCTCTACTTTGCACCCAAAGGATATAGTCCTAAACATTCCTCAGACAGGAAAAGTGCTTGGAAGTTTTCCTAAGCATCAGAATTACTAAGAATCTCCAACTATATCATTAATTCCATAAGATTTCCTTATTTATCAATTAGTAGAGTGATGTGAGATCCATCACTATGAAACTTCCAGCCTTTTCACCTCAGTGGAATATGTAATTCTGTCACATCCTGGAATTTTTAAAAAAGTGCCATACAAAGGGATTTTAAAATATTTTTTAAACACAAGGATATTTTTCTTCCAGACGAGGCCTATTAAAATAAATTCAAACTCCTGATTTGGGCTAGTTCCATGTGTACCTTAAATATAACAATTTTGAATCCAAATCCAAAACTAATTTTAATATTGAAAATGTTGTTCAATTTAAATTATTAATGTATTTTTTCAGGCATAATTCCTAGCTATAAGTAATCCAAAAACAGTAGTTCTTAGAAACAATTAGTATCTTAAATGATATTTTGGACATGTTATTGAACTTAGCTATAAGCCCTGCATTGTGGATATAGTCCTTGGGACAACCAACATCCTTATAAAGAACTTCCTTGGCCCTTCTTCAATAACCTGGCCCACAGATTATTCCCCTTTGTAATTAAAATATTTAATTAAGCTAGAATTAAGGGGCTAGTTTCAAGCATAGTCTATTAAAAAGGTTCTTCTGAGTCCAGCATATACTCTAGACCAGAGTTTCTCAACATTGGCCAACCATTCTCAACTTCAACTCCCAGAATTCTCCAGACAGCAATATAGAGAGTTTAAGTCCACACCTTTTAAAATGGCCAAAGTTGACAAATACTGGTCTAGATATTCTTAGAAAATAAAGCTAAGGTGGTTTGCTCTTTTTGAACTTCTCCCAACCGCCTAGCTCTAGAGAAAGTAAGTTCAAAGCATGCTGGGAATTTAAAGGGGATGCTGGCAATCAACTTCACTTCTGCCTTTGGATCATGATGATGCTTAGTGACTGAGCAAGCCCACCATGGCAGCCATTTTGTGGGCCTCACCAGATCCTCAAATATGCCATCAAAAAATATTAGAAATTCCTTCTGTAAGTTATTTTCTTCCATGCTCCTTAATGAAAATAACTCAGAATTCATTACTCATGTCCACCACACCCAATTTATCCATGGTAAATTGTTAGAAAGCTTATTATTAGGTTATCTAGCTCACGCTCATGCAGTTGCAGGACATGCTGGATTGCCATGTTTGGGTTTTTCAAAAAAATAGGTGTTTACTGCATACCTTAAAAGCAAGTAAATTTTTTTTCTTTTAATTGTAATTGTTATTATTTTTACTTAATTTTACATTCACAGATAGGTGGTTGCATATATAAAGGAAAATAACATTCAGTTTTTTGAAATGAGAAAATTGAAGTCTTCCTCCCCCACATAGGCACATTTTCTTTTTCTTTTTTTACATCTCTTTGCTTGATGGGGTTTGTGAAATGTTTAAGTACTTAATTAGCTTTCCATGAAAGTGTATCATTAAAAGAAAGAAAAAGGTGCTTTTTAGAAAGTTAGTTACAGGGAGGCAAGAGCATTTTTTTAAAAAATATCCTCTTATAAAATGATTGGCAAATTATTTTTGTCAGCCCTAAAGGTTTTAAACAATATCATACTTTCTCAACACAAATAAGCTATAGTCATAGCAACATCTGGTAGAATGCCATTGTGATTTGTGTCAAATTCCTATAGAGCAAATCTGTAGAATAAATTAAAAATATCTGAAAAGAAATGAAGAGCTGAAGAAGCTTCTTGGATGAGAAGCAAAACATCTTCAAAGAAAAACTAGACCGTCCAGCTGCCTCTTGAAAAAGCACCTTTGGGACAACCATGACCTGGATGTCTGAGAACCTCCAAAGAGATTTAAGAAACTGAATTGCCAAAGTAGGTTGTACTACAACATACAAGGTAATTGAAAAATCTGCAAATGGAGAGAGAGAGAGAGAGGGAGGGAGGGAGAGAGAGAGAGAGAGAGAGAGAGAGAGAGAATGTTTGCACCGGAAGAAAAGTATACTGTATCCTAAATCTGCCTAATAATAGCCAGTGTCTTTTTTTGTCTTTTATTTACTAGAAAAATTAATGGAAGAATGATATGAATATCTGTGCTAAAGAGTAGAGAAGCAGAGGTAACTTTGAAGAAGATGCAACAATTGTTGGGAAATTATGACATTAGCCTAAGAAAATAGGAAGGCATGAGGAAAAAAAACCTTTAAGGCAGTCCCACCTTGATTCTCTTTTGTATAAGAAGAAAAGGGAAAACATTGTCAGGATTTCAAGAGTCATTTCTTATAGCTTCTATCAATAAAGTACAGTTCTATTATTTCTTGTGTTATCTGTCTGATCTTGTGTTATCTGTCTGATCAAGGTCTGGTCTACCTTGAAGGGCTAACACACTGCACAAATTGAATTCATAGGGATTCCTATATGTGAGGGATGTTAAATGTCCATATGTTTAAAGTCAATGGAGTTGAATTTCAATATTATTTTACTTTTGTTTAAATATAAACAAAAGGCCAGAGAACAGAGAGCCTGGTCTAAATTTCAGACAAGTCAACCATATCCCTGTTATCGTGAGCCATTCAACAATCACTGCAATTGTTCAATGAATCACACGGTCGTTAAGCGAATCTGGCTTCTCCATTGACTCGCCTTGTTGAAAGCTGGCTGGGAAGATCCCAAATGATGATTTTGTGACCCTGGGATGCTGCAACCATAGTAAGTGCAGCAGGGGTGGGTTCTAATTGTTTTTACTACCGGTTCTGTGGGTGTGGCTTATTTTGTGGGTGTGGCTTGATGATCATGTGACAATTATTTAGGATTTAGCAGAGGTACTGGTCTACCAGGCTTTTAACTGCTTGCAGAGCTGTACCGATCTACCCATTTATTTTTGCAGGCACTGGTCTACTCATTTGTTTTTGGAGGCACTGGTCTACCCATTTGTTTTCTTTTAACACTGATAAGGTGTAGGGCGGCCCTTTGAAGCCCCGCGGCAAGAGTTTAAACAGTTTTTTTCCCTCTAACCATCAGCTGGGACTCAGGAGGCAGCAATAGATTGGGTGGGTGGAGCCAAATAAAAGGTAAGAATAACATGGGGGGCGGGGGGCAGGGCGGCAGAACCGGTTTGGTGACATCATATGGTCACCGCTACCGGCTCGGCGGAACCGGCGGAACCCACCACTGAAGTGCAGGCTGGTTGCCAAGCACCTGTTTTTTAACCACGTCTCCTTAAGAGTGTTGCAACAGTTGTAAGTGCGAATAAGAACTTTTATCAGTGCTGTTGTAACTTCAAACAGTTGCTAAATGAATGATTGAAAGCTGAGAACTATTTGCACTTGAAATTTCCAATTCTGATGTCCAGCTCACTTCCTTAGCTAACTTAGCTTGCAGGTGGTTAATTGTTATTATGTTTTCCTTTCACAGCTTTATAGCAGTGGGGGCATTTGATCTGCTTTCCTTCATTACATCCCTTATTCTGGCCAGCCTATTCAGCCTGTCCTGCCCACAGAGCCATTTGTTTATTCTGTTGTGCTGCTGAATAAGCTGAGCCACAAAAAAAACAGGTCAGTCAGTTCACCCAAGCTGAGACTCAACGTCAGTGCTTGAGATCCTTTAACGGTAAATAATTCAGTAGTAGATGGCAGCCCTGCCAGCTATTAATTTGCAACCTATTACTTTCCAACATTTGGATTTAGCTTCTGGCATCCCACAGTTACCTCAACAAAGAGGAAATGGTCACAATGGGAGCTGCTATAATAAAAGCGCAAGAGCCAAATGTAAGGGGTGGATGATGAAACATTGGATAAATATATGCATATTATATGCCTTGGTGGAACGTTAAAGTTTTGTTCAGCTAAGAATTATTAAACTTGTGTAGCTTTTTGGATGAGAAATGGGACATTTTAAATTTTTTAGAAATAGTCAAATTAGGAATTTAAGACGAAGTGAAGTCTCGGCGTCTTGATTCTGTTCTGCTTTTAAAACTGTTCACTGCAAAAATGATTTTTTTAAAAAAAGGAGAAAAACAAGTGGACAACATGGCCTGTAAGTGTGACAGGTTGACCAGACCATGTCCTCTCCTTTACTGCCGATGGGAGCTTTTCCATCATTTTAAAATGACTTGAAACCTGTTCATGCATTCATAAAAAGAATATATTGAGGGCACTGAGCAACTTCATCCCATTCCCTCCTAGGACCTTCTATGTCGATTAGGATGATCTGCTATGAAAATTATCTGCTATCTTCACATCAATGAGCTTCATATCAATGAGCCTCCCACAAAACTCAGACTGAAGATTGAGGTTCCAAACTGTGTGGAGTATTATGACTCATGATATTGCAAAGGTGAACACTGGGTTGAGAATTCATTTGATTAAATTGTTTTATAAAAACTTAACACCTATTTTTTTCTTTTCTTCCCCCCCCCCTTTTTTTTTTTTGCTTAAACAAAATGAAAGAATTTGAGAGTTCCAAAAATAATCTCCAAGTAAGAGGAAGCAAAAGAAGCACTCCACTCAGGAGTGGGGTTCAGCCGGTTTGGACCATTTGGGGCAAACCGGATGTTAATTTTACATCTGGTTTAGCAAACCGGTAACAAACCAGACAACCGGGTGGCCCCACCCCACCCCTCCCCTCCTAGGAGTCCCTCCTAGGAGTCCCTATGTGGCCCTTTTTGGATCCCAGGTAAGTGCAGGGGGTGCATGGAACCAGGAGAAGTGGAAAACAGGGGAGGAGAGCCTCTGGAACCTGGGGAGGTGGAAAATGGGCCCTTCACAGCCCATTTTTGCTCCCAAGAGGCTGCAGAGGGGTCTCCTAGGCCCAAAATTAGTACCTCCCAGCTAAGTGAGAAGCCTTGCAGTCTCTCCTTAATTCAGCTCTGTCTGCTACAGAAAAAACAAATCAGTTCTGCCTTCGTTTGCTCTTCTTTAAGTGCTCCGAAGGAATTACAGCTCATGCATACACAAGTGTAAAAGTCTTAAAAACTTTTGTTTTAAGTGGTGCCTCCCCCAGCCCATTTTTACTCCCAGGGGGTACAGGAGGCCGAGTGTTGCCTGTCAATCCCCTTGGCCATGCCCACCATGGCCACCAGCCACCCAGCCAGTCATTAGGGCAGAGAACCGGTTGTTAATTTATTTGAATCCCACCACTGACTCCGCTCATCTAGGTACATCCCTATCATCTATCAGCCTTTCTATTTACAAATTACAGATCTAATCAGCATGCCAGTTCAAGAGCAGTGATCAGTGATAGACAAACAATGGTCTTCCTGAGACTTTATATATAGGTGGCTGGACACTTTAGGGATTCTATCTTCTCTGCTTCAAATGTCAGACATGTTGGTAGGGCCAGCAACAAACCAGTCAGCTGTGTCTAGGTTACTTTTCTCACTATATACTTTCTCTACTTCTCTTGTTGGATAGAGTGGCCTGCTGAATAAGATTTCTGCTGTTCAAGTATTATTAGCTACAACTGGTCAAAGCAAACTGTATTTTAAAACTCTTCCTGGATTTTACTATTTCAGAATAAAGATTGGAGATGACATAATTTAATTTTCCAATGGAAAACTATATCTGAAAAAACATCAAAATCATCCCAAGTGTCAGGGAGTTAAGTTCTTTCCTCACATTGTCCTTGGCATACATTTTATTTCATGAGGGTGAAATGAAATCATGTATTTTCCTTCCTATAGTTTGAAGTATTGCCATTCAGAAATACAGCAGGCTGGCAAATAAATCCTCACAACTGTATTAGTAAAAAAATCACCTGCTGGTGATTTCTCGCATTCCCCCCCCCCCACTGCTAACGCTATTTGATTTAGATTGTGGAGGCCAATTGGTTATGTTAACAGTATGTTTAATAGTATGAGTTAATGTAAAAGCTACCACAAGATCAAAGCTGATTATATTCCTAACAGTGAGGACAATTATCCAGTGGAACAACTTGCCTTCAGAAGCTGTGGGTGTTTCATCACTGGAGGTTTTTAAAGAAAAGACTGGATAGTCACTTGTCTGAAATGGTATAGAGTCTCCTGGTTGAGCAGGGGGTTGGACTAGAAGACCTCCAAGGTCCCTTCCAGCTCTATTCTGATTGGTTGAGTTGGAACTGAGAGAAATCTTACATTGAACCAGGTTAATGATACTTGTTGTTTATCACTCTGATTTTCACAAAGGACAAGCAAAATTTCAATCATACTTATGAAGCCTACGAGCCACAATAAAGTACAACTGTTTTGTTTGTTTGTTTATCAAATTTATATGGTTGCCCATCCCATAAAAAGTGGCAGTTTGCAGCAAAGGTTATGTTTTAAAGTTATGTTATTCCAGTCTTAAAGAGATTGCCACAACAATAACATAAAATAAATAAAATAAAATAAAGACATTTTAGAATTCTAAAGCAGGTTTAGCAGCTGTAACCTTGTATTTATAAAATGTAGTATGAAAATAATGTAGAAATATGTACATTATTATATTTGGTTTTCAGTAAGCTGTCATTTACTGAATGAAGATCAATATTTAACACTAAGTAGCTAAATTGGCTATACAATCTACTCCTAATTCATGACACCATTTCGCTCAGCTTTATTTCGATTTAAATTCCTATTTCAGAGATTAGGGATACATGCCACATGCTCAATAAATATTGTTCTGTTTACAATTATACAAGGTTAATAAGTCCCATAGATACTATTGAAGTACCTAACTGTATTGTGTACAATGACCTTCAATACTGAGTAGATATTCAACCTGATCAGATTTCATAACCATCTGAGAGAAGAGGAAAGTAAGGGTGGCTATAATCAATTGTTCTACGCAGATATCCAGCCATAAATAATCAATGACAGTAAAACAGATGCTTGCAGCAATGAGTCATTTGTTAGTGTGCAACAAAGGACTGTCTAGGTTTGAGTTTTCTGTTAATATTAGAGTAGGATTATTATTGCTGCTATACATCACCCTTCTGCATTTTGACTGATCCAGCAAACAGGTTCAGATATCAAAATCTCGTGCGTAAGTGGCTGTAGCTGGTTGGGATGTTTAAATATACATGTTGTTTTGTACTTTAGAAATTCAAGATTAAATGTAGTTATTTGAACCCCATTTGATAGAATAATACTATAAATCTGCACTCAAATAAGAGTAGAATCCTGTAAGCAACTTAAAGCAAATTTGCTAAAATATCAATATAATACTTGATATTACTTTTCCCTTTTATACAGTATGGAAATCATTTATTGGAAGCAAATCATTTGTTCAAATCTTGCTTAATAACATTTAGATTTCATATCCCATTCAACTTATTTTTATAGAAAATCAAAAGCATTATATTCTTTTTTGTTTATAATTTTCTTTTACTTTTATTCTTTCCTAGATCATTCAAGCATTAGAAATCCAGAGTAGTTATCACGTCCATGTGTTTTAGACATCCTCTATTAATATCACTCAGTTTCACTGTAGAATGTCTGTATAGGAGACAGGTCAAGTTAGCTTGCATGTGTTCAAGGACCCTGATAATGTGGTGTAGTAATATGAATGATAGCAGTTTGTGTGCTGCCTCCTTTCTTGCCAACAGCTGACTGCAGAAAACTAATGTCACTGGAATGACGATGTAGAAGGTGGAGATTATTCAGATAACCCTAGAGTGCTCTAGATTCATCAAATCAAATAAATCTTTATTATGATCATAAACCAGCATAAGGCATGGGGAAGGAATAAAGACATTAAAATAAGTCATGGGAGCATAAAATGTATAAAAGGACATGGGGGACATAGGAATATAAAAGATGTAAAAAGCTATAAGGGAATATCAAAAACAGATAAAATATATGACATTGTGGGTAAATAAGATAAAATATGAGATTATTACCTCATACGCTATAAATGCTCTTTGATGGCAGACCAGGGACATGCTGAGACCAATCTATTAGTTTGGTAGTAAGCATGAGTTAGCACTTATTTTATGGCAAATGTTGAGCACTGCCACATGTTACCTGTGAAAGCTGTATTTTGTGGCAGGGTTAATGGCTGAACGATGTAGCACAGGGAACTGTAAAACTGTTCTGTGTGTCCTGGATATTTCTGTAGTAACTGTTGAATAAAGTTGCAGGAAACATCTGCGCTAATACAAGCAATGGAAGAAGACATACTCAGTATGTCTGCACACTGAGAGTAAAAAAGGCATTACTGAGAAGAAGTGAAATCAAGCCAAAGTAAAGGTCCTCCTGTATCGTGCATTTTCACTTGTGTTAAGTATGCCAGGTGAGAGATAGTACATCTAAGATCTTCAGAGAAAGGGATCTTAAGACTGGTGATCGGTATCAATAAAGATGTTTAATAAGACATTGTCCTGATTCTAACCCATACCATGTAGGAAAGAGGAAGGTTTTCACAATTGTTTCTAACTTGATTGGAAATCGTTGTTTGTGGTTAGAGGAGCAAGGCTAAGGGGATGAACGTCTAAGCCAGGGGTGTCAAACTCACGTTATCACGGCAGCGTCACATGACATATCGGGTCTTCGCTAAACCAGGCATGGGCATGGCCAGTGCGTGACACATCTGGCCTGCGGGCCAGGAGTTTGACAGCCCTGGTCTAAGCCAATAGCTAAGTAAGAACAGCCATGCTCTTCTAATGAGGTATGTCTTCAGTTACAGCAGTGGAGACATAGTTGGGGCTTTTTTTAAAAAATTTGATTTATATGCCACCCTTCTCCAGAGACTCAGGGCGGCTTACAATGCATTAAGCAATAGCCTTCATACTTTTGTATATTTTATACAAAGTCAGCTTATTGCCCCCACAAACCGGGTCCTCATTTTACCCACCTTAGAAAGGATGGAAGGCTGAGTCAACCTTGAGCCTGGTGAGAATTGAACTCTCAGTAATTGCAGGCAGCTGGATGTTAAATGCTGCCTTAATAGGAGGCATTAGCCTGCTACGCCACTCAGGCTCCTTAGGGGCTGCCTAAGAATTTAAATTATATAAATTCCAATGGGGAAAATTGGAAAAGGGACTTAGCTGATATCATAGAGCACCTATGCTGATAGGTTAGCGTCAAAGAGTTTAACAATTATGCATATTTATGATCCACATCTTGTTCTAAGATTTTTAAGGATTGCAGATAAGTCCTCTGTATACCTTGAAAAATGTAACCCACACGAGCTTTCCTATTGCTGACAGAGTAACAAACCATCCACAAATATTTTAAGAAGGCAGTCTGCTCAATTTTGTGGCGATTTATAATTCATAACTGGGTTTGGGGCCTTTTGACAAAGGCCATAACTTTGGTTTTCTGATAATTGAGTTGCAGCACATCTTCCTGCAATACTGCACTAAAGCCCTCAATGTTCTTTAAAGGTTAGTAGGACTCCTTGAGAGTGTCCCAGATGTGTGTGTGTGTGTGTGTGTACATGTGCAGTGGTGTTATTCAGCTGGTTTAGACCGGTTTGAGTGAACTGGTAGTGGCAACCTGTGGGTGGCCCGGGTGACCCCACCTACCTGCCCGGCTCTATGCCGTCCTATTTAGCCACATTTTCTAAGCCGCGCGCATTCGTGCAAGCCCCATTCACATTTTTGGTGTGCGGCGAACCGGTGATATAATTATGTGAAACCCACCTCTGTACACGTGCAAGTCTGAGTTGTTAAGATGGCCAACCATGGAATTAAAATTCGAATTTCTGAAGACCCTTCTGTATTTCCGTAGCACTAGTGATGTAAACTTGGAGATGAGCCTTACTTTGAGCAACGTGCTTTCATGAAATATGAGCATTATGTATATAACAGGCACTGGTCAACCAATTAAATGCCCACAATTAGAATCAAGCACTGCTTGATATAGAAGGGGATATAGAAAGAGGTTACATTGTGTGAAGGATATTTGTGGACAAGAAACATTATTCTAGTTTTGGTAAGCATTCACAATTAGATTCTGAAATTTTATCTCCATTGACGGAATGCAGCAATACTGGCCCAGTATGCTACAAATACCTTTCTTTCTTTCTTTTTTTAATCATTCCATTTGTTTGGTCTTTTGCTGTAGCATAGTCCAAATCTGGAACAAACACATATTGGGAGAATAGATGTTATGAAGCCAACTATTCTATAAATTGCTCAAATGGATTGCACATCCAATAAAGAGAAATGGGTGAATTAAACACATTCTTTTTTTGATGGAAGGTGCTTCACAAGTGTAGTGGCTTTGATGGTAAAACTGTATTTGGAAACAGGATGATGCTACGGTAGATCAAGCATCAGGATACAGAAAACTGCTACTATGCAGGTTTAAAGACTCAAGCTGCCACCATATCTGTATCACATATATTTTACTGTTTTCCTGCAGTACAGAAAAGGCTATAGGAACCTCATGCTGCTTGGAGTAATGAGAAAACTAAAACAATTCACTGAATTTCTATGGATGTGTCAAGTAAGAATATGAAAAGACCGATGGTAGAATTTTTTAAATATGTGTTATAATAAAAGTGGGGTGATCATTGTCTCAGTTGATTGGGCAAGCAAATTAAAAGTTATATTTCTCAGCTTATGCAAAGTACATTATTGCACCAGCTGCTGTGGCTTGAGTCTGAATAGCTTCCTTAATATCATTCTTAAATGTCCTATCATTAATTTTAATAAAAGTGCCACTGATGGGACATAATGTAGTTTTCTTTCTCTTCCCTAAAATGTTCAGACATAATTAAAAATGGGGAACTTGTAATAAATAATATTAATAACAACGATAACAACATCAGCAACAATAATTCAATGAATGGATGAATTTCCACTCATGAATTTTCCACTGTATTGTATTCGAGATAATTACAAATGCATCTACAAATACTCACTATTTTATGCACAGGTATTTTAACCCATAGTCTAATGAATTATTTGCACATAGAATTCATAGAATTCACAGAATTCTTTGTACATATGTCCCCATCAGCTTACATTAAGTGGGATACAGACTTAGTCATACTAAAAGGAAAGCTGTAGCAGAAAGAAATTGTAGAAAAAATGAGTAGTCTCGCTGAAAGCAATGGAAATCTGAAAGAAATCAACGGATGTGCTATTCACAAATTATGACTAAGTCTAGATCTAACCTCTTAATTAAAACGAACAAAAATACAGCATAATAAACAAACCCTTCTTTCAAATATTAACTGCATGATACAAAGAGTACTTAGCTTTAAAATATTGCAATGGAGTGGAAACTGTATTGTTTAAAAGCCCAGCAAGTAAAAAGATTTCAACTAACACTTTTTAAACAGTACAAAAAGCATGAAAATAAGTCAGGACAGTACATTCCATCCTAATAGGCATTCATCCCTTTTGACTCATGGGGCACATAGTTAATGTATTGTTTACTTAGGAGGTGTTTTATTTAAGATGAGAGAAAACAGGGATGGAAAGAGAGAGAATGTGGCACAAATATGAGACAAATAAATTCTTTCTGAAATGTAATCTTTCCAAGATGGTTTGCACGTAAATCCCACTTACCTATCTCCCTGCTACCCCATTCACCTCACATATGGTTTCTCAAGTTCTTTGTCTGCATTTCAAAGCACCAATATGTTGCATGTTTCTATATAAAGCCATTAAGAATGAATATCTTGTCTTTTTTTGGTCACCAAATATTTCACAGTGCATGGTAAAACCACCAGGGGTGCTATTCAGCAGGTTCTGACAGGTTCTGGAGAACCGGTGGCAGAAATTTTGAATAGTTCGGAGAACTGGCAAATGCTACCTCTGGCAGGCCCCAGAGTGGGGTGGGAATGGAGATTTTGCAATATCCTTCCCCTGCCACACCCATCAAGCCATGCCCACCAAGCAGCACCAATGCCACTAAGCCACGGCCACAGAACCGATAGTAAAAAAAAAATTGAATTCCACCACTGAAAACCACCATGTAATAGCTGTTTACTTGCTTTTTGGTTGCCATCCAAAAATGACCCTCATAATGAACATAACACTAAATAATCCTTGACTACATAATTTTCATTACATTGTCTCAGAAATTATCTAGAAGGTTCATTTCATCCTAAGGCACTCCAAAGAACCTATACATCAGTGGCCTTCAGTTGCTGGTTTTTCAGTTGTTTAATATATCTCTGTTAATTAAAAGTTACATTTACCTAGCACAATTTTCACTGTTAATGAGTCAAATTCTTATGGCAAAATCTAAAACAATTTTCAAATAATTAGTCAGGCCTCATGGCTCACTTAATTATTACAGACGATTAGTCCAATTATTCCAAAATCTAAAATAAGCAGAATGACCTCTGCAAGGTCAAATACTGATGAAGTCACACAAAATATTTTTTAGAAAGCTATGCAGCCACAGAAGTTTATGTAGTCCCAATGACAAAGTAGCAAAAAGGCAAATATCAACATCTACTGTATTGACACATGTTCAAATTATATTAAATAGAAGTTTGTAAAATTTATTTTCTTCCCATCTCTTCCAGCCTACACCAGTACAATAAATCAAATATACCATGCCACTGAAGAGCAATAAAAATAGAGTGCCAGTCTATTTCTTGTGCCAGAAATAGACATGCAATTGATATTGTCTAGTGTGAATGACAGGCCAAAATAATTTGCACATGACTCTGAGGCCAAGTTTCAGGCTCTTTCTAAAGTAGCTACAAGAACAAAAACTTATTTTTAGAACGAAGACCCTGTTATATTCCAACTTTTTTAAAAAAATAAACACATTATAATTTATACTTTCTTTCATAGACCACTACATAGATAGATATCAGTATAAATAGTTTATCATAATTGACACTGAACTGAAGATGTCTTCATTTTGGATGACCTAACCTCTCTTTCTTTAAAAAACAAAGCATGTTAATTATTTTGTGAGCTTTCTAGTGTGACTTCACCCTTTGGGAGAAAAGGAGAAAGAAGCAAAGAAGAATGTAATTGCTTTAACCCTTAAAGGATGCTTACGTGAATAAATTGGTTTGGTGCTAGTAATTTGGAAGGCATAAGCAGACCATTCTCTGTCTGTCACAAACAATTTTAAAATAGCAACAACAACAAAGAACACAACTTCCAAGATCTGCTAGTAGGCATCGCCCATCACCCAGAGGCTACCATATGAGGACAAATCATGCACTACAAGGATCATTTGAAGGTGGGAGAAACTTCTAATATAATTTACTGGATTCCCTGCATTGATTGCTCTGTGATTATGTAGGACATACAGGAAGGAGAGAACCACCAGACTGCAAGAACATGAGCAAACAGACGAGGAAACCAAACTCATTGGTAGCCTTACATTGCAATGAACAAAGACAGGCATTCAGTTTTGGAGTTACTACGTTTGTTGGCCAAGCAGGGACAAAAATAGCCAGAGAAATGACTGAATCCTGGGAAACGGCCCTTTGTTAGTCAATAGGAGTGCTGATTTACCACCTGCTTATCATGTCTTTAGGACTTAATAGCTGGCCATTAATACTCTAATTAACAACTAAAAGCCACACATAAACAGGCACCATATAAATACAACACACAGAACAGCCCAGTGTACACATTCTGAAGAGAGAGAAGTTCCCTGAGGATGGCTACAGATTGAACCTAAAAGCTTGGAAGAATAAATCTTTGGTCCCAGTGATCAACTTAGATTGGATCCTGCAATAAATGAGCAATGGAAATAAACAGTGGAAAGCGTGCTTCCAGTATGCCACAAATCTTGTTTCAGCCCACACATGTAACAATGAATATGGCTGGAACTGATAAGGTTTTATATTTTCTTCAATTATCTATGCCACACTAATACATGCATATATCAGTAGTGGGTTTCAATTTCGGCTGCTACCAGTTCAGTCGTGGGCACTCGTGCGCTTATGCACGTGATGCTTCCGTGCATGCACAGATGCTTCTGTGCATGCACAGATGCTTCTGCGCATGCACAGAGACATCCGGACAGGTAGGCAGAGCCTCCCGCCACCGCCGCTACCAGTTCACCCAAGCCGGGGCGAACTGGTAGCAACCCACCACTGGCATATTTGTATATTCCAAGAGCAAGCCTGTATTTCTCACTGCCATTGGAAATCCTTTTTTTCCAAACCAAGGTATTTGTGTGTGGGATCTGGATATTTTCCAACTGACATTGTGTCCCTGTCCTCCTTGGCCAGCTGAATCCATTTCCTTCTGACTTGGCCATTGATTGTGGAAATCTTCCATTTTGTGCTTTCCACTGCTGGAGCTCCGGAGAATTTGGGAAAGCATCATTTTCCTACATAGTTGCTCGAACATCTGTATTTCAACTCTTCCTACCTCCCTCTAGTAAATCTCACTGGTGACTTTCTGATCAAACCTGAACTTAATCCTTCTCATCAGTTTCTAATCATTTCCATGGTAGCTGTTTTGCTTCATTTTAAAGTGAATGCCTTGCTTTTTTTCCTATATGAGGAACATATTGTAACTCTTGTCATATCCTGTCTCCCAGCTATTGGGGTCAAGTAAGCTATTAATTTGCTAATTATATTTTTTGTTAGCAGATATTCCTCCCCAGATGCCCCAGTTTCCTACTAAATTTCCTTGAATGGTTTCGTTTTTCTTTTCACTGCTATTGACTTTGCCCTTTAGATTGAAACAGGAGAGGCATAACAATGTCAAAGCATGAATCTATCAACACTGAGGCAAAGATTTCAGATCTTCCACTGAATTGGTTTGTTGCTTGACAAAATATTTTATTAGGTCTGGATCATTGCCCAGCCTGTTCCAGCCATACATCTAATTTCCAAAATTATATTTAGAGATTAGACCTGGCCGCTAGACAAAAGCTTGATTTACAATCAGTAAACCCCAAGTGATTATTTCTAAATTGGCACACCTAACATAATGTTGCATATAGCAGACACAAAAAAAGCATATTTTTGCTGGAGATGGGGGCTTCTTTCAGCTAACTAGAATTTTCAGCTTCTGGTTATTCTGCTAAATAAAGAATATATGGAAATGTAATGTTCAAATAGTACTTTATTATATAGATGCTGTGCTAAGAGATAACCTTGAAACGAAATAAGAAAAAACGCACATAGAATGTAGAAATTGACTTTTATATTTTTAGGAACTCAGGGGATGGAGGATGGGAAGAAAGAAAGGGAAAAAAGAAAACCAATAATTCTCTTTTTTCAGTGATTAAAAGTTTGTGGGAAGTTGGAGCTATGCATTTTTTAAAAAATATTTTTTTATTGATTGAAAAATACAAACAAACATAAATACATTAAAACAACATACAAAATATTTTTGTTTCACACCTCAGCCATCTTTTCTGGTTGCCACTGTAGATTTAGTTTTTACTCTTGATCCCTAGAATATTCTTTTAAAAATATTTCATAAACAAGTGAACTAAAAACTGTACATTCCCTACAAGTCATGAATATGAGTATGATCCATTGCAAGAGTATGCCTTAATGTGGACCATAAAATAAAGAAAGTAGTAGAATCTGAAGGAGCTAAAGTGCTCTGGGACTTAGAATTCAAATAGACAGGCACCTGTCACGTAACATCCCAGACGTAACAATTGTTGATAAGGAAAACAAAAGTGTCTGGATGATGGACATGACAGTACCTGGAGATAGCAGAGTAAAAGAGAAAGAACTGTAGAAGATAACTAAATACAAAGACTGGCAAATAGAAAAAGAACTATTGGCAAAAGAAAGCAAATAGTAATAGGCACCTTGGGTGAAATCCCAAAACAACAGGAGCACCACTTGAACATCAGCAGCATTGACAAATTCACCATCAGTCAATTGCAAAAAATCAGCTTTACTTGGAACATCTTTACTTACATCCTGTGGATCGGATGATATCTGTAACACCATCAAACATCCACCTCTGCCTATCCCAGGTCCTTGAGAAGGACGTAATAGGCGGACAAAAATGCCAAATCCAGTCTGACCATCTGGCTGATTGTGTGACGAACCAAAATAGAGGTAGACTTCAACTTACAACCACAATTCAGCCCAAAATTTATGTTGCTAAGTGAGATATTTGTTAAGTGAGTTTTGCCCCATTTTATGTCTTTTCTCATCACATTCGTTAAATAAATCATTGCAGTTGTTAAGTTAGTAACACAGTTGTTAAATGAATCTAGCTTCCCCATTGATTTTGCTTATCAGAAGGTCGCAAAAGGGGATCACATGATCCCAGGACACTGAGTCAGTTGCCAAGCATCTGAATCTTAATTGTGTGACCATGGGGATGCTGCAACAGTCTTAAGTGTGTAAAATGGTCATAAGTCACTTTAGTGCTGTTGTAACTTTAAATGGTCACTAAATGAACTGTTGTAAGTTGAGGACTATCCTGTAATAACTTCATAAGGCTCATTTTTCAGCAAACATAATTAACAGAATAACAGAGTTGGAAGGGACCTTGGAGGTCTTCTAGTTCAAGGCCCTGCTTAGGCAGGAAACCCTATATCATTTCAGACAAATGGTTGTCCAATCTCTTCTTAAAAACAGTGTAGGAGCATTCACAACCTCTGGAGGCAAGTTGTTCCACTGATTAATTGTTCTAATTGTCAGGAAATTTCTCCTTAGTTCTAGGTTGCTTCTCTCCTTGATTAGTTTCCACCCATTGTTTCTTGTCCTACCCTCAGGTGCTTTGAAGAATAGCTTGACTCCCTCTTCTTTGTGGCAGCCCCTGAGATATTGGAACACTGCTATCATGTCTCTCCTAGTCCTTCTTTTCATTAAACTAAGTTGACTACATTGCACTGAAAATAATTTAAGTCCAACTAATCTGCTTAAAACGATCTATTGGGTAAAATTGCTAGTATCTAAGTAAATACTATACCCCATGCTAAACGAGTTGTGTTCAGCTTAATAATATCCTTACCACATGTTTATTTTCTGTTTAACCCCCTTTTTTAGTTAAAAGGAGATAGTTATTAAAAAGGGGGGGGGATCATGGCAAGCAAGTTTGAAAGGGCAATTTCGAGAGAAGAATGAACTATCTTCTCTTCACTTGCCATACATTTCCCTGTAAGAATTATCCATGGAGGGAAGGGGAAGTAAAGCATAAAGTCAAGATGTAGTTATAGTATAATCACATAACCCTCTTCTCCATATTTCACTTCAGTGTTATTTGATTAATACCTCATATAGTTTCAGCAGCAGCTAACAGAATTTCCTCACTCCCTCAAATTCCATTTGTCTTCTGGGTGGAAAGGTATTTTTCAATTTGCTTTAAGCACAGGAACAAATTTAACTCAAGGGGTTTTATGCCCTACCGTGATTTTTTCTTTTCTTATACTCATCACATGGTTTCGTATTAGCAATGGGTATGCAGAGCCCACAGGTTAAACAGAGTTTGCAAGAGTTCCATTCTTTTTCCCCAGGCTTGTAAAAATACAAATCTCATTCTTTGTTCATATCTACTTGGGCAATAAGGTTTATTTTCTTTTTGCTTTTTTTTTCAGATCTTTATCCCACTTTTTTTTCTCATATGCAACTCAGGGTGACAAACACACCAGTACAACTTCCTCCTTCTATTTCCTCATGACATGAATTGAAAGAGTGAGACTGTCCAAAAATCACATACACATACCCCATCCACAAATATGTCAATTACAACCAAATCTCCATAGATTTTTTTAAAAGCGATTCTTGTAGAAAATAAGCTGACAGCCCAAATTTTTAAAAATGGTTCTTTTTGTTTTTTTTTTTTTTGAAATATTGCTGCAGACTCTTAATTGTTTTATTTGTCAAGCCCTCTAAACAACTTAATCTACTCCAGGTGTTTATATCCCAAGGCATCATTATTCTTATAATGAACTGCTGTCTGACAAGATGGTTGTGGTGATATTGTGTGATGAAGACATGAGTATGAGAGGCATCATTGGATTTCTTTCTGAAGCGGGGTTAGATTCAAATTGTGGAATGACCAATTTTCCATATCCAGTGCCAATGTGTTAATGTATTGATGATTGCACTGCCTATGCATCTTCCTTCATCATGAAACAGGCTGAATATTTATATTCTAAACTTGGAAGATGTCCCATCTCATTAGCCCATGAACCAAATGTCAAACACAGCTGTTAGCCTAAGAATCCTATAGAATGTGAGCTGTTTAATTCCTAATTGAGACAATCCCTGGCCAAAGCAGGTACCTATGCTAGTCAGTGATTTATATTCTCTCCAGTGAGTAAGAAGTCCAAGTTGTTATGTTACTAGCAGGGGATTAAGGCAACCCTGCAGAGCAAATGTGTTGTAGTGTACTATTTCAGGATATATTGTCTATAATCAAAAGTGTATCCCAGAGTAATGTAGTTGGCACTGCGCGGAGGCTACAGGGACAGTGTGTCATCAACAGAAAAGGCAAAGAAATCAACAATTAGATTAAAGCAAGAGGGAGAAAAGCTGAAACAAGCATTTTCATTTTCCCCAAAAATGTTAACAAAGCTTTCAGGAGTTATTTGATTTTTTTCAAAGCTTTGATTGGATCACCCCAAAGTTGGCATTTGCTTCAAAGCAGAGAATCAAAATACATAGCTTTGAACCACTTTGTATTACAGATAGGAAAGGTTCTGCGCTTGTCAATACAGTATACCACATTACAACTTCATATCCTTATATACTGAATGCTGAGGAAGGTATTAAGTGAAGTAATGGACTATCTAAAACTGACATGAATCACCAGTTATCAGTTATCTCATTAAATTCTTTGCCCATCAAATCTCTTTGGGGCCAACAAAGCTAATGTTATTTGGGGCTTCATTCATCTTCTCAGTTATCAGCTATTAAGCTAGGTTTCTCTAAAATGGTCAGTACTGATTGAACCCAAAGTCAATGGGATTTGTTATTTTATGTTTGTTTGTTTGTTTGTTTGTTTGTTTTTATATGCCGCCCTTCTCCAGAGACTCAGGGCGGCTTACAATGCATTAAGCAATATTATTTTGATATTCATATTATTTTGACTTGATATTATTTATATAACAACACGGAATCACAGCTGCCAATTCTTCAGCTAGTGTTGGCTTTCATTTGCATTGTGTGTGTCCCCCCCCCCATGTCATAATGTATCAACGTAGTATATGTGCAGAAACAAGCAGTATGGCCTTTATAATTAACAGATGGATACCCAGTATGCCAGTAACCACTGGGATTAAGATTTTCAGACTATGATACTTTGTGATCTTCTCCAATTCAGTATCATCTGTTCTACTATCCCCTGATATTGCCACATCAATTATCCACACTTTTTTTCAACCACAGTTAAATCTGAGATATTATGTGCTAAGACGTTATAAATTCATATTCAGAATACCCACAATATTTTAACCTGTTGATTTTTGACTACTTTTTCAATTCTATGTTCCTAACCTTTTTTTTTATTACTGGCACATGGTCATTTTTACAGATGTTTCAATGAGTCATTTTGCCAACTGTGAGCAATAAACTAGTGGAATAGTTTGCCTTCCGAAGCTGAGGGTGCTCCATCACTGGAGAGTTTTTTTTAAAAAAATTGGACAGCCATTTGCCTGAAATGATATAGAGTCTTCTGCTCGAACAGGGGGTTGGACTAGAAGACCTCCAAGGTCATTCATTATATTCAAGCATGTAATGCAAGCCTGTCAAAATGGCGGCCCACAGGCCAGATAGGTCACACACAGGCCACACCCACCCTGGCTCTGCAAAGGCAAAAAGATCACAATACATCACAATCCGGCTCATGACGGAGTTTGACACCCGTGATGTAATGCAATTATTTTTCTGTCAGGTGGGGCTGTTCAGGTTGAAAGCTCAACCACATCTGACTGGTGACATACCAATTTTACAATTTGCAAACTCATAAATGGAAAATTCAAAATGAAGTATCAATGACTTGAAATGATCTTAACTATTCACCCTTCAATGACCATCCTAAGATATGTTTTAAGGGAAAGAAAGTCAACACTGAGGCATAGCACAATACAAGAACAGCACAAGAAACAATGGATGGAAACTAACCAAGGAGAGATCCAACCTAGAACTAAGGAGAAATTTCTTGACAGAATAATTTATCAGTGAAACAACTTGCCTCCAAAAGTTGTGGGTGCTCCATCACTGAAGGTTTTTAAGAGATTAGACAGCCATTTGTCTGAAATGGTACAGGGTCTCCTGCTTCAGCAGGGGTTTGAACTAGCAGATCTCCAAGATCCCTTCCAACTCTGTTATTTTGTTGTTTATAATCAGTTTGGGTAATCTTCTTGCATGATCTACCATTTCTTCTGCTTGTTTGCACAATCTGCACTTTGAATCATTTGATATATTTTTTTCTGGCCTTTATTGCATTAGTTCAAATTGTTTGCTCTTGACCAGGCTAAATCAACTCTTTCATTTCTTTTTTTTTTAATGTTCTAGTTTTAAGTTATTGCCAGATTTTATCTTTATCTACTTATGCCATAATCTTTTGTAGAAATTGACTTTGTAATCAGTGGTGGGATTCAACCGGTGTAACAACCATTTTGCTGAGCGCACACGTGCCACACGTGTGCATTTGAATTCAGCTCTAAAATTTACTTTCTACTGCAGCCCCAACTGAGGCATGGCAATCCGCTCTGCCGCGCCGATCAGATGGGCTTCAAACAAAGGAAATAAAGGTCAGTATAGAGCAGGGGCAGGCAGGAGGGCCTGATCAGCTGAGAGCAAACCGGTTCGCTCTCAGATGATCATCGGAGCTACCAGTTTACCTGAACTGGTCCGAATAGGCTGAATCCCACTCCTGCTTGTAATGCTTTTCCTTGCCAGCAATTGGTTCATGTTTTTATTACATTATATTAGTAGTAGCACTGGTACTGTAGTACTATTAATTAAAGTAGAATTTATTACATTATTTTCATATAATAAATATTTGGGGGTCAGTGAACATGATGAGGTGAAGGGTTTGGGGATTCCTGTTCTAAACTATGGCCAATCATAAAACTTATCTTTACTCTTTCTTATACTCATGAAATATTACATTTCTCTGCTGATCCTGCCTTCCAATGTGGAACCTGAATTTCAAATTCAAGTTGAATACACCCCCCTTTTTTTTTTAATAAAAAGTTTTTATTGGTTAAAAATATACAATATTATAGTTTACAATATGTTGAATTTTCAATATCTTTATATAAAGATATTTCAATTATTATTTTCTTTTTTTAATTTCTCACACAACAGACATTATTATCTTAAGTCGAAACAAACAACCAGGTTATATAAAAATTATATAAACAAAAAAAGTGTTATACAAAATACAATAAAAGAAGAGAGAGAAAGAAAAATGTCAATTAAAAAAACCTTAAACAATAGATTCCCCTCCTTTCTTCATTTCCTAGTTCTGGCTCTTAAAACCATAGTCTGGCCTCCCCCCCCCTCCCGGGCCACAACAGCTCCGTCCGCCTCCACTCCTTGATCATCTAATACTTCCCCCTCTTCGGCTCCTGTATCTTCTCCACCTAGGAAGGATTTATGTTGGTCAAAAAAAGCCTTAGCTTCCGTTACATTATTAATTTTCTTCTTACTGTCCTCCCAAAAAATCATCAAGCCCTCCGGAATCAACCACCTAAAACCTACTCCCTTGAGGTACAGCTTATTTGATAAAAAATAATATTTTCTTCTTGATTCTCGTACCTGTCTGGGAATCTGCTTCAGGATGGTGATCTCCTTGCCCCTGTACACCAGCACCCCCAGTCTTTGTTTTCTCAATATCTCATCTCTCAGTTCCCTTCTCACAAATTTAATATGAATCTCTCTTGGTAAATTATGTAAAATTGCAAATTGTGAGTTTACTCTGTACACCAAGTCCACATCCCTTCCAATAGACTCCAAATCTCTTTCTAAAAATTCACCCAACATTTTAACCATCACTTCTCTCAAATTTTCCTGGTCAAGTTGTTCCACGTTTTGGAACCTGAGAAAATAAGACATCTTATCCAATTGTAAAGTTAACATTGCATTTCCTCTCCCATCCTCCACCTTCTGGAGTGCCCGTACCTCCCCCTCCAGACCCCCCATCTTCTTCTTGTTTTGCTCTGCCAGCTGTTGAACATCATTTAAATCTTTTTTCATAAGTGTCATTTCAGATTTAATTTCAGATAATCCTTTTTGCACGTCATCTAACTTGTCCAACTTCTGATCCAATATCGCCAGTCTTTCCAAAATTTTTTCCATATCAGCTGCTGCTGATTTATGGCCCTTAGCCATCTTAGCTCAGTAGAAGATGAGAAATCAAAAGACAAACCTCCAGGGAAGAAAGAGGGATTAGCAATCAGAGTAATTTTTCAACTATCCACCAGTGGGCGCTCACAGGAGCAACGAGTCCGAAGTATAGAGTAGGTCAAACAGGAAGCCAGAGGAGAATGTTGTCTTCAATCATAAATAAAGAAGCAGGAAGTCAGACTGCTGCCATTGCCTACCGGGAAGAGAGGCCACCAGACCTCTCCAAAAAACTCTGCCTCAGCCATCCTCCAAGGAAAAGTCAGCAAGGTAAGGGGTTTTGCTCCATCTCCTTCCCCCTAGTTCTCTGCCACGGCACCTTTCCAGCTACAAGGGGGGGGAACTCCAACCCCCCCTCTCGCCTCCAGGATGCCTGCTCCGCTCTCCAATCAGTCCGTTCAGTCCGTTGTGCCTTCTTAGCTAGCACTGGTCCCCTTAGGCGCTGTGGCGCCTCCGCGGCCTCAAAAAAAAGCCGCCGATCGCCTCCCACCCCCTCTGGAGCCTCAGGCGCG
Organism: Ptyas mucosa; assembly: GCA_012654045.1. Taxonomy (NCBI): domain Eukaryota; kingdom Metazoa; phylum Chordata; class Lepidosauria; order Squamata; family Colubridae; genus Ptyas; species Ptyas mucosa. The sequence continues at coordinate 14,850,536 of WNWU01013815.1, read as the reverse complement.
CCAGCATCGGCCTCCCGGCTCCTGGAAGTGAGGCAGGGGACCCCTGGCGAGCCGCCCTCAAACGGCAAACGCCCCAATAATGGGGCGCTTGGCCCAAAGGGCCTCCAGATGGGGGGGATCGGACTCTGGGGCCAGAGCTAGCCCGATCAGAGTCTGTCGCCAGCGGAACCGGAAGCGGAAGTCTGAATACACCCTTAACATCACATTTTCCAAAGATAAGGGCCAATTCACACAGCCTTCATTTGTATAGCACAACAGAAAAAATATTCTAAAACTTTGTGCTCCTTGAATTAGCCTAGTATCTACTTTAATAAGAATGCTTATATAAGTATCCAGAAGGAAATCTGATTGAGTTCAAGGGGCTTTGCTGATCTTATCAAAATTGTTAGATTGCTCATGTCATTTTGCATACCTCTTGCTCAAAAGGAGCCTTCAAATATACATTTAATTTAAACGCCAATTCTATTTAATGAAACTTAGTGTAGTCTTTCTTCTTCCATTCATGCTAAGCTAAAACTTATAACAATTGGTGGTTGAGTACCTAATTATCTTTATTGCAAGTGTCAGTATTTTAAAGCCAGTTGTGATATATTGACTGAAGTTAAAACACAAACAAGAATATTATTTTGGGCCAATTAATGATTATCTGATAGAGGAGGAAACATAATAAGCCAAGAAACAGTAGTTTATATTTGCTATAGTTGGTATTTATGAATATGGCATTGAAACTTTTATTGTTCAAATTTTGGAAGGTACTTCAATAGACTGGTTTCTTTACCACATTTACCAGCCCATATGCAATAATTCCCTTTTGTAACTTCAATCTCCTATGATATATTTGTTCAATAAAAATAAATATTGGTCTTTGCCCAGATGTGCCATTAAGGTATAAAATAATTCACATGCTAGATATTGATATAGAGAATGAAAGAAAACTTATTACTTTATCTGGATGTTTCATTATAGTGCAATGTCCCTAGGCAGTTTCCCTAATCAGAAATATTAGTTTGAAATGTTTTAGGATTGCAGTTCACAATGTCTCATAAATAAATTTAAATTGCAGTACATCTTTTCTCAAGATGTACAGTGATGTAATGTAATTATCAGACAATTGCTTATGTTCTTTTGCATATGTCACTGCCACTCAATTCTTTGACTTGCTACCCTTATCAAATTTAAGTCCTAACTTGAAATGTCTGCCAGCACGAGGAATCTCTACTTTTAAGATCATCTGTAAACTTTACACCACACTGATAGCTAAACAGTGAAGCTTCCCTTAGAGCAATGGGAGTAAAGATACATACAAAAAATTAAGACTGATCAAGCATTACTAATTTTCCCTTGCTCTTCTTATGAGCTGAAGTTGTGATTCATTGTTTTGCTCAACTGTAATACTAACAAATTGGAAAAGCATCAAATGCCAAGAGAAGTTATGGAAGCAAGCTTTATTGATTTGATTTGATTTGATAGAACTGATTCATATGTATCACATACAGTATAAACCTATATAAAAGTAATCTCTTAACTCAGTAAGGATAAGAATTATTTCAATTGTCACCTGCAGAAGATTGGAGACCAAGCAGCAGCATGAAATGGTAATTTTAGATTCTTTTCTTAATCATCTAAGCTGCTTTTTAGAAGGACGTGTGAAAATTATCTTCCACTTGTTTTCTCAGGATATTGAGTGGCTTATTGACCCCAATCTTGATGGTAAAGTATTATAAGCATGGCTAACAACCAAAAAGAGCCTTATTTTCCATGAATTTTTTGGATCATCTTTTGAATATGTAAGTAATACTTCCATAAGTATTTTTCAGAAAGGAAAAAGAAAAAATGTACCTTGAAGAAACAATGCTCAGCTTTTCAAGAATTGCCCAAAAATATATAGTATTTCTGTATGATATTGTTGGAATAGGCTGCTTCAGTTGTGATTTTAGTAGTGGCTGTACGGTTATTATATTATACAAATACCAGACAATAAAAGAGTCACACCATAATATACTTTCAGTAGAAGTATGCAGTATTTTATGTAACTCGCACATTTAAACCAGTGAAAAAGTATACAGCATTGTTACTGTCACCAAGACAACAAATGTAAGAAAGGGTGCTTATATGAGATGTAAGCTTTAACTGTTTTAAAATAAAACTCACCAAATGCTGAACCAATGGCAACATTCTATTCCATTGTTTTTATATTTTTTTAAATCTTATTTTCATATCTGATCTTATAGTGATGGAGGAGAATTTTTTCTTCTTTATTTTCAAGGGGAAAGAATGGTATGAAGTTAGAATGGCCTACGGACATGGAATAATGTCCTGCCCCACTTCCTGCTTCTCCTGGCATGTGGATAGGCCACATACCATTTTGGAGAAGCAGGAATAGATGACATTGGAAAGAGGAACTCCACCCAAATGTTCTGACTCTGCATGAAAAGCTGTACTTTCACCTTCATGCTGGGCAAGCAAGATAATCCCCTCAACCTGGTGAGCTTCGTTATGCCTGAGACCCATGATGGCGAACCTGTGGCACGTGGAGCCATATCGGTGGGCACACAAGTGTTGCCCTAGCTCAGCTCCAGCATGCCAGCTGATTTTTGGGCCTTCCAGGCCCATTAGAAGTCGGGAAACGGGCTCTTTCCGGCCTCTGGAGGACCTCCGGGGCAGTAGGGAAGGCCGATTTCGCCCACCCCAGGCTCCAAGAAAGCTTCTGGAGCCTGGGGAGGGTGAAAACTGGGCCTACTGGGCCCACCATGCCACCACATGGCAAAAGCAGTGGGGTTGCAGGTATGTGGGGGTATTGAATTATGGGTGTGGGCACACATGCGCATGACCCCCCCCGCTCCCCCCACTTTTGGAACGCGATGGCAAAAAGGTTAGCCATCACTGCCCCAGACATTTTCCTCTAGTCCATTTTACCCACCACTGCACACACCTCAATGCTGGTCGTCTTTGTCTTTGCAGACCATCTCATATTCAGCACTAATGTGCTTGCCATGAAAGCTTGCACCTTGATAGTCTTAGTGGATGGAATGGTATAAGAATTGACCAGGGTGAGCCTGAGGGAAAGATCAAGTGCATCATCAGCTGGAGTCCCTTCTCACCAACAAGAGATCTAAGTTCAGCGCTCCTTGAATTTCACTGACCCTTATCTACCGTCAATTTGTCTTGACCTTTAGATAGTTCAGATTCTTACTTGGGGTGGCATGGAATACACTTGTACTCATTTTGGACCTAACCCTGGCCCCCAATTTCTTGCACCTGACAAATGCCATGTTTCAATCACATTATGGATGGAATAGCTGGCCATTACTGTGGCCAAAGCAGAGGAAAAGTTGGAAATCTGGAAATACCTCAATTGACATGAAGGGATGAAACAAATGAAGGCATAAGCATGGATACACCATTTTATATAATCCTTTCTCCAGTAGCCTATATTCTCTCTAGTTTCCCCTGCTTCAATTAAACACCCACAGAAAAAGTTGCAAGGAACTCATTCTGCAGAGCTTTTTCTTTGCATAACAGAAAATATAACTGAAGTTAGACAGCTTAGCCCTCTTCATCTCAAAACACCCCCAATGATTGCAAGAGATTCTCAAGTACCTCTGAATAATGGGGGGGGGGGGGGGGGAGGAACATTTTTTTTCACAAGGAAAATATATATTTTTAGAAATTGCAAGGCTGATTTGGGTACAGGGGAAGGAATAGGAAGCTTTTGATTATTGACAGTGCATTACACAAATAAATATTTATGCAGAAAGTTCTACTGTAAAACGTCTCTACATCAGGGATGAAATCCAGCAGGTTCTGACAGGTTCTGGAGAACCAGTAGCAGAAATTTTGAGTAGTTCAGAGAACCGGCAAATACCACCTCTGGCTGGCCCCAGAGTGGGGTGGGAATGGAGATTTTGCAATATCCTTCCCCCAGGAGTAGGGAGGGAATGGGGGTTTTGCAGTATCCTTCCCCTGGAGTAGAGTGGGAATGGGGATTTTGCAGTATCCTTCCCCTGCCACACCAACCAAGCCACGGCCACCAAGTCACACCACGCCCACCAAGCCACGCTCACAGAACCGGTAGTAAAAAAAATTGGATTTCACCACTACTCTACATCTACCAGTAGTTTGTGCCACTATATTATTGATTAGTTGTTTTTTGATGATTAATTAAACATATTTTAATGATAAGCTATCAATAAGTGAACATTTCAATTAAGCAGAACTGTCCTATTTTTCCCAATTTTACAAAATAAATTTACATGATGTTGATAGAGTTGAACTTTCATTACTTTCTACTACAGGTTATTACACTAAGATTAACTCTTGTGTAACAGTAAAATCTCATTATTCCACATAGGATAAAATTGCATAGTTGGTACTTTGCAATTTCATGCAAATTTTATTAAAAAGGCTCTCAAGCAATGGTATAGATCAAAAGTTATGCCATTTATCCATTGAAATATTATCTAGATATTTAGCAATGGCTGCCATAGAGAATAACATAGTCTCTAAATTTAGACCCTAAATTTCTTTTAATCCTTTGGTAGATTAATTAAAATTGGTTACCTGGCATAGCTTTGAAACTGATCCTTTAGATTCTATGAAGACGTTTAGCAATCCTTAATTTTTTAACTACATAATATTGAGTTGATCTGACATTACAAAACCCGTAGTACTTTAGGTTTTAATGGTTCTTCAAAGTATCCTAAATTACAAGTATTGTAAAGTTACTCTGTAAAGACCTTGTTTCCCATAATTTCAATGCTGTAGCTCTGTCCTGATTGAAGCTTGGACATAATTTAGGAAGAGATGCCTGGAATAACTTCAAAAACTTTTCTCCACATTTGGCAGATTACAGATAATTTCCATAATATCTTTATCCCCACTGCAAGGATATAATGGGGAGCTATATCACTTCAGTGACAAAATGGTACAGGTGTTATCAATGAGCTTCTTTTCGTCCATTCCTATTCCACAATCTTTTTATGAATCCCTTGCAAAGGAAAAGGGGGATGAATTAGATTAACGATTTCAAATCCTTTTTTTGGCTGATGAAAAGAGAACTTGCTTATGGGCAAAAATACTTTATTTTGCACCTTACAATGGTAAACTACTTGAAATACCTCTGATAGATTTTGTGCATAAGGAAGGGAATTTTACTAAAAGGTAATTGTTCTGCATAAAAGCAAGAATTTTATGAATTAGAAAGTAGAATCAGTATTATTTAGCTTGGCTTTCACCTACTGAATTGCTTTTGCTGATAGACTGTATAATCTTGAAATGATGAAGAGATTTTTTTAAGCTGCCTGTTAACTCATATTTGTCCTTCAAACAGATTTTCTCTATCAGAAAATCTACAGGCTACAGACTTGGCATGCAAAATCAAGACCAGCACTAAAGGCTGTATCCCGAGTCCCAGCTGATCAGGAGGAAATGGCGATTTTGCAGTAATCTTCCCCTGGAGTGGGGAAGGAATGGAGATTTTACAGTATCCTTTCATTGGAGTGGGTTAGGAATGGAGATTTTACAGTATCCTTTCCCTGCCACACCCACCAAGCCATGCCACACCCACCAAGCCACGCCCATAGAACCGATAGTAAAAAATGTTGAATCCCACCACTGTTGTAAATCAGTAGCCCTTCATGGCCTATAACCTAGATTCATTCTTTAGAAAGAACAGTCATTCAACCAAGAAGAATGCCTTGATGGTGCAGTGGACTAAAGTGCTGTTAAGTAGCACTTAGCTGCCAGCTGCCTGCAATTACTGTGAGTTCAAATCTCACCAGGCCTAAGATTGACTCAGCCTTCCACCCTTCCGAGGTAGGTAAAATGAGGACCCGGATTGTGGGGGCAATAAACTGACTTTGTATATACATATAAAAAAGAACACTGCTTGGGAGGGGGGGCAAAAGCCCTACTAAGCAGGTATATACAAAAGCATGAAGGCTATTGCTTAACGCATTGTAAGCTGCCCTGAGTCTCCGGAGAAGGGCGGCATATAAATCAAATCAATCAATCAATCAATCAATCAATCAATCAATAAGAAACCTTTGGTCTGTTTCTCTACCAATATCTTTATGATTTTGAGGACCTGTGGTTCATCAGAAATATATCAGATTTTTCTCTACTGGTGATAGTATTTGCTAACAGCTTTTATGAAGTATGCTTTACTGGCATCCATTGGTAACAAAAACATGCCACTAGATGAAAGGTCAACAGAACTAGTAATGAAGATGAGAGCATTTGACATTTTAGGTGTAAGACAGTTAAGGGATGGATGGTTGGCTTTGAGAAGCATAGCATGAGAACTACAGTCAAAATTAAAAGTAAAAATCTACCACCTTTCTTTCACAAAAGTGATAATTTTGAGTAATTTGTTTTAAATGAATTAAATGGGATAAAAACTCCTAGAGCAGGGGTGTCAAACTCGTGGCATCACATTGTCGTTATGTGACGTATTGTGACTTTTCCCCCCTTTGCTAAACTGGGGGGTAGGCGTGGCCAGCGCGTGTTGCTTCTGGGCTGCAGGCCGCGAGTTTGACATCCCTGTCCTAGAGCCACAAGATCTAAGTACCAAATACACTCTATTGTTCAAGAAAGCTAGCAGAAAAATTAGGATAAAAAACTACCATAGATAGGAAACAACCAAAAATATATTGAATTAACTTTAAAACTATTATCTTTTAGCTCAGGGGTCACCAATGTTGGCAACTTTAAGCCTGGCGGACTTCAACTCCCAGAATTCCCCAGCCAATTGGCTGGGGAATTCTGGGAGTAGATGTCCGCCAGGCTTAAAGTTGCCAACGTTGGAGACCCCTGTCTTAGCTGATCTCTTAAAAATAAGGAGGCTTGAACCTGATTAGCATTTGAATGGAAGATCACTAGGAACTCTCAGGATGGTAGTCTAGATTAGGAAGATGAAAAAGCAGCTCCAAAGGAGACAATGGAGAACCACTTTTGTATATTGTTATCCAAAAAGTTGTCATTTGATCCCAACTCAAGGAAGGTTTTGCCTTGGGGGGGGGGGGGAAGGAGGGTGCTTATAAGATGATAGTTTGAATGCTAGACCAGGATTGATAAGACCTTGGTTCATCTCCCATTTGATTGGAGGATCCAGTACAAGCAGCAATAATGAAAAACATCATCACACATCACAACATAAATCTGGCCTTTTATATTTGCATTATGGCATCAGACACAAGGACATACACTAAGTGAGTAGCTACATTACAGTGCAAAGTACTTTTCATCATAATTTGCTCCTGCTTGTCAGCTGGGGACACCTTCATGAACTTTTTAACTTGAGCACTTTATTATTTTTTTTAGGGGGTTGTTTACTAACTGGTGATTGTAATTTAATGACCATTTATAAGCCCATGCACAAGTTGAACTTCAGCATGCAATCACATTGACAAAACACTGTTGTTATGCAAGCTGAGCTTTGCCATTGGGAGACAAAAATAACATAGTCATAGAATCCTTAGCTAGATATCACTCTGAGCTAATTATTTAATATAAGCCACATCGTTCTACCACCACCCCAGATTTACCCATTTCAATAATTTAAAAAAAAACCTAGTCAGTCCCCCTCCCTTTCAAGAGTTTCTAGATTTTAATGATGGGATCGAAGGGTTCTTTTCCTAAGGAAAACAAAGTAACTTAATTAGATTTGCAGAACAGTTTGTCCTATTGCTAGCTAATCCACATTCAGTGCTCAGAAGTATATAATAACTTGCTGCCTTTTCACAGGACGTTGGAAAGAAATAAGTGAAGATTCTGAGCTGCAGATATGATTGGATATTAATGGTGGGCAAGTATTTATACCTTACTTGATTGTTTTCTGAAAGGAGTGGGTCAGGGTGGAGAACAAGTTTTGGAGGAAGTAAAAGAGGTTCTGAAGGAGAGTTCTCTGTGAAGGTGAGAAGCTTTCTGGTGGAAGAGAACACAGTGAGGGGGAGATCTCACAAAGAAATATTGCTGCTGCCTCAAGCAGGGTCAGAGAAGCATTCAGAATAAGCCAAAGGAAAATATGTGACATCATGAAACATACAGGGCTGGTCTCAGAAACATTATTAGAAAATAGAGGGCTACCCTAGTCATGACATATCAACCTTCCCATTATACAATGCTTTAAGGTTGGACAGAGGATTGTGTGGTGAGCTCCTAGCAAAATTGTCCAGACTAACCATCAAGCAGGTGCTCCTTTGGCAAAAGAGGAATGCTGCCAACATGCTGTGTCCAGCTCTCCACCCCTTGAAACAGCAGCCACAGGTCCTTCTTCATTGAAAATATCTTTGAGCGAATGTGGTAACAGAGGTGGCCAAAGGGAAAGAAGCTACCAGCTTTCTTACAGTTCTCAGAAGTGAGCTAGAAGCAGTTGTTAGCCTCATGAGAGTGTCTGAGGGCTACTGGCAGATGATTAACAAAAGAAGATCTTGGGGGGGGGGGGGAATCTTTCAGCCACCCTTCGCTCTGAAACAGAGCTCCAGGTGATTTTCTTCTTGGTGTTCTCCAAATTCCCTCACTACAGTTTAGTACATTGCTGTGAATGTAGATCAGCTGCAAGTTAATGGGCCAGGAAATGATGTGCAACTAGAATCAGCACATGAGAGATAGCCTTATCCAAAGAACAGCAGGAGTGGTACCGTGGTTAGTTGATATCCTGGGTTAGCATTCTTAAAAGCATCATATTGATAAAGCATTTGGAAATATATGACGGCAGGAGATATCCTTTGTGTAGGAAATGGATTCTCATAGGTGAACATAGGATGATGCCACTACCATCCAGCTCAGCTTATGAGCTCTACACGCTCACTGATCATATAGTCAAGCAGCAGGAATAAAGGCAAAAGAAGGAGGTGGAAAAAATGAAGTTTTCTTATTCTGTGGAGGTATTATCAGAGAACTAGGGGTAAAGAAGTGGGTTGTAAGTGGCTGTTTACCAGCCTGCACAGTAAACTGCCATGTAATCCCCACAGGGCCGGCACACCTGAGCCCCATTTGTAGCCCGGAGAGAAGCACTTTTTGAAACATGGCTAGCAGACATCTATCTGGAAGACCACTGCACACATTTTTTTTCCACCTGTGTCAAAAACATGGATTAACACTTCCGGTTCCGGTCCCGGAGGCGACGGACACTGATCGGGCTAGCTCTGGCCCCAGTGTCTGATCCCCCCCATCTGGAGGCCCCCTGGGCCAAACGCCCTAATTTTTGGGCCGTTTGCCGTTTGAGGGTGGCTCGCCAGGGGTCCCCTGCCTCACATCCAGGGGCTGGGAGGCCGATGCTGGCACACCCGAGGCTCCAGCGGGGGAGGGAGGCGATCAGCGGCCTTTTCTGGGGCCGCTGAGGCACCACAGCGCCTAAGGGGACCGGCGCTTACTTGCAAGACACAGCGGACTGGGAGCTGGTTGACCGGAGAGTTGAGGTGGCATGACGGAGTTTTAACTGCAAGGAGCAGAGAGCTGACAAGGCATCCTGGAGGTGAGAGGGGGGGGGTTGGAGTTTCCCCCCCCTTGTAGCTGGAAAGGTGCCGTGGCTGAGAAGTAGGGGGAAAGAAATGGAAAGAAACCCCTTCCTTTGTTGACTTTTTCTTGAGGATGGCTGAATCAGAATTTGTCAAAGAGGTCTGGTGGCCTCTCTTCCCGGTGGAGAGCTATGGCGGCGGTCTGACTTCCTGCTTCTTTGTTTACGATTGAAGATATTACCCACCTCGAGCTTCCTGTTTGACCTACTCTGCACTCCGGACTCGTTGCTCCTGTGAGCGCCCACTGGTGGATATTGGAAAAATTACACTGACTGTCAATCCCTCTTTCTTTCCTGGAGGCTTGTTTTTTGGGATTTTTCATCTTCTATCACTGCAAGATGGCCAAGGGCCACAAATCAACAGCAGCTGACATGGAAAAAATTTTGGAAAGACTGGCAAAATTGGATCAGAAATTGGATAAATTGGATGATTTACAAAAAGGACTATCTGAAATTAAATCTGAAATGACACTTACAAAAAAAGATTTAAATGATGTTCAACAGCTGGCAGAGCAAAACAAGAAGAAGATGGGGGGGTCTGGAGGGGGAGGTACCGGCACTCCAGCGGGTGGAAGAAGGGAGAGGAAATGCAATGTTAACTTTACAATTGGATAAGATGTCTTATTTTCTCAGGTTTCAAAACGTGGAACAATTCGACCAGGAAAATTTGAGAGAAGTGATGGTCAAAATGTTGGGTGAATTTCTTGAAAGAGATTTGGAGTCTACTGGAAGGGATGTGGATCTGGTGTATAGAGTAAACTCACAATTTGCAATTTTACATAGTGTCCCAAGAGAGGTCCATATTAAATTTGTAAGAAGGGAACTGAGAGATGAGATATTGAGAAAACAAAGACTGGGGGCGCTGGTGTACAGGGGCAAGGAGATCACCATCCTAAAGCAGATTCCCAGACAGGTACGAGAATTAAGGAGAAAATATTATTTTTTATCAAACAAGTTGTACCTTAAGGGAGTAGGCTTTAGGTGGTTGATTCCAGAGGGTTTGATGATTTTCTGGAAGGACAGTAGGAAGAAAATTAATAACGTAGCGGAGGCTAAGGCCTTTTTTGAGCAGCATAAGTCCTTCCTAGAGGGAGAAGATACAGGAGCTGAAGAGGGGGAAGTATTAGATGAACAAGGAGCGGGGGCGGACGGGGCTGTGGCGGCCCGGGAGGAGGGGGGAGGCCAGGCCATGGTTCTAAGAGCTAGAACTAGGAAATGAAGAAAGGAGGGGAATCTATTATCTAATGGTTTTTTTGATATCTCTTTTTACTCCTTCTTTTTACTGTACTTTGTATAATATTTTGGCTATTGGCTTTCTTTGTTTACATAACTTTTATATAATCTGGTTGTTTGTTTTGATTTAACATAATAACGTCTGTTGTGTGAGAATTTAAAAAAGAGAAAATAATAACCTAAATATCTTTTTTATAAAGATATTGAAAATTCAACATATTGTAAACTATAATATTGTATATTTTTAACCAATAAAAACTTTTCTTATTAAAAAAAACATGGATTAAATGCTACAGGATCTAATCTGGATGGATCAGCTTTAATAGGAGAAAGAAAGACAATAATGTATCATCTACTGTCATATGTCTGATTACTTAATCAACTGCTGACAGTTTACCTATCTGGTCACTGGTCATGTGTGAAAAATACAACCGGCTTGTAGATGATGTGCTCTGCAGAGTAACATTATTGTGACAGGTTCTATCTAAAGACCTCTCCCCATTTTCCATAGGAAAGGAAGTAACTGTCCAGCCACCATTCCCCTCATTTAAAAAGTGTGAAAACCTTGAGATCCACTTATCCTTCTTGTTATGGGTGTCAGAAGCAAGGGAGAGAGAAGTCAAGGATAACAATTCCTTTGGAGTAAAAGAGCTCCTTTGAAGAGTGGGAACCAGCAGCAGGAGATCCACAGGTGCCAGTGATGGTTTTTCCAACCCCCTCCTCTATCCTCCAATTCTCTTGCAAAATAACAGTTGGAAATGTGAGTAAAAAGTAAGCTAGCATAATTGCAAGCTGTTTCACTGACTGTAGAGGACCACTTTAAATCTCCATCCCAAATGTCGTCATATCTATCAAGGTTGCAACAGATTTGAAGAGGGGTTATGGCTCTGTCCTTAACAAGCTCTCAGAATTTTTAAAGAAAAGAAGTAGAGCTATAGTAGATATCAGACAGAAATAGATTGGAAATATCAACTGTCGACTTTTGAATAAGAGTCTTGAGAACTGACTGGTTGAAGTACCTATTTCCATTTTCTAAAATGGCTGGGAAATTGGGATTCTTGGGCAGGGGTGGAAAGGCCATCAAAAAGGATTTGTAATGCCTATCAGGTTTTCCTGTATGCAATTATAAAGCTAACTTTACAACATTATTGTGTCACCCGCTGCAATAAAAAATATCTTAGCGATTTGTATCATCCAGTGTTTTAAAATAAAGATATAACTTCAAAAATATGCATTTAATAAAACATAAAGCGCGCACACATACACACATACACATCTCCCTATAATAAGTAAGTACCAGTAAATGATAATCAGCATTTAAATGCTGTTCTAAATAACTCTGTTTTGAGCAGTTTCCAAAATATGCAAAATGTAGACTGTATTCTGACCTAAAGGGGTCAAGAGAATCTGCTTCCTGTAGGATGCTTTGTAACTGAACACTGAAAGCAGATTACCAATACCAATGATTACCAGATACAGGCGCTGAGAAAACAAAAGGAAGAACATTATCAACTTCAGATAGAGCAAAGGAAAGCCATGAAAAAATGGGGAATGCCTTTTTCACGACTACTAACATCACCCTTTTCCATTATGAAATGTTGTCTACCAAGCTAGTAGCGCAAGGAGCAGAGATCATACTCATAAGTGGTCACAGACAATTGAAAGAGCACTCTGTCCACGTTATTAGAGTCCATAGGGCAGAAGCAGTTCCATATAATGTGGTCAGACTTTCCTCCAGTCTCCATAATGGACTTCACCCCTGAAGGATCAAGACTTTGGCAACTTTATTGACACAGTGCTATACTAAATAGCCAGATGGAATCTGTTTTCTCTTTCCTAGAAAAATAATACAATTTTATACACCAGTAATGGTGAACCTTTCTTCCCTTGGGTGCCGAAAGCGCGCAACGGAGCAAAACAGCATGTGTGCACCGACATCTATAATGCAATGTCCCCCGTAGGCCCCGCCCCTGTGCATGCACACACACACCCCGCTCTTCCCACCCCAGGCACCGCACCCCCCCACACACACGTGCATGCACATGCGACCCCCCCACCCCCCCACACGTGTGCACGCCTCCCGGCAGTGACCCAAAAATCAGCTGGCCAGCGGGAGGCACCTGGGCATGCATGGTGGAGCTGACCTGGGCATCGGCTCGTGTGTCCGCAGAGATGAATCTGCATGCCACCTGTGGCACAGATGACATAGGTTTGCCATCACGGCTCTAGACAATATGAGGTCCACTCAATCTCTTCTTATTTACAGGAAGTCTCTCAAGAAACGGAGGTCTCAGAGTGATGCCAAGGGGACTCCATTGCTAATCAAATTTCTTGTGCATGCTTTATTTTAAATATATAACTAATTAATATGTGTATTTTATACTTTTTATTTTTTGCTGTATGCTTCCCAGAGTCATTTTTTTAAAATGAGCAGCCATATAAATCAGCTAGATGATAGACAGATGATATAGATAATGTAACTATAAGAAATACATATACCAGATTAAAAATGAACAGACTTTAGCTGAACATTAGTGATATGCTCAAAGCATCCAATAATAAGAAATTAATAATAGGGCCATCCAAAATACTGTAGAACAGGGTCTTTTATCTGGATGTCTTCCACGTCTATATATATAGATTCTAATTTTATCTTCCTTTTTATCAGCATCAAGTAATCAGTGTATGTGTAAAATGGCCCTGCACTGATATGATACAATAACATTTAATTCTAGGCTGTATATGTATTCCACTTATACATTTAGAGAAATTATTAAAATAGTGACAGCTTTGGGAGCATATTCCATGGGGAAAAGAAGAAAGAAACCCAAGTTACAAATTGCCAGAACTTTTCTGAACACCAACTAGTATGGCTAAATCTCAGCCACTTTTCTCCTTTCCCTGTCATCCTGTTCCCTATAAAGGCCTGCGGTCTTGGCTTCATTCACACGTACAAAAACTCTCCATACTCTCTACAAAGGTCCATACCAGTGGTGGGTTCTAATCAGTTTTACCATTGGTTTGTATTGCGCACGTGCTTTGCGCACAATCAGTGAACCCCCAAATGCCACCCCTGGCTGGCCATGCCCCTCCCTCCCCTCCCCTCCCTCCCCTCCCTCCCCTCCCAGGAGATTCCACGCGGCCCGTTCATCATTTCAAGTGCAGGGGCTGCATGGAAGGCCTGGGAGGGCAAAAAATGGGCCTACTGGAGGTTCCAAAAGTCCGGACACAGGCCTGTTTCTGGCCTCCGGACTCTGGGGGAAGCAGTTTTTGCCCTTCCAGAGGTTTAAGGAATACCTCCAGAGCCTGGGGAGGAGGAAAAATGCCCCTCCCCACCATGGTGCAGGCAGCCGACTGGGCCACACCCACCATGACCAGGCCCACCCAACAATGGGGCAGCAAACCCATTGCTAAAGGATCTAAAGCCCACCCCTGGTGATAGTGGAATAGATGAGACACAGTAGATTTTAGAATTTCTTCTTAGTTTCATCCATCATACACCAAGCTTTCTAAAGTAGAAATTTCTTCAGAAGTGTCTCAGATGAGGATACTAATACTTTGTAATCACTAAGAGTCAACACTGGCTTGATGGAAAATAATCATATAGCAGTATATATATATATATAGGATATAGTATAGGAGCAGTATTCAATTAATCACTCAATTAGTTTA
>WNWU01013815.1:14788530-14835714 GCA_012654045.1 Ptyas mucosa | reverse complement strand
TTATTAACATCAGCTGCCTGCAATTATTGCAGGTTCGAATCTCACCAAGGCTCAAGGTTGACTCAGCCTTCCATCCTTTCTAAGGTAGGTAAATTGAGGACCCAGTTTGTGGGGGCAATAAGCTGACTTTGTATAAATATACAAAAGTATGAAGGCTATTGCTTAGCGCATTGTAAGCCGCCCTGAGTCTCCGGAGAAGGGCGGCATATAAATCAAATTTAAAAAAAAAAACATATGTCAAAAACTACCCTTCTATACCTATGGCTAATGCAGGGCAGCTGGAGTTTATTGGCAAATAAACATGCACATGTATTTTATACAATCTCCACAACAGGGGTGCAATGTGGGCTCACATAAAGTGGAAGTGATAAGCTCCATTACACTCTATTTTCCATGCTTATGGTATACATATGTTGGGGGCCTTTATGTAACCGGAATTCTACAGCTGGTGGCAGCTATTAGCTTTCTTAATATGGAAATGCCATGAGCCTCCAAGCGTTTCCTAGTTTTATAGATACCAAATCAATTTCTGAGATCCTGAACTGACAACTCATTTGATGTTTGTCAAGCTGAAGTTAGCATTAGGGGTGGGAGGGAAGAAATATCCTGAATTGCCTAATTAGAAAAATAATGCATTGCATATTATCAGTTTGCTCAAGTATAATGACAACAAAGCGCCTGTTGTTATGAAAACTCAAATGACTGTATAATTAATACAGCCTAGAGAAATAGATCTGAGTCTTACAAAAGCAAGGATTTTTCAAAAGAAATTGAAAAAATCTCTTTTAAGGACTGCTTCTAATCCTAATAGAATTTTGTAGCATTCAAAATCCCCAGAAGCATTAATTTCATTGAGGAGAAGTTCTCAAGCTGTGGGTTGGACCCCCCCTGGGTGGCTGCAAGCAATCTACATGAGAATTTTTTGGCTGGGGGTATGTGTGTGTGTGTATTGATTAAGTTTGTATGGGCAAAGTGGGGTAATTTGGCAAAACTCAGCTTGGGATTTGCTTCCTATTTTGCTCATTCAAGCCAGACAAAATGGGATCCAGTTTTTATACTATTCCTGCTTTGCATATAGAGGCAAAATAGGAGCAGTATTCAATTAATCACTCGATTAGTTTAGTGCTGTGTTAGACTAGTATGCAATAGGAACAGTGTGAAAACTCACTCCGGGTATTGCTGTTCACTTTGAAGCAGAATAGAATAGAGTTGGAAAGGACTTTCGAGGTCTTCTAGTCCAACCCCTTGCTCAAGCAGGAGACCCTATACCAGGGGTGAAATGTAAAATTTGTTACTATCGGTTCTGTGGGCGTGGCTTGGTGGGGAGGGGTTTAATGTGACTGGGTGGGCGTGGCCACCTTTTTTTTTTTTTAACTTTTCAAAGCATTTTTTCTAATGCTTTGAAAAGCCTCTGCCAATCAGGCAATTCAGCTGGGATTGTCAGAGAGGCATTTTAAAAAATATCTCTCTGCCGATCAGGCAACTTAGCTGGGAATTGCCAGAGACTTTTCAAAGCATTTTTTTTACCATCTCTTCAGCCAAGAGGTTGCAGAAAAAAATGCTTGAAAAGCCTCTGATGATCCCAGCTGAGCCACGCAATCATCAGAGGCTTTTTTTTTTACTTTTAAAAGCATTTTTTCTTCGGAAGAGGTTGTAGAAAAAATGCTTTTAAAAGTTTTTTTTTAAAAAAGCCTCTGATGATCGTGTGGCCCAGCTGGGCATGGGGGGGGGGGGGTGCGCAGGGATTTTTGCTACCAGTTCTCCGAACCACCCACCGCCATCACTACCGGATCGGGTGATCCGGTCCGAACCGGGAGCATTTCACCCCTGCCCTATACCATTTCAGACAATGGCTATCCAGTTTCTTCTTAAAAACCTCCAGTGATTATGATGCACCCGCTACTTCTGAAGGAAGCCAATTCACTGATTTATTATTCTCACTGTTAATAAGTTTCTTCTTAATTCCAGGTTGCTTCTCTCCTTGATTAGTTTCCATCCATTGTGCTACCCTCTGGTGCTTCAGAAAATAAGTTGTCCCCCTCTTCTTTGTGGCAGCCCCTGAAATACTGGAATACTGGTATCATGTCCTTCTTTTCTCTAGACTAGCCATACCCAATTTCTGCAAGCCTTTTTTCTATGTTTTAATGTCCAGGCTTTAATCATCATAGTTGCTTTTCACTGAACTTTTTCTCAGCATCTTTTTTTAATGTAATATTTTTTGTCAGCTGCCCTTTGCTTGCAATGGGCAGTTGAGAATCGCCATGATACACATAGTTTAATAATTAAAAGTAGTATATTTATTTTTTGTCCAAATCTAACCCTAGTGAAATACTTAATTTTATTCAGCAGAAGGGAATTACACAAATCCATTTATCCCTTTGGGGATTGGATTAGCAGAAAGTTTGATAAGCCATGGCATACAGCTAATATTCCTACTTCTATAGACACAGCTTCCTAGGGATACTTATATTGTTGATAATATTTATCACATTGTTCAAGATTACAGCACATTATGATATTGTGGCATCGACTTCTATCACATGCAATCTACCCAAAAAAACCCATCTATTTGTGGGGAAAGACCCACCAGAGCACTACTAGAGAAAGCTCTAAAATAGTCGGTGGCACAAGGATCCTTTTGGATCCAACGACTGCCAACAACTTTTGTCTAAGTACACAGGTTAACAAAAATTTGGGGCACAATGTTGGATATTCTGCCTCTCATTCTTGGCCATTCTTTTGACTTCTCCATCAATGATATATATTTCTTATACTGTAGGTAGATTGGTAATTTGAATACCATTTTAATGCTTTTTAAGGATGGAACAGATTTCTGCTTTTAAAAAAGGAAATGTGAACCTTCTTTTGCTTTCAAAGATTTTATGCAAATATAATACTGAACAAACAAATAAATATAAGCTGTCACTTGCAAATGTGTGAGATCTAGTCTGTCTCAGAGCAATTGTCCAGGGACTCAAAAGTGTCCCCTACCCTTTAAACCTAGGCATTTCAGTTAATTGTCCCACCCAGGAATTGGCAACTTTAAGACCTGTGGACTTCAACTCCCAGAACTCCCCAGCCATCAGTTAAATCAAGTTAGGGTTAAACATCAAGATCTCACAGTTCTGAAACGCGTTGACTTGCAAAATCATTCTTTAAGTGATTTTATGGCAAAAATATACTATAGAGAAAGTAATTATATTTATCATTGCTTGCAAATAAATATGGCTGAAAGAGGTGAAGATGAATTGAAATAAAGCTGGTACCATCACTGACAATTGGGGATGAGACCTTACTTCCCACAGTGAGGGCTCGCAACTTAGGTGTCCTCCTGGATTCACGGCTATCTTTAGAAGAGCACATGACGGCCGTGGCCAGGGGGGCCTTTTATCAGGTTCGCCTGATCCACCAGTTGCGTCCCTTTCTGGATCAGGATGCCTTGCGTACAGTCACTCATGCCCTAGTCACCTCCCGTATGGACTACTGTAATGCTCTCTACATGGGGCTCCCCTTGAAGAGCACCCGCAGGCTCCAGCTGGTCCAGAATGTTGCCGCACGGGTGATTATGGGCACAACTTGTTACGCCCATGTAACACCTCTCCTGTGCGAGCTGCACTGGCTCCCAGTGGTCTTCTGGGTGCGATTCAAGGTGTTAGTCATCACCTTTAAAGCGCTCCATGGCTTAGGACCTGGGTACCTACGAGACCGTCTTTTGCCACCAATAGCCTCCCACCGACCAGTGCGTTCTCACAGGGAGGGACTACTCAGGGTACCGTCAGTCAAATCATGCCGACTGGCGACTCCCAGGGGGAGGGCCTTCTCTGTGAGGGCTCCAACCCTTTGGAATGAACTGCCCCCAGAAATACGGAATATCCCTGATCTCCGTGCTTTCCGCCGTGCCCTCAAGACCCTGATGTTCCAACAGGTGGGGCTAAACATGAACATGTGAATGATCTTTTAAAATGTACACCGCCTTGAGTCCTACGGGAGAAAGGGGGTATATAAATATAATAAATAAATAAATAAATAAATAAATAAATAAATAAAATACTTAAATCAATATTAAGTATTTATCAGGAGGCTTCAAATAAAGCATATTGTATTTCCTTTGCTTTTTAAGCTTATCTTAAATTTAATTATAATTCTGCAATGTTTTGACAACGAGGTCTACCAAATTAAACTTTAAAGAAATTTTTTCAAAAGGAATTAGATTAATATTCATTTTCCTTGCTTTGAAACACCTATAGGCAACTCACAATGCTTTATGAAGATAAAACAGGTGCCTTATCTGATAAAAGAGCAAGATATAGGTATGAGAATATATACTTCCACCATATCTCAGGGTTGTGGCAATTTGTGAACTATGATCCCCAAAATGAATTTCAGATAATTCACTCCACTCACAAAACTAAGCTCTGGAGAAGAGGAAGAGATTAACACATTTATTGGAAGCTCAACAACTTGGACTCCTGATGAATGGGGGTGGGTGTTCTTGCAAATAGAGACCCTATTCCTGCAAGGTCCAAAAAGTTGCGTGTTGGTTTTTGTTGGAGGAAGGCAGGACTTTGATAAAACAATTAGTTTTAAATCTGAGATTTCAGATATGCTCCAGCTGAGCTAGAAATAAATTGGCTCAGCACTATTGAACACAGCTGACATTGTTGGATCCCAAAGGCCCTCAGAGCTGCTTGTAGACAGAAGTCTGTCTGTGGAAGTCTTCAGATCACTCCTGATCCAAAAATAGCTCTTGACTTACACTCTTTCTTAATCCCACTCCACTCCACCACATCAGTTATTGTCTGCGCTTTTTAATTGAACAGTTAGAAACTCATCTTGTCACAGGCTTGCCCCTGCTTTGCTCCCAGGATAATGTCATCCTTGAAATTTTGGGTTTGACTGATACTCTGGAATCATTATCAGCTCTCCCACCACATCAAATGTTTAAAAGCTGCAATGCATTCGGGGTTGGGTGGGGTGGGGAAGATGGGATTCTGTTTGGACTATAAGACCAGGGGAAAAAAAGTGCAAAAAAATAGATAAGTAGCAGTTTTGGAGTGATTTATTATTCATTTATTTAAAACGTCTGCAGTTTGCCCCAATTAAAAAAATTTAAAATGTTTACAGCCAATGTGTTCATGATTCATGTTGCAAAATGGGTGTAAGTAAGATCATAAACATCTTTGTGGTCTCCATCTTTCCAAAATTGTGTCTACAAAAAATAGCAAGTGATGGTGATCTCTGATTAACAAATATTCCACATTTTGTCTACTTGTGTGCAAAACACTCAAAAGTGAAAGTATACTTAATTATGTGGATTATTTCTTGCTTTTCAGATTATGGGAAGCCTGCTGATGAAATAGCTTTGGAGTAGGGCTTGGATTGCACTGTGACAATGTGCATTTTTGATCTCTGTAAAAATGTGCATTTTTGACCACTCCTGCAGAAACCACTCCACCCTGAGAATACAGGTAGTTCTTGTTTAACAACCACAACTGGCACTTCCAATTTAGTCATTAAGTGAAGTGAAGTGATCAAGCAAAACCACAAAGATGTTTATGATCTTACTTCAGATTTCCTTTGCTCTACAGTCCTGTGAAGGTTGTAAACATGAGAATTGGTTGTAAAGTTACTTTTTCATCACCATCATAACTGTGAATGGTCACTAAATGAGGTGGTTGCTAAATGAGGAACATTTGCATATTCAGGTCAATTGCTCAAGGCAGTCATTTGTTTTATAACAGTACATATTCCATGAGAACTGAGAGTTACAATTAAACATACTAGGCTTTTTCTGTAATGAATTGTTTTATTTTATTTTATTTTATTTTGAAAAATGAGCAGATGTGTTAGTAATCCAATCCAGTTTCTTTTACCTCTTTTGCAGCTTCCCTGCACAGATTTGTACACTGCATTACCATAAACATGAGGGTCTTACAAACAGTAACAGAAAGATGCATTTAAATTGCTAGTACATTTATTATTTTGAAAGATGACTGAGTCCTTGAGTCCGTGGAAACTGCTGATTATTACAGCTACTCTTTCTTGCCGATTTGACATTGCTAATAAAACAGAATTCCTATAGTTTGTCTGCAGTTGGTTCTTTTGCACTGTCCTTGGCTTACAAAAGATTATTCCTAAACAAAGCTTGCTTGAGTACATAAGGCTGGTTGCTCTTGAGATAGTACTAAACCTTATTATTTTTGTAGAACTGAAGCTGAAAGCCAGGTGCCTAGGCTTTCTGTATATTAAATTCAAGGCTTTTCCACACTTATCATTTAAACTGAAAACTGACTTATGAAAATCCGTTTGGAACAGGATTGGTATTTCGCTGTGGATTGCAAACTATTCACAGTGGCTTGCATGCTAAACATCCTCCCATTTTTTAAAATCCCCTGGTGCTGGGTTCACCAGCCTCTCTGTCCCAGGAAGGCAACAGTCAATTGCTGGACATATAAAATTAAATTTATATATATTTACAGTATATGCCAATAGTTCTCCACTCTTCTTGCATCAACAGAATGTTGCCCAGCAGCTCTGCTTAGGGTCACTCAGACTCTCCTTGAGAAGGGAAGACTAGAGGCCCACCTGCAGAGGTTGTGCAGAGGAATTCTTCATACATCTGAGGCTAAAATTGCTTGGATTCATTCCCAGTTGGATGCCAAGCATGATGCTAGTCCTGTGGAGATGTCTGGGAAGCAGATTTACCGGCTTATGTGCAGTGGTGGGATTCAGCCAGTTCGCACCACTTCGGGAGAACCGGTTGTTAACTTTCTGAGCAGTTTGGCAAACTGGTTGTTGGAAGAAATCATTAGGGCAAAGAACCGGTTGTTAAATTACTTGAATTCCACCACTGGTTATGTGGTAACACTTTGATTTTATTGGACCTGAAGAAGTGGAGAGTGTCATTTAGAATGCAAATGCAATCACATGAGCATTAGATCATGGTCTGCCTGCCTACTTAAGGCTATCTGGAATATGTCATGTGGGTGAGTCCAAGCAATGGTGAATTCATCCTTGTTGGAGGGGGGTGTTTCTGGCTCTTTTTAACGAAGCACTAGTTTGTCCCTCCTCAAGAAACCATTGATGAACCCCACCATTCTGCACAATTTTTGTCCAGTCTCCAGTCTTCCCTAAAAAGGGAAGGTGGTTGAGAAGATGGTGGCTTTGCAACTACAGAGGATCCTAAAGGAAACAGACTATCTGGACCCTTTTCAGTCAGGTTTCAGGCCAGGATATGTGGCTGAAACACAATTGGTTGGATTCATAAATGATCTCTGACCGGAGCAAGATAGAACTGGGGCATCCATTGTCAGCAGGGGTGGGGTCTACTTATCTTTACTACCAGTTCGCAATTGGGCTACGTGTGCACATGAGTGAAGCAAGCGCACACACAGAGAAGCATTCTGATGACGTCGGGGTTGGTGGGCGGAGTCTCCTGCTGGTTTTACTACCAGTTCTATAGAACCGGTGTGAACCGGAGACAACCCACCACTGATTCTCTTTCTTCTTGATGTCTCAGTGGCTTTCAATACCATAGATCAGTAATGGCTAACCTTTTACGTCACCGCGTGCCAGCCTACGTGGCAGAAATGGCACGTGAAACCATCCCGCGAAGAATGTGGGGCACCGCTGGCTTACGCACGCACAGGAATACCCGGAAGAGTGGCAGTCCATCGCACATGCGCGAGCCGGCACCCAAACTTCCAGTTTCCATCATGGACATGCACCCAATGAACAGCTGGCCATCGTGCATGCGTGCAACATAAACCCAGAAGTTCAGGTGCCAGCCTGCACATGCATGACGGAACAACACTCTTCCAGGTTTTGCCGCTCTCGCATGCACAACGGCCAGCTGACCAGTGTGTGTGTGAGCACAGGAATGCAGAAGAGGAGCCAGCAAGGCCGCACATTCCTCGTGGGATGGTTTCATGTGCCGCTTCCGGCACGCATTCCATAGGTTCGCCAACACTGCCTTAGACCATGATATCATTGCGACTGGTTTAGGGAGTTGGAGGCAGGTGGCACAGTTCTGTGTTGGTTCACCTCCTTCCTCTGAGGTCAGTCCCAATCACTGTTTATAGGGATAAGTCCAGCTCTCGGCCTCTGTGTTGCAAGGTACCTCATGGCTCAGTGCTTTCTCCACTCCTGTTTAACATCTACATGAAACTGCTGGATGAGATCATCCATCACCATGGGATGAGGTATTACCAATATGCTATGGATATCCAGCTATACATCTCCATCCTGGGTAAAGTAAGTGATGCTGTAAATGTTCTTTTGTGGTGGGTGGAGGCTATAGGGGCCTGAATGGGGACAACAGATGTCAACTGAACCCTGGCAATATGGAATGGTGGCTGGGGGAGGGGGAGGCTCTACATCCAGGAATGTATTGTGTTTGGTCTTGGCTAGGGATGCACTACACAGACTGACCCAGTACATCATCTGGGCATCCTCCTAGACTTGTGACTCCTGCTTGAAGAGCAGGTGGTAATCATGGCAAAGAGGACTTTTGCTCAACTTCATATTGTGCATCAGTTATGCCCTTTTCTAAATAAGGAAGCTCTCATGCCTTGGTCATCTCACATTTGGCCTATTGCAATACACTCTACATGGGGCTATTTTTGAAAAGAATCCAGAAGCTTCAGCAGGTACAAAATGTGGCTGCATAGGGCACCACCAAAATAGCATAATACTTCTGCTGCGTAGCCTGCATTAGGTGCCGATTTGCTTCTAAGTCCAATTCAAACTGTTGGTTATGGCCATTAAAGCTCTATATGGCATGGGGCCATGTTACTAATGCAGCCATTTTCATCCCATTACATCAACCTGTCCCACCTGGTCAGGCAGGGAGGTCTGTTGCGGACCCTATCAACAACAACAAAAATCAGATTATTGGCATCCAGGAAGACAGCCTTCTCAGCCATTGACCCCACCCTGTGGAACACTCTCCCTCCAGAGGTGAGACAAGCCGCCCACTCTCTTGGCCTTTTGTAAAAGTGTAAACACATGGCTGTATATCTTTGCCTGGGGTTGGCAAATAAGCATGTAAATGTGGGATTGGTTGGTGCTCTGAAAGCCTTCCCCCCACTTTTTAATTAATTATCCCTTGGTCTTTTTAAATTCTATATACTTTTTAATGTTTTTAATATTTTATTGTACGCTGCCTAGAGTCTCACTCTGAGGGAGATGAGCGGTTCTTAAATATGACAAATAAATAAAATAAAATATATACAGCATTGAAGTATCAAACTGGAGATACATGCAGGCTAAACAAGAAAAACAAGCTTTTAAAACATGCTATTCTTTTCAGAATGCAGTCTAATATTTATATACCTCTCTTTATTAGCATACGTTGCTAATCAAAAGCCAGAATACTCCCCAAGGTTTTATTATTTTTCCAATCCTCTGAGTAAAAAAGGGTTTTAGTACCAAATAGCTCAAACAAACCTATGTGCTATCTGGGACTTAGTGATGAAATCCTTCTACCTTAGGTGACTTGAACAACTACAAAACTGTAAACCCTTCACTTAATTAGCTAGTCTGGTCTAGCAGTTAAGCCATCAGACTAAAAAATAGGAGACTATGAGTTTAAGTCCCATTTTAGGCATGAAACCAGCTGGGCGACTTTGAGCCAATAACTTTCTCATAGCCCATTCAACCTTTTTTTTTTTTTTAATTTGATTTATATGCCGCCCTTCTCCGGAGACTCAGGGCGGCTTACAATGTGCTAAGCAATAGCCTTCATACTTTTGTATATTTATACAAAGTCAGCTTATTGCCCCCACAAACTGGGTCCTCAATTTACCTACCTTAGAAAGGATGGAAGGCTGAGTCAACCTTGAGCCTGGTGAGATTCGAACCTGCAATAATTGCAGGCAGCTGATGTTAATAACAGGGCTTTAGACCACTGTACTATCCAAGGCCAACAACCTGATAAGATTGTTGTTGTGGGGAAAATAAGAGGAAATAAGAGGTGTGTATTGGATACATTTGCAGCCTTTTACTTTTACTTTATTTTGGATTTATATACCGCCCTACTCCCGAAGGACTCAGGGCGGTGAACAGCCAAAAGATAAAATACACATAATACAAAATTTTAAAAACTATATAAAAACACATTAAATAATTTGGCCCAAACAAATTAAAATACCCCTTGAGTTATTTGTAAAAATAATAAAGGATACAAAATAAATAAATATTTTTTTAAAAAGCAAAGGGGAAAATTACCTACTCGTGGAAAGGAAAACTGTTATTTGAAAAAGTTTCTGTTTGGTTTCAAAATGGAAACTTTCTCTCTGCTGCAGAAAGATCTCAATCCCTATGCTATTTTAGCAGTGTTGGCAAAATGAAATACAGCAAGATTAGAGTGTGTGAACAGAGCACAGGTAATGTTTTTGTCTAAACCATATATGTAATATTTTAAATGCAAGCATCTCACCAACATAATGCAGTAGTATCTGTAGCTATTCTCACTGCCCATTAACATAAAAATAAAGAAATGTAGTTTGCAATTAATGTTAAGGTTTTTAGTCTGCCAAACCTGTTGGTGGGGAAATGGGTTTTGGTTTTTGACTAATCTAATGTGAAGAATGAAGAACTTCCAGCAGAACCTGGTTTCTTCAGTGGAATTCATTTTTGATAAATTGCTTGAAGGATTGGGTAAATTATAAAACTTACTAAAGCTATTTGAAACTGTGTTTTAACTAGCTGAAAATTTAAAAGGGGTCAATCATTTACTAAAATTTTCAATCATTTTAGTAAATCCCAGAAATCAGGAAAATTAGGGCCTTATGCTGGAAAGAGTGTGTTTGGTATTTGAAACTGTGGTCTCCTAAATCATACACAGTGTACAACAAGGAAGAAAAATATAGCTCTTTGATATATAATTTATAATCTGGATAAACCAGAGAGAAGATCCTATACTTTAGGTAATCCTTAATTTTAGGTAGTCCTTAGTACTTAATTTATGAGTGATCAGAATTACAACCAGAGTTGGGTTTCAGCAGGTTCTGACCAGTTCTGGAGAATCGGTAGCGGAAATTTTGAGTAGTTTGGAGAACCAGTAGTAAAAATTCTGACTGGCCCCGCCCCCATCTATTCTCTGCCTCCCGAGTCCCAGCTGATCAGGAGGAAATGGGGATTTTGCACCAAGCCGTGCCCACCAAGCCATGCCACGCCCACCAAGCCACACCCACAGAACCAGTAGTAAAAAAATTTGAAACCCACCACTGGTTACAACGGCTTTAGAAAGGACATTTTATGTCCCATAAAGCATTTCTGGTTGTCATAAAACGATGTACCACTCCCCCCTTCTGTAAATGGCCACATCTGGGTGCCTGGCAATTGGCTCATTTTTACAACTGGGTTCATCACCCAATTCAGCAATGTGGTCTAGTTTTGGTTTATACATCTTCTGTTATATTGTCAAAACTGTCCTTCCTATTCTCCTCGAAGATTAGTTGATTAGTGCAACCATTATAGGTAGAAAATACATAAAGATACAGATATATCTTGACTCTTGAAAGACACAAATGCAGAGTGTTGATTTCATTCATTAAAACTATAGATCAATATGCACCAAAAGGTACATTTTTTCATAAATACAGTATTATAAAGCACATTCATTGGCCTGCTGACTAATGAATGATTGTGCTTATAGGGATACAAGTTGTTTCATTGAGAAGGTAGACTGGACTTTAATCCTTATTTAAATTGTGCTTCTATAGTATTTAATCATTATGATGCTGGGGGATGGCAAAATTAAGGAGACTGTAAAAATTTCTGCATGTCATTATAAAAATACAAAATATGTCTTCATCCAACTGCAATCTCTCATTTCTATTTTTTTCTTTTAAAACTAAGTACAATGAGAAATGTTGGTTAGTTCCAAAGACACATGCTCCACCAAATGTTTATTTAATAACAGTGACAAGTGAAATTTGGGAGAAACCCCAAACCCCCTTTATAGTCATCCAAAGTGTCAGGCCTGGAAGCCATCTTTTGCATTGGGCTGCCACATTTACTACTGTGGGAAACTGGGAGGGGGGATTGTAGCATGGCTGATATATAGTCATAATAACATTCCTTTCTGAGAGAGTCATGGATATCTTGCCCTGCACCTGGAGGGCTGGAACTGGGAGGCATCTCCAGTTGGGAGAGTGTGGTTATTGAACCATGTGATCGACATGTGGGTGCTGGGCAGGGACTTGGACTTTTCTTTAGGGGGGGAAAGCCTGGAAGCTTTCAGATTCGGGTTTTGCCAGATGTGTCAATATTACATCTCTAATAAAACAGAACTTTGAAGAACTTCAAGCCTGGGAGTCTTCGTTCGTTGGAACCCTGACACAAAGTATTACTCATTATGACCAACTTCTGTTTTCGGTTAAATAGCAGAACTACCAAAAACTATTGGTCCTGAAACCACTGTACTTCGGTTGGAAGCTTTATGCCTCCAAATATCATTTGTAGAAAAACAATGGTAGGATTTAATCTCTTCTTTGAGGTATCTGTTTGGCCACTGTGATGAACAAAATGTTGAACTATAACAGATCTTGGCCAGGTTCAACATACTATTTGTATGCTCATAATATTCTTGACTAGAAGTATTCCTTCACAACAGGTAGTTGAGTTATATGACTCCAATTTCCCCCCATATTTGAACACACTTAAATTATATAGGATCAACCTGTAGAAAAAGGTTATCTGAAAATCACGCTATTACTTTTTAAATGACAAATTTGCATATTCAAAATGTATCCTACTGACACGGAAGACTATTTTGAAGTAACTCATATTTAGGTAGTGATATTTGGTTTAAGATTTCAGTCTACATTGATTGTACAACTGTGATGATCATTTGCTACCTTCTGCTATTAGGAAGTTTGTCTCTTTAAACTGAAATATATGATAAAATATATTTAATATATAAATATATATAAAACTTCATATTTATATAACTGTCATCTTATTCTCATCAGCAAGGCATTTAGAGTGCTTCCAACCATCCTTCCACGATATGATTAAGTGACCATCCTAGCAAAAATAAACAATTTTGATAATGTTGGATTTTCAGTTTAGCCGCCTAAAATGTGGAAGGATGCACTCTTTCAGTTTTCCACTGGCTTATTACATATATTTTTGTGCAATAGTCTTGCTACATTTTGGGGAGCAGAGGAAAATCCATTCGAAAAAATAATTCCAAAATATTAAATGTTCTGACCTTCAGATAGATGTTCCTTACAGTTCCATGAACTACAATAATAGCTCTGTGTAATGCTTTCCCTGTAGCAGAAGATGAAAAAAGTGAATGAAAAAATGTCCCTGAAGATTGCAAGCCAACAGAGGGAGAAGGGAAAAAGAGAGAGAAGCTTAGAGCATTTTTGCCAACAATATAATTTTGATAGCTCTTTGGATGATCTAGTCTTTGCATAGTGCATTGAATCCAATTTAAATATTTTCAAACCATTTCATCCTAGCTGACCAGATATTTGGAGAGCCTGTATGAAGTGATATTCTCATTTAGTCATAAAAAAAAACAAGATTGTTTGCTGCTTGGCACTTTTCATTTTATATCAGGGGTGTCCAACATTGGCAACTTTAATGTTTACATGCTGGCTGGGGAATTCTGGGAGTTGAAGTCTATAGGTCTTAAATATGTGAAGGTTGGATACCTTGCTTTCCATAAAGGTTGAGCACATACTGCTCTGACCCTAGGAAAGTCCCAAAAGTGAAAGCACAGGAGGGACTATTAATTATCTACATCCCAGAGAGGTAGAACTGAAATGAAAAAGTAACAAAGAAATGTTCACTATATATTTCATGTACCATTCTATGAGCTTCTATGTTTTACAATCCATCTACAATCCATCTATGAATTAACTAAACTGCAATCCACCTATTTATTTTTGGTTAAAAAATTGTGTATTGTCATGCCACCGTCCCCTGAAATGTCTATAGAAGGATGGCAGGTGTCTATAAAAAAAATCAGGATGTCAGGATTGCTCTATTATAATAGATCAAGCTTTCTTCTAATCCAGCATCTTCTTTACAACAGTAGTTAATCAGATGCATTCGGGAAAATCACAAGCAGGTTTTAAAAACAGTTTGCTTCCTGGCTATTGTTATTCAAAAACGTTTAGCTTTTGAACATAATCTGGGCTGAATGCTAGACTAAGTCTGGGGAGGCCCAGGTTTTCACTACCCTGATACTTTCTGGACTTGGGCCAAACATATTTGTTTAGCCTGATATTGTTGCATGAGGTTGTTATGGAAAAAAAAGTGGGGGCAGCAGAATGGATGATCATGAAAATTATATTGAGTTGTCCAGAACAATATTTCTCAACCTTAGCAATTTGAAGATATGTGGACTTCAACTCCCAGAATTCCTGGGGATTGCTTGCTGAGGATTTCTGGGATTTGAAGCCAAACACTTTAAAGTCGCTGAGGTGGAGAAACATTGCTTTAGAGCAGTGATGGCTAACCTTTTACGGACTGAGTGCCCAAAGTGCACACGTGCAAGAGTGTCCAAGCCCCCAAAATGCAATGTGTGGGTGGGCCTCACACATGTGTCCCACCCCCTATGCATGCACACATGCCCCCCTGCATGCATGCGCCCCCTGCATGAATGCCCCCTGCATGCATGCACCCCCTGCATGAATGCGCCCCACGCATGCATGCATGCCCCACCCCAATGCATGTGCCCCCCAGCACATGGGTGCATGCCCCGCCCCAGTGCCCCACTCCTACACACGCCCTGCCCTCTGTGTATCCGCATGTGCTGCAGAGATCCAAAGACCAGCCAGCCAGTGGGAGACACGCGTGCCTGCACAGCAGAGCTGAACTGGGGTGACGGCTCATGTGCTATCAGAATGGGCGCTGCGTGCCACCTCTGGTACGCGTACCATAGCTTTGCCATCATGGCTCTAGAGTAAATACAGGATACATTTTTAAAACTACTTAATTTAAAGATAGACATACTAATAATGAATTAGCATATTTTTTTAAACTTATATATTGCAGTGATTTACTTTTTTCCTACCAGTCTGAGATACAATCATGTGTACATACTGAAGTTAATAAGATTTAAGAAGCCTATTGTTACACATTTTATGTGCTTAAGGAGGACTTCCACGTTAGCAATTTATAGTGTCATTTTACCATCACTATGGTGATAAATCATTACTGCAGGCTTTATATCACCACTGCGATTGTGGAGTGATGCTATAAATCACTAGTGTGGAAATTTTCATTAATAATAAGCCCAGAATGCAATGCTGGAGAATTTGACTTTCCCGAAGAATTAAAGGGCCACACAAAAGTAAGAAGGAACAGATCAGTAATATACTTAGTCCAAATAGGGATTATTGTCACACCATAATAGAGAGGCTGTACTGTATTCAATTAAACACTAAGTAGCAGCAGTTACTTTACCATCTCAATGAATGTGTAGTTCACTATGGTGACTAGGCACAATAATGATCACAGTTCTGTTTGGCATTATCATAAGTAGTCCTGTGGACATGCCCCATACAGAGTTGCCTATTCTCAAAACGATTGGCTTCCCTGAGCCCAGTGTGAGACCATAGGTTCCTATGAAAAGTATTTGGAATTGAGTCAAAGATTTCAGGGTCTTTTGGGGCAGCTAACACATCTTGAGTTTATCTTCATCACCAACACTCCTGTTGCTTGCTATATTTATTTTTTTTATAAATAGTATTTTCATCTTGCTCCCATTACGATACATAGGTTAGAACTGGAGGACAGGAGAACCACCAACTCAGACATAAGGAGTACTAACTGAACTCTCCTAATTATAAATTTGTCGCCTTAAACAAAAAATGAAAGAGCAAGGCAATTTTCATTTGCAAATTATTATAGCTAATCTAATGGTTTAAAAATGAGAAAATGTTCACAAGCATTTGCTATATAAATATGATGCTATGATATATGGAATATTTTGATTTGCAAATAGCAAATTTATTCAGTCTCATTTTTAAATTTATAACTAGAGCCAATGTACGGAATCATTACATTTCTTAGACTTCAATTACTCTCATGATAGCGAAATGTTATTTTTCTTGAAAAATAATGGAGACATTACTAATATGGAATTCGTAGAGGAAAATATATTTATTCTAGAATTCTTTATACTGTAGATTTATTCAACCAGTTACATGGAAATACTTTAAAGTATTTTACTTTAAATTTAACAAAGGAATATTTAGTAAGGGTATTCTCATAAAAGCCATGCTTTATTAATAACAATTTTCTACTTAATTTTGAAGGGTTTTGTTTTGTGGCTTCAAGTCAAACTTGAGTCCTGGTAACTATGAGCTGTGGTGACACAGTGGTTAAACTTCAGTACTGCAAGCTACTTCTGCTGACTGCAGGTTGCCTGCAATTTGGCAGTTTAAATCTAATCAGGTTCAAGGTTGAGTCAGCCTTCCATCCTTCGAAGGTGGTAAAATGAGGATCCAAATTGTTGGGGGCAATATGCTGACTCTGTAAACCATTGAGAGAGGGCTGTAAATGTCTAAGTGTTATTGCTATACAGATAAGTCCATGCAGTTTTCTAGCAGCAGTTTTAGAAGTAGTGCCTTCTTCCTAAGGCTGAGAGAGAATGCCTGGCCCAAAGTTACTTAGTTGGCTTAGGTTTTAGCAAATTTATAAGCCATCGAATCCACATCATTTAGGACAACTAACAAAAACTATTGCATCAGAAGATGCAATATTTTAAAATACATAAAATATTACTAAAGTTCTATCTGAAGAATATGATTTGAGTCCCCCTCCTGAACTATAATAAAGAGGAGGTTTGCTTCTGGTTCATAACTAGTTGGTAAATAATGCCTACATCAGAAAAAGAATTGATTATTAAATATAGAGTCCTTGGTGTCTGTGGATTGGTTGTTTTCTTGCAGATATTTCAATACTACACAACTATTTCAACTACACAATAGTAGCACTGGTGATGTTACCCAGTTGGGTAATAAAACATCTACAAGAAAACAACCAAACTCAGAGAGCACCAAGGACTTCAGAGTTCAACCCTAAGTTACAAATACTTTCTTCTACTGGTTATTAATATTAAATAGGTTCTGCTTTTTTGAGGCAGGTACTGTGGTATCTATGGCAAAACATAACCAATTTAGATCTAATAACTTAATGGCATAAGATTACTTTTTTTAAAAAAAATGATTTGTATGCCGCCCTTCTCCGGAGACTCAGGGCGGCTTACAATGCGCTAAGCAATAGCCTTCATACTTTTGTATATTTATACAAAGTTAGCTTATTGCCCCCACAAACTGGGTCCTCAATTTACCTACCTTAGAAAGGATGGAAGGCTGAGTCAACCTTGAGCCTGATGAGATTCGAACCTGCAATAATTGCAGGCAGCTGGTGTTAATAACAGGGTGCTTTAGACCACTGTACTACCAAGGCTCTTACGAGAGTATTCTATACAGAAGTATGTGTTTGAGTGGCAGACTGAGCAGACACACAAGTCAGAGTCCAAATAATCTGTATTCTGGTATAATGTGATATGTCTTGTTACCATCATTCCCTTTTAATTTAGATGTATACACTGTCAGGGCGATGATTGATCCCATCGTGGCTCTGGGACAATCACACCTCAGATTAGAGGTTGGACCATTGGCTCTCCTTGCAAGCATACTCTGAGAAAACAAACCCGAAGAAGTATTTTCTAAGAAAACTCATTTTATTATAAAAGTAAAATAAAAATAACTCTTGCCAACTAATTAGTTACATCTTGGCAAGCATTCCTGCCGGACCTCTCGGCAAGAGAACAAAGAAGTTAAGATAAAGGCAAGAAAGGAATATGGAGGATGCGCAGTTAGATACTGATAAGAACTTCTGAGCATCTACGGCAAGTCTATTAGTCCAGAAATGAGAGCTCAGCTGGTAAATACAAGAACGCAGTGACATACACACTCTCTCATGTAAATAATAAATCTGTGTCCTTTTAGGATGATGCATTTGGTTTGTTTTTGCTTCTTTTCTTTCATAATGCATAACCTGGTCATCCTTTTCTCTTGGCTAAATCTCTGCTTCCACAACTGTAATGAAAAGGTGAAATCAAGCAGGAATAAAGGCAAATGTATTGTTGGAAAGAGATATTGTTAGAAAGAATGTCCACTCAACATGACTTTAATAAATTGAATATTTTTTTTCCCTGAAGAGATATATTTTGCTTCTAATGAGTACAGTTAAAGTGGACCATAATTTGTTCAAGGAAGCCAGCTGGTTTTTATAGGTTCAGAAATAAGATACCATGTAATTGAGCTCACGCAGTTGAGGGCATTCACAGAATGCTGAATGAAAATAAAAGTGACTGCAAAAAGATTGGCCAGACGTAGCAGGAAGTACCCATTGCTTTAAAGGAGAAGTAAGCATGACAGAAGATGGACAACACAACAGAAAGCCTGTATTAATGTGATGTCTGTGAAGAATCTAATAATAGAAATCCAAATGAAATGCTGCAAAACAGTTAAAAATATTTTAGCAGAAATTCTGCTGGATTATTGAGATTAGGAAGGATAAAGAACAACGTTAAATTTAACAGAGATTTTAAGAGCTATATTGCCATAAATCCTTACAATATGCTGAAAAAAAGTCAAGGGGTCAAGCCCTCTTTTATGATTCTTTGCATGGTACTTCTATTTTTTTAATATGGATACCAATAAAGATCTTAATATTTCTGAATGCCATAAAATACTAGTAGTCCTTTGCAGTCCACCAGTCCTTTCTTTGTAACCTAAAATTTGAGTTTTTGATTCAGTTTCTGGATTTGAGCAACCAACTGGAACTGGAACCAACTGAATCATTGATATGTTTATTTATTCTATTTTATGCAATCTTCAGAGCAGAAAAATTCTTTCAAAACAGCTCAAAAGATAACATAAAATGGTGTGTAAATATATAAACAGACATATAAAATAGTGAAATTAAATAAACATGGTTCAGATTAAAGACCAGGATCCCAGAAATCCTTAATATACAATAAGTAATAATACAAGTTTAAAAATATAAATCAGGATAACTAAAAGTGAATTTAAACAAAAAGATACCCACTAAAAACCACTATAGAGGAGATAACAGAACTGAGTATCACAAAAATGGGGTCCCCTCCCTTTCTCTATCTCTTTTTTTTTAGCTACTCTATTAGCATAAAAGATGGACTTGTGCAAATGGCCTTTGTGGCCAATTATCTGTCTGTACAAATTTATTTGAATAGAAAAAAGGTTTTAACATTATCTGCCCTTATACCAATTAAAGCTTTAATACTGAATTTTAATTTAGACCAGAAACATGCTGGCAGCCTATGTAGATGATATGAAACTGTTGTTATGTGATCTAATCCTTTTTCCCTGCAGACCACTGAGCAACTACATCATGGGTCTGCAACCTCTAACACCCAAAGAGCCATTTGGACCCGTTTCCCACAGAAAAGAAAACACTGGGAGCCACAAAACCCTGCCCATGCCTGACTATTTCTTGAACGGCCACAAAACCAGCATATGAAGTTGAATTAAACGTTCTGTTTTCTTTTGAAACTTTTCTTTTCTTGGATTTATCTATGGTTGGCCTACTGGGGGTTGAAAAGCTCTATAAATCGCATGCCAATGGGTGTTGCACATTGGTGGTTGTGACACATCTTTTGAGTGACAGGGAGTTGCAGCAGAGGGATGAAAGAGCCACATGTGGGTTCAGAGCCACAGGTTGCTGACCCCTGAACTACATTATATACTAGCTCTCAGACAACCCAAGAATGTCATAACACAATTCAGCCAAAGTTCAATTCTTTATTTGCTTACACCTCATAGATAGAATCTATAGACTACAATAAACCTATACTACTCTAATATACAAATATACCCTAGGAGATTCTAGGGAGTGGCTACCATAAATCTCTTTCTCTTCCTATGATCCAATTCCAGACTGTGTTGTCTTGCTCCCCTCCTTGGAATGTACTCCCTCCTTCCTAGGACAATTCTTAGATCAATCAAATCTGTATTTAACCTAAGCATGAATGGCACTGAAGAATCAGTCAACTCTTGAGCTACATGCGTTTTCAGTACTTAATGCTGAATCCAAAAACATCCACAACTTGCATGCCAAATGTGCCACAGAATGAAACTTCCTCTGGCATCTCCACCAAGGTCAGTATATTTCCTTAGTCAGAAAACCTCTTGCATACTTCTCTTATCTGGATTAAACTTGGTTTCCTTTCATCTATCCAACAATAGTCACCAATCCTTTTTTCCACAGCTGTCCAAATATGACACATACAAAAAACAAAAATAGCCCTTAGTCATAATAATAATAATAAAAAAATCTAAAATCCATTTGAGGAAATAACCTTATAAGGAGAACTTGAGGTTACCAATTAGGATTTTTTAAAAAAAAACACTGAAAAAGTGGATAAGACAGCACTTACCTACTGTATATTTTCTCCCTTTTTCCTTTATAGGATCCTTTTTTACAATGAACTGGTTATTTGGGGAAGCTTAAGAAGAAAACTTGGAAGAAATAACAATTTAAAAAAAGCCATTTTGCTGAATTTCAAACCAGTAGCTTTGAATATGCTATGGAAGGAGTGTAACAACTGTGCTATTTCAGCCTTGCACTTAAAAGGAAACCCCAGAAAGTGTGAGGAAATATAAACCTGTCCTTGGGAATGGCAAAGCTATGATCAAATGTTAAGTGTGAAATTTCAGAAGAAACTGCTTGGTACTGGGAAAGAAGAAAGCATGAGAAAGAAGCTCAAAACAGATCTGCCTTGATATTGTTTGGCATAAATTGTGCTGGAAAGATACTCTGACTTTCAAGATTCTGTTACAATGAAAGTGTTTCAACATAAAGAGCACTTGCTGAAATACTTTCCATCCCTGTTTCATGACTTTGTCTATCTTAAAGGGCTGGCAAGCAATATTAGAGATCCAGTTGAGTAAATGTTTATTCCTCTGACAAGGAGCCAATAAACTGCTTGAGTTAGCTTGTAAGAAAATAAACCACGCCCACCAAAGCAGAGAGGAAACAATAACACTTTAGTACTCTATACTAAATCCAGAAGATATTTCATGTTGTCTGCAAACTGAAACTTGTCAGTGTTCTGCAGGTGTCTTTATTTACTTCAGGAATTTTTGTGTAGCAGTTCAAATTGCAACTTGATTATATTATGCACTTCTCACAAGCAATGTGATTAGATTCTGTATTTTCACATAAATTAAAATGGATATGAAACAATGGGAGCATTTTATGGCCATGACAATCACAGATTAAGAAAACATTGCTTTTCAGAGAAATAATTCCTTATTTTAAGGTATATGAAAATCAGGGGTCCTTGATGCTTCTTGAGCTTGGTTGTTTTGTTGCAGACATTTCATTACTCAAACTAGATAACATCATCAGTGCTACTGTAGTTAGATGTTACCTAGCTTGGATAATGGAATGTTTGCAAGAAAACAACCAAGGTCAGAGAGCATCAAACACCCTCATTTCAACACTGTGTTACAAATATTCTACTTTATTGGTTTATGAAAATCAATTGAAATTGTATTGAAGCACAGCAATCTATCTACCATATGCATTTCATTATTAGCAAAGTGTCTAATCATTAACAATATGTGTTCCAGAAACATTTTGGCTAGTTTCTGAAATGACATACTGTACATTGGTTTCAGCAAAGCAGGAGAAAGCTTGAGTAACAAGATAATTCAATAACCAGCCTAAAACTAGGCTCTTCTGTGCTGATTTTTTAAAATTAAATTATTGAAAATGACACTGTTTCAGAGGGTTTTCTTGTGAACTAATGTCTGATGCCATCCTTTCATTATATTGTTTTTATTTATCTTATTTTTCTTAAAATATCAATATGTTTTTCAACTTGTTCTTTTTGTCATTGTTATTTATTTATGTTCCTATGTAATTTCAAATGCCACTATGGACGTTGTAAATTGTTCATATTCACATAAGCTACTGAGAACCACTTTGATTGCAGAAGGATAGAAATGGGTCTAATAAAAAATAAATTAAAGTTTATTTCAGTTTAATGTGATGGGAAATATATTCTGATAACCAGCTGAGCCATCACCTACTGAGTAGAAGCATGGACATATGTTTTTATGTTTTGTGTACAGCTCTCAGTGTCACATCTCATTGGCCAGGTTATTGGGTTGCAGTTCAATAATATCTGAAGAAGCTTGGGCTCCCTCCTCTAATTTACATCAAGTGCAATATTGCAAGCTAACATGATTTACCAAAGAAATATACTTGATTACTGTTTCACCAAACTGAAGGAATTTCACAGAGTTTAAACAAAAGCTAATATTAGCAGAGTTCCTTCATTCCACATTCATTCCTGATCAAAACATTTCACTGCCTACTGATTCAGTCTGCTAAGTTTGACAAGTCAGCTACTGGTTCATTATGTCTGGATCTCTCTGGTTGGACCTACTTTTCAGTTTGGGAATTAATAAAAGGCATCAGTAGGAATTAAAATCCATTTGCTTCAGGGGTGGGTTCTACTTACCTTTACTACTGGTTTGCATCGTGCCCATGCGCACTCTTCTGCGCACATGCAGAAGTTTCTGTGCATGCACAGATCACTTATGATGACATCCAGGTTAGTGGACGGAATCTCCCACTGGTTTTACTACCGGTTCTATAGAATCAGTCCAAATCGGGGGCAACCCACCACTGATTTGCTTGGATATGCAGATTAACAAAGTATTTCTGAAGTACATTGTAATATACTTACTATGTTACTAATTCTTATTTCATGTGAACAAAACTGTTCCTGTCAAAAATCATTAGCATCTTTCTGATTATGTCATCATTAATTACATATGTTGAGATAGTTTGGGGTAGTAGTTAAAGCATTAGGCTACAAACTGGGAGATAATGAGTTCTAGTCTCTTCTTAGGCACAAATACTGGCCTTGGGCCAGTCAACCTCTCAGGAAGGAGGCAAATGGCAAAACTACTTCTGAAATCTTGCCAGGAAAACTGCAAAGAATAATCCAGGTATTTGCCAGGAGTCAACCTGACTTGAAGGCACAATTATCATCATCATTCTAAACATCTGGATAACTGTGCAACCAACTATAATAATATCTGTATCTTCTGTAGGAAAACTATATGAAAGCAGTGGGAAACAAAATTCCCAAGGCAATATTTTATGAGCACACCTGGGCAACTTGCAGCTCACTAAGCCAAAGTTGAATTGCCCATCCACTGGCATCCACAAGGGGACACAGGATGCAGGGTAGCAAA
This sequence comes from Ptyas mucosa, assembly GCA_012654045.1. Lineage (NCBI taxonomy): Eukaryota > Metazoa > Chordata > Lepidosauria > Squamata > Colubridae > Ptyas > Ptyas mucosa. The sequence goes on along the minus strand of WNWU01013815.1, from coordinate 14,812,423 downwards.
CTGAAAAAAACAGCAGGATGCCACTCTAATGCAAGCATTAGGCCTTTGGTATGTGCATCATGATAATGCCCGCATGCAGGGGCAGAGATTGCAATATGACTATACAATGCTGTTCTGGACATTTTGAAAAAGCCGAAAATTTCTGCAGACATTTTTGTAACCATTTTATGTAATGACTTCCATGCAAAGTTCTGGACCTATCACAAATAGAGACGTCTACCAAGGCTGTGTGTTGTCACCATATAAATGTGTTGAATCATGCTTTTGGGGCACTGCAGGTTAATATCCAAAGATCATAATAATAACTTAGTTACTTCCCATTTTGACTATTGCAACACACCCTACATGGGACTGCCCTTGAGAGGCATTCAGAACCTCAGTTGGTTCAAAAGGCAATGACCTGCATGGTTTTGTGGAGATCTAGATGTGCATGTAGGTTACCTCCCCTGCGGGAGCTGCATTGGTTACCGATCTGCTTCCAGGTTCAATTCAAGGTGCTAGTTGTCACGTTTAAAACCCTTCATGGCTTGGAACCAGATTTTCTGAGGGACCGTCTCTTGCAGGTCACATCCACCTGATCCACTACAGTGGGAACGCAAGAAGTGTTACAGATCCAGTCTGTAAGAAGGTACATCTGGTAGGACCCAGAACAAGGACTTTCTCCATGGTGGCTCCCTTCCTTTGGAATATCATCCCTTTAGAAATTAGACTAACCCCCATTTTAACATGCTTTTGTAAGGCCCTGGAGACTTGGTTTTGCCAGTGGGCCTGGGGAACCCAGATTGGGATAAAGCCCATCAAATGATTAATTTGGGTGTGTATTGTTGGACACAGTGAGAGTGGGGGAGGTTATTGGTTTTTTTTTTCTATATTGTGTTTCTACTGCTTTTAAGCTCCCTAGAATTGTGACTGAGTAGGTGGCCATATAAGTTTCCTAAGTAAATAAACAAATAAACTTGTACTCCTAGATTATTTTGTTCCATTAATGGTTTAGGACATTGTGTACAATCGCAATTTTATTTTTTAAAAACAATGTTCTACATATTTTTGCCTGCAAGATACTTAACTGCCTGTTATTTATACTATCCTATGCAATAATCCTTAACATATGCTTTGTCGTTGCAATTTTCCATAATATGGTCCTTAAATTAAATATCACTATCACTTCACTAACTTTTCTAGCAAAGAGTTAGAGATGCAGCTGATTCCATTTGCCACTAACATCTATACACTTCAATAAACCACACTGTTTTGTGTAAGAAAGAAATCTGTGGAGATTCTTTTTCCTTGCAACCTTGTTTGCAAGTCACTCATAGAGCTAAATAGTAAAGGCCCTGCTGGACATCAGTTCCAGAACTAAAATGCCATTTCTATTATAGCTATGAAAAGCTTGGGTATCCATGTGACTGTACACACAGATATATATAAGAATGATTTATTTACTCTCTAAACAATAATTGGGAAATATAGTAGCAATTTCATTTTAAAGAGCTTTGCCAAAGAACATTATTTTGTAGTGTTTCTACAGCTGCAGATCCTTCCTGTGGTATATTTTGGGCCTTTGTTAGGCTAAAGGAATAGGAGGGGAGAATGCAGATTTTATAATGAGAATAGAATAATATTTAAACAGAAAGAATTCATTTTCAGACATCTGTTTTTAAAAGTATCTGTCATGTTATGCAGAGAAATAAAATGAGCATGCGGGAACGCTAAAACCAGGATTGAAAGAACCAATCAAAATATTGTTAAGGGTAGGGGATTGGTTTTATTTTGTGACTACAGACTTGGACAAAGAGTGAAGTGGACGTACAGCATACATGGAAAGTAGGAAATAATGGAAAGTGAGAAACTAAGTACTTGAAAGAAAGCTCACCTGAATACTGCTTGATCAGTATATGAATCAGCACTTACCCTGGATAAATAATTGAAAATTACATATACAAATACTGAGTATTATTTTATATACAATAAGATTAGATTATTTTTTTTCTGAAATTAAATTTTGCATATAAGGTGTGTCCATTTAGCTAATCTATCTATCCACTCTCTAATATACAAATTCAAATCTAGTTTATAAAGAAACATTCTTATAAATACAAGTTTCAGTGCATAAAGGCCAAGAATCAAGAGGATTGGGGTTTTTGTTATACAAATAAAGAATGATAATGGCAGCCGCAAGTCACAAGGGAGGGGATAAAATAGATTTGAAAAAACAATAAAGATGGCATACACATGAATACAATAAAAAATAAATAGATATAAAAAAGAATAGATCATAAACATCTTCAATGAAAAATAAGAAATACAGTATGTGATTCAGAATGCTGTTTAAGTCTAACTCCCAAAATCCATCACTGTTATTTGTCATGTTGATTACAGTTGAAGGAAGGCCACATATTATTTATTCCTGACACAAACTATTTGCGTTTGGACAAAACAGAGATAATTATTTAGAATAAATCCAACATAATTCAGTTAAGCAAAAGTGTACTCAATTTTAAATGTATTTCATCAATTTTTCTGTGGAAATTCACTGAAAATTGACTTGTATTCAAGTTTCATTATTTAATTTTTATGTTCTCTCCATATAGACATTTTTTGAAATCATAGTTCAAGCCAAGAACTGAAAAACCCAAATGAAATGCACAATCTGAAAAATGTTTGTTTTCACGTTCAAATGCTGGATATTTAATTAAACCAGCTTACATCAACCTGCAAACCAAATGAAAGACTTTGAAATCCTTAGTTTTTAATAATATAAATTCGGTCTCTAAAAGATGGAAGCAATACACACAGTGGATACTTTTTGTTATAAGACCACATTCTGTTGTATCAGATGTTGACCATCAGGAGCTTGGTGAATATAAGAATATCTCTCAAACAACCAGCTTTTTTTATACAATAATTTCACTGAAAGTCCTTAAAAGTAAGACATGGTTACTCCTTTATAAGTGAAAATAAGAAAAATGTTCAAAGTAATACTTTATAAAACAAAAATGGGAAGATATTCCCTAATGAGAACCTGTTCTTTTTTTCATTTAGAAGCTGGTTCAATCATCCTTGCCAGCATTCTCATTCCTTCTTTCTGCCAAGCTTCATATCACACTGAAATAGCAAATTATCTACCCCATTCTCTGAGACTTTTCATTGCTCATCACTGGAATGGGCACAAATATCTCATATACACATTACACACCAAAATACACATACATAGAATGGATAGAAATATTTTAAAGAAGGAAGAGAATGGCATTGCTCTGTCAGATGGTCCGTCAATCCATAGAGTAATACTAACATTCTGCTTTTCTTCTGCAAAAGGGCTGCAGGCATTATGAGGAAAGCCATTCACACCTATTCTAGAATTAAGATACAGATCATAATTAACCAACTAGCACAGAAGTACAAAACGTGCAACTTCTAAACTATATGCTGAATGGAAATGTAGTTCCAAGGCTCCCCCAGAATTTTAACCTACTTATTTTTTGGAAATAAATAAGTGAAATATTTATTTAGATAAAATAATTTATTTAAACCTTGTGATTCTGGTATACATTGTATTTATATAACAATATATAAAACCTAAAGTGGAGCAAATAAAGAAACTATGCAACATAATGCAACCAAAGCTACAAGCAAAACTATAAGACATAATAAAACATAGATACCGGTCCTAGCTAATATCTTCACCCCAGTCCCTGATGGAAAAGCCAGGTCTTCAAGGCCTTCTGGAAGGCTAGCAGGATTGGGATTATTCAAATCTCTGGGGGAAGACTATTCTATAAGGCTTCAAATAACCCAATGTCTCATTTAACCTCTCTAAGTCTCCTTTTTCTCCCATTTTTTTTTGTGAAGGTTTGTAAAATGGGTATTATAAGCAGAGGTGGGATTCACTTACATTCCCTACCAGTTTGCAAATGTGAGTGCATGCGCAGCACTCGCGCATTATGGCTGGGCAGGTGGGCGGAGCCTCCCGCATTCGCCGCAGCTGGCTCGTGCAATCTGGACAGTACTGGCTGAATCCCACCACTGATTATAAGCCTCTGTAAATCTTAATATACTCATTTTCCATTTACAAGCTTACCAAACACTAAAAATATGCAACAAAAGCTTCATCTGCCCAGGTGGTTTCCTACTCTACTTGCTCTTCAGAAAAGAGGAGAGAAACCCATAGAAAATAGGAAGTGTTTTGGCTTTATAGTAAGTCCTATAACACTGAAAAAGGGATCTCATTGTTCTAAAAAGAAAAAAAAAGGTTTCACTCTATGCTGGGGAACGAATTTTGCTTCAGACAAGCCCTCCTGCCCCTTTTTCCTATCGTTATTCCAAAAATCTTCAAACACAGAAGTATTGTTGCCTACTGTAGCCTACAACTGATTTCCTCAGAATTCATTTCTTTGTTTTAATGAAGTAGGAGCACCAACATTTTGAGCAATTCAACAATGGTAGAGATTACAAATAGCTTCTAGCTTCTGCAATTTAAAAATAATCTCTCCTGATTCTTCTGGGAGAAAGCTTTATAGAAACCTAAGACTTTTCTTTTTCTATCTCATCCATCATCTCATTTTCTGCCATATTTGATTACAAAAGGGAAAACTTCTAAAAAATGAAGAACTGGTAAAAAAAATGAATGGAAAATAACAGGACAACATTTCTTCACTGTGCTTCAAGTGATTTAAGGCTACAATAATGGAAGCTCAGCTGGAATGTATTGTACAGTGAAGAAAAGGGTCAACCAAGTCCAGGATAACAGGCCTTTCTAATAGTGCCCACAAAGCTACAGAAGTTAAAAAGTCAAAATGGAAAGCCTTTTCTAATCAGAGGAACAAAAATCAGCACAAAAGATGTTAGATGATAACAAGTAGTTTTTGCCTTTCTGATCTAGTCCAGCAGGGGAGACGCTGTATGTTAGTGCCAGAGGAGTGGAAGATAAGTAATGTGATGCCAATGTTCAAAGAGTCCCAGGAAAATTCCAGAAAATAGTAATTCGGTCACTTTAATATCTGTTCTAGGCAAATGGATAAAAACCATAATCAAAGAAAAATGTCTTGCTGAAGAACAAGAACAAGCCTTGCTGAAAAAAGTCAGTGAAAACTCTACAAATGTAAATCTTTCACCAGAGTATTTTAAGCGTATCCATAGCAATGCAGAGGAGGTGACATTGTGTAGTACCTAAGGCACCAGGTTAGACACCAGGAGACTGTGAATTTTAGTCTTGCTTTAGGCATGAAACCTGGCTGGATGATTTTGGGTTGATGTGATGAAATTTAGTCTAGAATCTCAGGAAGGAGGGTGTGCATTCTAGAGGAGAAATTTGTATGAGAGAAGGAGGGTAAAGATTGCTCCTCCATAATAGTTCTCAGACTATATGCTTCTTGTAGATAGTAGGGCACTTCAGTTTGGCAAGATTGTGTCTGTACTGTAGATAGGGAAAAATAAAGAAATCTGTTTGGAAGAATCACCATTTGTCTTTTTTGATTTTTGGAGCCTGACAGCCAGTCATTCTTTCTCAGTCCAACTTATCCCACAGAGTTGTCTTTGTGGTGAAAATAGGAGGAGAAAAGAATAAGGTATTGACCATGAATTATTTATCAAAATAATAAAGGTGGGATAAAAGAAAAGTCTTAAAAAGTCTTGAAAAAAATATATTTAAAGACCCTTGATTAAAATTACAGATCATTGAGTAATAGGATGTCATTTTACAAACTGCTTGATTATTTAAAAAAATAGAGAAAGCAAAGAATAGGAATAAATGGACAATTTTCTCATGGAGAAAGTAAAAAATGGAGTCAATGATCCATGTAAACAAATCTTAACTTAGGGAAAGCTGTGAGATGAATGCCACTATATTATTTGGATGTTGAATCTAAAAGTGATTGTGAAGATCTACTGCATAGAAAACACTCTATGCTGGGTGAATGGTTAACCAAATTACAAATATGGTTCAATTCAGGATAAAGAGATATATATGCGAACAAAAATCTTAACTGTTGTAAGTTTACTGATGGCATAAGATAACGTTAATTAAACAGGAAAAAGATCGTGGATCATAGTGAGTGACACCCACCATTGTGAAAAACAAAGTGCTGGTATCAAATAGGCTTTGGTCTAATCCAACAAAGCTCTTCTTATGTTCTTAGATTCTGTTTAGAATCACAGAGTTGACAAAATGAAATAGTCACATGTGTCTTTGCCAGTAATGTAATATGCAAGGAACCTTTATTACAGTCATTAACCAGCACATATCAAATATGAAATAAATATACCTATAGATCTTTAGATTAGACCTAAGGGATTAAAATAAATAAATGGGGAAAAAAGGAATTTTGACGGAAAAGATTATTAGCAATATTGAACATTAAGACTAATAAGGCAGACAAATATAACAAATATAAGAGTAATTTTAGAAATCAAATTAACAAATTAAAGTGCCACTAAATAAACAATAAAATCAACTAAGATAGAATACTGTACATGCTGTTTCTGGTCAAATCAATGTAATAAAAACAAGTAAGATTATCATGGATAACATCCACAGAGATAGTGATGACACATAAAGGTCAGTGCAAATATTGAGTTATCAGAAATTGTGCAGCCCCACCTCCTCTATAGTCTAGATCAATGTCAGCAAAGTCTGAGTACTCTTCAAGTTTCTTCCTGCCCTAGTAACATGTCTTATCTTGCTTTCATGTTTCCTTTCTTAAGAAAAATGTGACCAAAAATATTAGTGATTCCTGATAGGATCCCAGAAGTGTCATTGTTAAGAAAATAAAAGGTATAATATAAATAACATTTTTATGTAAATCGTTCACAGACATGATTGATAGATCGATTAAATGTGGAGGTGGGCAAACTGATAGTTCACCAGATGTTTGAACTCTAACTTCACATCTTTCATTATTATACATACTCAAACTGGCAATGGCTAATGAAGGTTGATCTCTAAACCATCTGAATTGCACAAGATTAGCCACATCTCAATTAAAGCATTTCTGGAATATAATGGTATCCAAAATTGCTTGGATAGAAAAATAATATATGTAGACAGAGAGAAGGGTTGGGGAAACAGAATAGGAAATCTGCTCATATAGTTCCACTTAAAAAATCATAGTCTATCACAGATTCATTTTACAAAGATGAGTTGTATCTTTAACTCAATACCCATTCTTATTCCCAGAAAGACCCCACATGGGTTACTTTCAATTAGTTATCATGAACAATTGAGGGAACTGGGCGTGTCTAGTCTAATGAAGATTAGGGATGACATGACAGCATCCTCCAATATTTGAAGGCTCTCACAGAGAAGAGGGAATCAACCTATTCTCCAAAGCACCTGCGAGCAGGACAAGAAGTAACAGGTGGAAGATTATCAAAGAGAGATCCAAACTAGAAGTTTGGAGAAATTTCCTGACATTGAGAACAATTAATCAGTGGAATGGCTTTCTTCCATGACATTTGGGGGCTGTATCACTGGAGGTTCTTAAGAAGAGATTGGAGAACCATTTGTCCAGGATGGTATAGTGCCGTGATGGCGAACCTATGGCACACGTGCCACAGGTGGCATGCGGAGCCATATCGGTGGGCATGCTAACTGATTTTCAAGCCACTGGAAGTCGGGAAGCAGGCTGTTTCCGGCCTCTGGAGGGCCTCCAGGAGGGTAGGGAAGGCCATTTTCATCCTCCCCAGCTCCTAGAAAGCCTCTGGAACCTGGGGAGGCTAAAAAATGGGCCTACCATGCCATTGCATACCCAAAGTGGAGGGAGCGCAAGGGGGGGGGGTCACGTGCGCATGTGCGGGGGGGCAGGGCGCATTGAATTATGGGTGTGGGCACGTGCGTGCATGACCCCCCTGCACTCCCCCCCGCTTTTGGCACGCAAAAAGGTTAGCCATCACTGGTATAGTGTTCCTGCTTGAGCATAGGTTGGACTAGAAAACCTCCAAGGTTTTTTCAACCCTATTATTCTATCTTCTAAACCACAGATAGTAAATCAATAATCATGCACATGTTCACACACAGTGTCCACCTCTAATAATGTATATGACGGTCTGACAAAATATAGTTTGGATTTGTTACAGAGCAAGATAGAATTGGCCTGCTGCTTGATATGTGAAAAACGATGGTGCTGATTTAAAATTCACATAAAGGACAAGCAGCTTCAATGATCACTGAATTAAACCGGTGCTTTATCTTTTCAGGTTCACATAGAAGCTGAATAAATAGCAGAGAAGTACAACTGCTGTGCTTACGTTATGAAACAAATCTTTTTAAGTATGAACCGCCTTAATAAAAGGTTATTTGGTACTATTCTGAACTTCTTAGAAAGTGACCCTCCACTGGGCAACTCAATATGGACCAAAAAACAAAACAAAACCCAAGGTATTTAATTTTGGAAAATGTATTATCATAGATAACAATATAACTTAATATAGAAGAGATAAAAAAGAGAAAGTACTGGAATAGTTAATAACACTTCTGGGTCAAAGTAAAGTATATATTTCACCAAGAAAGCTAAGAGAAAGAGAAATCTATCAAAGGTTTATGTTTGACAAATAGCTCATTTTTATTCTCCCCGCCTCCCAATTACAAACCAACAGGTTGATTGGTGAAAACTGGATACAGCATGGAAAGTTGTTCCTTTTGGTGAATCTTAAGCTTGTATTTAGTTTTTGTATTTAGATAATAAGGGAGGATTTGGTGATCATAGTCAGTGCCTGGAGAAATGTTAGGCGACTCTCAATGACTCTAAGCTTGTACTTCGTAAGCATTGTGACAGTCACATTCGTTTCCATGACATGTGGAACATAATTTTATCCTGACAGTGTTATTACCAGTTTTCAAATAAAAAATGGAGAGGAATGGCAACACTGTTGTTTTTAACACTGTACTGCATTTACTGGAATTTAGTGGTTAGGGCATCAAGCTAGAAACCGGGAAACTATGAGTTCTAGTCCAGCCTTATGCACAAAACCAGCTGCATGACCTTGGACAATTTTCTGAGCCCCAAGAAAGAGGCAATGGCAAACCATCTCTAAAATATCTTGCCAAAAAGCCTGCAAGGACTTGTCCAACTAAACTCTGAGAATTGAATATGACTGAAGAAAAAAAAAAGAACACAAGAGAATCCTTGTACAATTGGACTATTGGATTCATATTCTGTGCCACTCAGTAAGCAACCAGGTCCTTTTAGAAAGCTTACAAAATTGGGTAGAAGGGTGGTAACAATCTGCCATTGTTGTTCTTTGGCATCTGATATTCAAGACAAACTATGTACAAACTAACATTTTGATTGATGGCCCTACATAGTTTTGTCCAATTTTCTCTTAAAATCAACTAAATCAATAGCTATCACTATCTTAATGGTTATAAAATCCATAATTTAGCTATTAATCTGGATGTTTTAGTGTTTTTGTTATTTTAAAATGTTTTTAGGATTTTTAATGATAATTTATTTTCTGACTTGCAAGCTGCCCAGTCACTGACTATGATGGATGGCTATAGAAATCTAATAAATAAATAAATATATGACCATACACTGAAATATTTCCTCTAATCATTCTTAATCTTCCCCACTTTGTTTTAATATATGAGCCCATTTTTTTCCTGTGATGGGTGATTTCAAAGGCTCCATGAGTATGATATAGATTCCTCTATAATCAAAAGGAAATATTGGAGCCTGATTCTTGAAACTTCCCAGTTGCCTTAGCAACACTAAAGCAATCTCAAAGCAAAATGTGATTCTATAAATCATCCCTCCCCAAATTTAGCCTTATGTAATTTCAACTTTTAATAAATATATTCATTACCTTTTTATCTAATACTTCTCAACTAGAAAGATGCTTTATCTTATACTCCTCAAGTAGAAAGATGCACAGGAAATGGAATTTACTTTGTAAAACACCTGTGTGATATGTTTAATAAGGGCAACAATACATTATCAGTGAATTTAATAGCTGAATTGAATTAACACACTATAATACTATCAGTATTGTACTTTAATACTACAAGGATTATAATCTAATATGGATAGACTATAAGGAAATACTCTAGGCTATGGGGGTCAAACTCACTGCATCACGTGACATTTCATGACATTTTTCCCATTTGTGGAGCTGGGGTGGGCGTGGCCTGCGCGTGATGTATCTGGCCCATAGGCTGCCAGTTTGACACCCCTGCTCTAGGCAGACAATCCACAACAGACCTTTTCTTTAGTAATTGCCAGTTATGCCCATTAAAATTAATCTAAAAATTGAAGAGTTATGGTTTCCATTTGCAGCAATTTCAGTTCAATGTAAAATTAAGAAAAGGTGGCTCCTTTTCCTCTTAATTTTGTAGCTCCTAAAGATTCTGAAATTATTTATTTACTTATTTTATTAATGAAATTTATATAACCACCCATTTCACAAAATTAATTCTGGGGGGCATATGATAATTGGTTAAAAAAAAAGATTGCGCAGATAAAAACAGACGTTAAAAATAGAAAAATCAGCATTAAAATGGAGATGATTAAAACTGAAAATATATGTAAACCCAAAGCAGAGAGAGAATGAGTACATCCATTTCAATAGCCACCTAAACAAAGCTCCTTTTCCTTGGGATCTCCAGGTCTGAAGGCATAACCAGGTTTTAGGGGACTTCGGGAACATCAAAAGCATACCTTTAGGTTAGGAGTTAACCTAATGTGCAGAGGGAAGACTCTGCAAGTCCAATAGCAGAGAAGGCCTGAGCTAACGCAACACTGTGCCACATACACACAATCCTCTGAGCCAATCCAAAAGGATACTATGGTTGATGGTATTGAAAGCCACCCAGAGGTCAAGTAGGCCCACAATGCATGCTCAAAGAGAGGGGAGAAGCTGCATGAGCATAATCCCATCCAGTGACTCAGGCATCCCCTTATTCCAAATGGCAACCAACTGCTCCAAGAGGAATTCCAGATTCCGAGTGTGACCACTGTCCTACTTCATGTTCTGGATGACCTAGGGTAGGCTCATGGCTGTCATGATGGCCACAACCTCCCAAGCTACCATAGACCTCATTCCTAGGGAAAGCAGATTGAAGTCCCCCAAGCCAAAAATGGAATCAAGAAGTTCAGACAGACAAGCTGCTGTGCAGGAAGGAAGCTGGAAAAGGTAGTCTCGTCTTACAACCACAATTGAGTCCAAAATTTCTGTTGCTAAGTAAGACATTTGTTAAGTGGGTTTTGCCCCATTTTACAACCTCAGTTGCCACAGTTTTTAAGGGAATCACTTCAGTCATTAAGTTAGTAACATGTTATTAAGTGACATGATTGACTTTGATTCTCAGAAAATTGCAAAAAGTGATGACATGAACCTGGGATACTGCAACCATCATGAATATGAGTCAGTTGCCAAGTGTCTGAATTTTGATCACATGACCATATGGATGCTGCAATGGTCGTAAGTGTGAAAAATGATCACAGGTCAGTTTTTTCAATGCAGTTGTAACTTTCAATACCTGTATAACAATCCCAACTGACCTCTAGAACCCAACTTAGTGAACAAGATCTTACACTGAGAAACCTATGGAAAAGCATCCCTGAAGGTCATAAGGGATTCCCAAATGACAATTGCCACACCCTCAATTTAAATCTCAAATCAGGATATATTTGGTTTTACCGTGACTACCGTATATATTGTGTTTGCTTTAGCTTACATTATTTACTATTTCTTTCTAGTTTTATCTTCTCATTCACACATAAACAGATGGTTCAAGATAAGAGATGTATCAAGAAAGATTGTATGTGCATGTAACACATCAATGATGCTGTGTGTGTTTCCAAAATGCAGTCTGTTGCTATTATTTAAACCAATCTGTCTCTTTTTCAGGTTTCTGGAGAAGAAGGTGCTACTGCTTTAAGGGTCATAATAAATTTAATGAGCAGATTCCTTAAAACAGCTGCTTCTTTTTTCTTCAAGTTTATGTGAAAAACTGAACAGAGTTGGATTGCTTTAACAAATTGCAGGAAAAAGTTACACCTCACAGGTTCCATGGAACTTCCCCAAAGGAAATTTAAAAGAAACACAGCCTCACAGATTAATGCTTTCAAAAGAACTCTTTTCCTCAATAATAGATAATTATTGACTTCCAGGAATTCTTAGCTGCACTTACATCTTATGTAAATCAATGAAACAAATTAGTGTTAACAGAACAATTTGATTTCCAAAGCAATTAAGTGTCAACAACTCTGAAGCACAGCCACTAGTTAGCATCTGATAGCAGTGTTTATAGAGAGCTAGTAGTGTAGAAGCTTTTAGATGTACATAAATATGAACCATTAATATAAATCCATAAACAACAAAAATAATGTAATGCCTACATTGCTTATTGTATCTTATAATTCATTAGAAAATAAAGCATTTATTAATAAGAGCTTGTAACCATTAATAAGCTTCAGAGTGAAAGGTTCCATCTCAGATTTGAACTATTTCCAAAGTAAAACAGTTTTGATTGAGAGTGTTCCAAAAAGAAAAAAAAATCCTGTTTAAAAGTTATGGAATGCTTTCAAGCTTCAGCAGGTAAAGTAGTTTTTGACTGACCATTTTATCATCCAACCAGGGAATAACTTCACTAGTAGAAACAGATAGGAATGTTTGTTTAAAATTTTGCCGGCATCTCACTTTAAAATGATTTGCTCATTATTTCATCAGTTTATGTACCATGCTCCCGAAAGTAAGGAAAAATAAGTATTCCCTTTTAAAAAAGCACATAAACATATTATGAAGACTTATTGTACTATTCCCTATACATAGAAACCAACACACACTATACCCATTTATATCACACTTATTGGATTTTATATGGTTAGAAGAATTGCAATTCATCATTATGGCTATATTTTTTAAAAGTTATAAGCATTAAAGTTTTACTTTGGAAGAAGTCTTTTATTTTAAATTTAGTTTCCTCTGCCTAGGCTCTGAGCTGTTTCCCTTCATGTGGGGCTCCTATTTTCACAACTGTGACTCAATTCTGATAACACTTAGCATATTTTAAGCATCTGTTGATTATCCCTTATAGTCAATCTGGAGATACCCAAAGCTTTAGGAAATGTTAATTGTTAACACTTGTTGGTTCTTTGAGGTAGACAATTTTTTTTAAAAAAACAGACAAAACTACAGGTTGTCCTCCACTTATGACCACAACTGAGCCCAAAATTTATGTTGCTAAGTGAGACATTTGTTAATTGTTAATTGTAAATTGTTAATCAGTCACAACTGAGCCCAAAATTTTGCCCCATTTTACAACCTTTCTTGCCACTTTCTTGTTAAGTGAACCACTTCAGATTTTAACTTAGCAATATGGTTGTTAAATGAATCTGGCTTCCCTATTAGCTTGTCAGAGGGTCACAAAAAGCAATCACATGACCCTGGGACACGGCAACCATCGTAAATATGAGTCAGTTGCCAAGTGGCTGAATTTTGATCATGTGACCACATGATCATAAGCAGAGGTGGTATTCAGCAGGTTCTGACCAGTTCTGGAGAACCAGTAGTGGAAATTTTGAGTAGTTTGGAGAACCAGTAAATACCACCTCTGACTGACCCCATCCCCATCTATCCTCTGCCTCCCAAGTCCCAGCTGATTAGGAGGAAATGGGGATTTTGCAGGAACCTTCTCCTGGAGTGGGGAGGGAATGGAGATTTTATAGTATCCTTCCCGTGCCACGCCCACCAAGCCACGCCCACAGAATCCCACCACTGATCATAAGTGTGAAACACAGTCATTGGTCACTTTTTCAGTGTCATTGTAATTTCAGACGGTCACTAAACAAACTGTTGTAAGTCGAGGGCTACCAGTATAGGGATTCTAGAAATGTTCTTTATTGTGGTATGGTAAGATAGCAGCATGTTTGTTTATGTTTATGTTTATGTTTATGTTTATGTTTATGGTTATGGTTATGGTTATGGTTATGGTTATGGTTATGGTTATGGTTATGGTTGTATACCACCCTTCTCCCAAGGGACTCAGGGCGGTGAACAGCCAGCAGATAAAATACAAAAAAATACAAAATTTAAAACAGTATTAAAATCCAATTAAATTAATTTGGCCCACAGTTAAAACCCGATATTAAGACCCCTAATCTAACAATTTAAATTAAAACAATTTAAAAGAGTAGGTCAGGTCAGCCGGGCTTGATGAAAGAAAAATATCTTTAGGGCAAGTAGGATACTTTCCACTCCATCTTACCCAAAACAAAATCAAGGTGGAATTGTTTTGTATTTCTTTATTATACTATCCACTTTCTTAGGACTGAATAAGCTTTTTTGAAATTCCTCCCTTAATGGTTCAATCACTACTCCTCCTTTCAAGGATAGGCCTCTATTCTTTCATTGACGTTCACAAATACATACATACTATGAAAGCAGCATGTACAATTAGTCAACAATAAATGTTCTATATTTGGTAGGGGCTTATTTACTCCCAGGGATAGAATTGCAAGTCTCATCGTGCAATTTCATCCTGGTTCTTGAAAGTGTCTTCTGCTGATGTTTGTGAAATGTACTCTCAAGTAAGCCTTAATACTTGAACAGCTTAGCTTGTCACAGGAATTACAGAAAGAAAGGATTTGCTCAAATTGGGTTCAACAACCAGGTGAGGGTTTGGGGCAACAATACAGAAGTGATTGTCATTGTTTACTCTCAGGATGTTTTCTTTTTTTATATAACTTCTTAGTTTTATAGCCCTGGAATTTCTTAGAAGCATTCCATCCAAATACTAAGCAAATCTGACCTTGATTAGCTTTCTTGTATCTGTTACGGTAATCAGTGATTGTTTCCTTATAGACCAACCAGTATGATCATACATAGTCAATCCTCATTATTCACAATACAGGTAGTTCTTGCTTAACAACCCACATTGGGACCAGTAACTCTGTCACTATCAAAGTGGTCACTAATTGGGATATCAAGTGAACGTGACTGTGCTTTCCGATTGTAAAGACAAGCCTGCTGAGTTTCACAACTTCGGCTTTTGTTTGCCTCCCAAATGCCCCCCTTCCCGAGTGCCTGTTCACTGTCTTGTACACGTTGAAAGCTAGGCAATCATGCTGCACCTTGGGAGTGGAAACTGCAGGTGTGCTAAGCAAACAGCTTACTCTCTTGAAATTCTTTTGTCTCCAATCTCTCCCTGGGGGAGGGGGAAAGGGGGAAAAAAGCAAGCGATTTCTATAGACAATCTTTCCTTTGCCTGATCCTTTCCCACTGCTAGCATACTCAAATTGCTCTCACTATGTAGAAGAGCAAACAGCTTGCTCTCATAAAATATCTCTCTCTACAATCTCTGTGCTTTGTGTGTAGAGGGGGTGGAATCAGGCAAAGGAGAAATTGCCTACAGATATTGCTCAGTTTTTCCTTCAACCCCTCCTCACAGAGCAAAGAGACTGGAGAAACAGAGGCTGTTGTGAGGACAAATGAGATGCTGGAGTGCTACATACATCATACTGAATGCCTGAGCATAAGGCAAGCTATAAATCTAACAAATAAATAAATACAAAAGATAGCAAAAGGCAGATTTATATATTTTTTTTAAAAAAAAACAAGCTTTGCAGAATGCATTTTAAAGACTGACCTGGAGACACCAATGAGAAATAGGTGTAATCAGTAGCCATGAACATCTAAGCTGAGATAAAATACATTAAGAACTCCCTTCAAGAAACAAAAGACAGAAAAGATACCATCAATAAAAGCACCTGTGTTCAGTCTGTTGCCAGTCAATGTAGGACCATCGCTCATGTTCTCTCACCAGTTTGCCTGCCTATTCACTTGCTTTCACCAGCTGGTGACCACTTTCTTCCCCACAGTCTCCTCATCAACATCCACCTGTTCACTGTCTTCTTGCCAACCGATGTCTTTCTTTCCCTACCCAGAAGCCACAGGCAGGCCTATTTATTTCTGCCAACACTTATTTGTTCATTTGCTGTCCTGTCACAAGCACCTGCCAGAGAGAGTTTTAAAAATCTTCCCATCGGCTCCCCAAGGCAGAAATACCCTGAGAGAAAGCAGATGTGAGCTAGAGGTTAGGAATAGACAGGTTTGAGTCTATCCTCAGAAATGGAAGTTCTGTGAGTGACTTTGGGTCAGTCAAGCTCTGATTGGGCAGTTGACTTTGCTGGATTATTATGGGAAAATTATGCAGAAGGATGTGAATGTAGGCTGCCTTGAGCTCCTGAAGGATGGTTGGGAGAAGGAAGGGAGGGAGGGAGGGAGGGAGGGAGGGAGGGAGGGAGGGAGGGAGGAAGGAAGGAAGGAAGGAAGGAAGGAAGGAAGGAAGGAAGGAAGGAAGGAAGGAAGGAACTGTACATATATGTTTATCCTTCTACCACTAAATGTGCATACTCTAGTTAGGCTGCCAATATTATTGGTACACAAGCTCTGAAAGCACAAATGCGTGTATGTTTCCAGTTCAGTAAAATATATTCAAATGTTATTCAGTTGGCAATTCTTTATGCTTTATTCCTGGATGAGCGTCCCACAGGGGAGGAAAAAGTGAATCAGTTTCTGAGTAGATCACTACTCAGGGACAAAATGCACTTACTATGTTTCTGTGTGAGAGAATTTTTTTTAAAAGCTTCAAAGTGGTTTAGTATAATTTAAATTAAAACAATTTATAAAACAACCTTAAAAACAAAATTAAAAATCCAGGGAAATTAATACATAAATGAAAACAAAACTAAAGGATATTTTTGCTAGTTTTCTCAAATGCCTCGAAGAATTAACAAGTATTGCCAACCCTCTAACAGACAGGCATATTTCAAAGGACTTTAGAAGTCTGAAATATCTAGGAAGAAAAAGAATCCTTTTTTTTTTATCCATCAGCCTGATTTCAGTAAGAAAATTCAGTTAGGGCCTTTGCATTTGGGAATATACAGTTGAAAGCAGAAGTTCCTTTATCTTAGATCATGAGCATCCCCCTTTCTGGTCTTTGGAACACAAGACAGAAGTGTCCCTTTAAAAATAATAAATAGAACCATGACAATAAATACAATTATTTCCTTTTATTTACATATAATTAATATTAAAATAGATAACAATGCATTAACTCTAGCATATACATAAAAGTCTTCTAATTGGATCCAGTCAATTTCCTACAAAAGGTATGAACAGGAAAAATTATAACTTTCATCATTTACAATAGGAAAATACTTTAATATTGATACATTAAAGCCTGAAAGTGGAAATTAGAGGAGACTTTAATTTAATTTAATTTAATTAATTCAATGCATACTCATGGATTCATAGATATATGGACTATTGTGAACCCTGCAACAAAAGCACATATATTTTATTCAGGTAGACATAAATCTCACTTCATTTGGATATCTAAAACTTTCTCAAATTCCCTGTAACAAATTAAATTTGCACCAATTCTTATATCAGATCACACTCCAGTGATTATCACACTTAAATTAGAAGAGATTATTCCATTTACTCAATTCCATAGTACTGTACTATGAAGCAGGAAAGCAACAATTTATCCAAACTTTGAGAAACATTACTAAGAACATGATGATTGGTTATCTCAAAAGTGCTTTTCCAAAAAGCAATTGGACTTTCTTGGTTTCTTTTCTTGAAAATGTTTATCTTCTTATCCAAGAAGCTTCTTCAATTCTGAAGAAGCTGAAGAAGCTTCTTGGATGAGAAGTGACATTATTTTAAGAAGGGGGGGGGGAATCAAGAAAATCCAGTTGCTTTTTGGAAAAGCACCTTTGGGATAGCAAGGTGGGGTTATAAAAACAATATTAAGAGGTGGGTAGATACATTAGATCAGCATGATTAAAAAAACAAACACAAAAGGCAAGTAAACTTTATTTGGAAATTAACAATTTATTAGCAAACTATAATAGAACTAGATCAGATAGTATTTACAAAGAGTTGGATGATTTGGAGACAGAAAAAAATCTGTCAGATTATTCTTGCTAAGTAAATATATTATGAATATGTAAATAAAAATTCTAAAATATTGGCAAATAAAATGAAAAAAGCTAAGAAAAATATGTATTAGAGCAATTTTAAAAAAGCAGTGTCAAATTTTGACCAGATCCAAAGGTATAAATGTACAATTTAAACTTTTTTCAACAATTATATTCTTCAAATAATCCATCACCAATAAAAATTAATCAATTCTTAAATAGATAAACATTCCCAAAACTGAATCAATATATGAATATATGAACTCTCTTTTTTACATTTCAGAAATTTCTGAAGTTTTCAATATTATTCAAAATAGAAAATCTTTCAGCCCTGATGTATTGTCAGGGGAATTTTATAAAGAATTTAAAGTGGTTTTAATATCTGAATTTTTGTTTTTATGCAATACTTTGTATTAAGGGGATCCTTTAATAGAGTTTTGGAAACAGTCTAAAATAATTTTGATTCTTAAGTTGAGTAAAGTCTTGAACATTAAATGATGAAGTCTGACCTTATCCCTCAGAGAAAACAGTCTGGTGGTGAGAAATTGAATTATGAGGATAGATAGCCATCCTATCTACTATATGACAGCCTTTCAAATACTTGAAAATAGTTATGTTTCCCACACAGTCTTTCTTTCAGGCTAAAAGTACCCAACATCTCCAATTGTTCCCTGTGAGCTTTTTCTTCCAGATTTTTTGTTATCTTAATTGCCCTCCTTTGCCTTTTCCAGGTGTATCATCAAATAGACTTCTAATGAATAGCAGCCAAGATTTATAGAAGCAAAACATCTTAAAACTTCACATAAAAAACTTCACAAGCTTAGCACAATTACCCAGAAGTATACATCTCTGAACCTACTTTGGAGTAAATATACAGAGGGTTGTGTTATTAGCTCTTATTGTCATTTTTCTTGAAAACAGCATTATTTCCCATAATTTGCTGCATCGGGGGACAACAAATGCCTATAGTCTGCCCATAGCTTTATTTCAATTCTGTATTTTTGAAGATACACTGAATATTCATACTTTTGTGATAGACAGATCACAGCATGCTATTTGCTGAGCGTTATTTTTGCCCTTTGGGAAAAGGACAAAGACTTGTCAGGCACACAGAACAAGAACAGAAAATAGAATGACATCTGCAGCCATAACATTTCACCTCACATTTAGGAAAAATTAAAGAACTTGGTTATTGATACAAGAAGCAGCCCTGCCAATAAAATAATTGTTTGTGTGACACTTACCATATTTATTGATGACACAGGGCCAATGCTATTAACATAGATGTCAACATCAATGACTGTGGGTTTCGCTGTGAAAGGAAAACCAAAAAGGTGGCATTTAGTATTGTCTCAAATACAATATGACGGTATCATGTTAAACATTTTTATAACTATGTCATTTTGAACTTAAATCTGCTGGGGAATCACAAGACTAAATAGGTTTTTGGTTGATTGGTTTGCAAGAACCTTTTCAAACTATCGTTCCTGTAAGACACACAGTTTGAAGGTTAGGGTTTATATTTGGTACACCATACTCTATTTTTTTTTCTTCAGTTTCATCACTGTTCCTTTGTTTCCTGCCTCTGTAGTGGTTAAGGCACCAGGGAAGAAACCAGGGGACAAGGATTTCTAGTCCTGCCTTAGGCATTATGCCAGCTGATTGACTGGTCATTCTCTCTCAGGCTGAAAAACCAGGCAATGATAAACCACTTCTGAAATCTTGTCATGAAAACTTGTTTGGCTTGCCCAGATAGTCATCAAGAATCAAAATTTCTTTTTCTTCTGGAATCCCTAGAAATGAAAAGTCAATTTCTCTTAAACACACCTCTTACACTGCGTAAGAACTTTATTAAGCCTTTCTAATGGAAAGAAGATAAAAGACAATCAGTGATCTTCAGCTAAATAGAAGTTCGTTCACACCTCATGATAACATTGTCTAATGAGATGGCACTATCAACATAGCAGGGCCATGCTATGTGTCAGAATCTAAGGTGAAATGTTTTTTGGGAATATATGTGAATATCCAGTTACACCTACGTGCAAAGATTGAAACCAAACACGATTTTTCCCCAGCAGCCTTGCAGTCTCATGAAAAGATGCAAACATATAGCTGTAGGCAGATGCTTTCCAACTGTCCCTGTGAATTCCAAAGCATTTTTTTTGCCTTCAGATCTAATACACACATGTCTTTCCTAATCAAGATTTCTGATTGAGAGTAAAGCCATTGTCCTGTCCTGCTCTGGGAAGAGAGGAAGAAAAGGAAAAACTCTTTGACAATTTTTCAGAAAGAAATTATTTCGCAACATTATGGGGATTATTTCCTTATTTTCCTTAGAGCTGAAAGAACAAAACTATGTTGTCTGCCCAATAAAAGAGAGTGAGATTCTTAAAGGCTGAACCCCCTTTTGCTTCCCCAAAATGTGAAGATGGTGTTATGTTTTGACACAGGAAATCAAACACTGCTTCATTTCAGGATATCAGCTATTCCTACATGCAGTTAATAGTGAACAGTAATAAAATAAGCAGGCAAACAAATTTAAAAAAGCAACACTGTGGGCATATTATCCAACAGCTGGAGATATCTCATACTCCATTTCATACATTTCAATATTCCAGTATCATACTTTGGAAGTTGTGCAATATCTTTGGAAGTTGTGCAATATCTATCTCTTTATTCACTCTACCTCTAATGCTGATGCTGCCTACAAACTTCAAATTTCCCTGCAAACCTTATCCTCTGCCCCACAAATAAGAATATCACTGAAATGAAGGTTGGAGTCAAGAAATACATAATGACATTTGATATCCAGACAGAAGCAATCCATTTAAAACTATGGGTTTTATGTAAGAAGGAGGAGCTTGCTTTCTCAAATTTATTTAACCTGCTTTTTAAATTCTGCAACTCTCAAACCCAAGTAGGCCATCAATTGCTTCTCGTGTTCCCTCCTAGCACAGCCACATGGATGTAATGTCATGGCCCTCTCTTTCCTTTCCAGCCTTGAATTTAGTATTTAAATTTCCCTTCTTCCACCTCTTGCAATCCCACTACTGCTCCAGGCTCACAGCCCTCCTTCCGTTTTCTTCCCGTGTAATGCAGAGTGAACATGCATCAGAGATTTTCACAGAAGCCTCATGGCTCCAAGCACAATTATTCCTTCGTTGAAAAGCAAACAATGTTTAAAATGTATGAAAAGAATATTCAGGCTTCAGGTCTAGGTTGGGAAATCTCTTGTGACATTTGTCTTGTGAATCCCCACCCTCATCCCAGAGAGAAACGATCTGATTGAGTCTACTTGCTTAAGGCAAAATCAGTTCAACGCAGGAAACACTTACATTCCACTAATCTAAATTCACTAGATAGATTCCTCTGCTTCTCTTCTCAAAAGGAAGTCCTGTTGAACAAGGCGAGATCTTCCCTGGTATCAAATCTCTAGTGGAGCACAACCAGGAACACAACACATCCTTTGGAAAGCCAACAGGTAAAGACCAAATAAATATACAGAAATATAAATCCTAAATAAATATGGCCCATGAGTGT
Source organism: Ptyas mucosa (assembly GCA_012654045.1). NCBI lineage: Eukaryota > Metazoa > Chordata > Lepidosauria > Squamata > Colubridae > Ptyas > Ptyas mucosa. The sequence continues at coordinate 14,790,959 of WNWU01013815.1, read as the reverse complement.
GTTAATAGCATAAATAATTACAGTTGACCAAATAGAATCACTTTTGACCCATCAAACTAAATATATCCTCTCAAGATTCAATATGTGTTGTTTTATGTATGTTTGTTTATCTGTCATTACCAACATCTGGCAGGCTACGGTATGTAAAGGAACAATATTCAAAGCTCAGTTTTAAACAGAATACCTGGAAATGTGGTATTTGCCACACCAATAGAAACAGTAATTTTATATGCACTATGCCTGCTGTAATTATCAACCATGTTGTATAAAATAATTGTAACATACATGCATTATCTAGCATAGCTAAAACTCTACAAAACTTAGCAAAAGTGCTTTATTGATGTATTTTGATCATAAAGGTGGACCACGTTAATTGCCTGAAACATCAGAAAAGTCTGTGGTTCAGACTAAAAGCTCATTGAGTCTCCAGTCTCTTTTTCTTTGACTCTGGCATCTCCTGGTACCGCGATGTCAATAAATTGTACGATTCAGTTTTTGACAACTGTGATATCTGGTGTGTTGCGTTCCAAATGACGATCCATTTGTATTTGAAAGTCCCACAAGATCTTCACCTTTTCATTTTCTATAATTTTTATGTTCCCATGACTTTTTGGATACAGGTAAGTCATATTTTTTACATCATGACCAGTGGATTAATTTAGCAACTCGGTCGTGTCTAACTTTGTAATCAGTTTGTACGATTTTGATGCACTCACATATTAAATGTGAAACAGTTTCGACTTTGTTGTTGCAAAGTTTGGATTGTCGGTGGATTTTTGTATCTTTGCTTTCATGGCATTAGTTTGCAGTGCTTATTCTTGAGCAGGGAGTATTAAATCTTCTGTTTCTTTCTTGATGGTTCCCATCTTAAGCCAGGTCCATGTAAAGTTGTCATCACATTTTCCTTCAATGTTTCTCAAGTGTTGTTCATGCAAAACTTTGGTTTTCCATCTATTTAATCTGTCATACAGCTTTTCCCCCTTATATTCTGCCGATGTTTTTGTTGTTTTTATAAAGTTCTCTGTTTTTACAGCCTGCAGCAATTTTTCTGTACTTTGGTTCACATAATCATTCAAACTTCATTTTTTTTCTTCTACAGTTTGATGGATTTACAATAGTCCTCTGCCCCCTATTTTTCTTGGCAGGTACAACCTGTCGATGCCACTTTGTGGATGTAAAGTGTGGTACATATTCAATAATAATAATAATAATAATAATAATAATAATAATAATAATAATATTTCTTTTATTCATTAAACATGACACTCAGTCAACTGAACATTTAAAGATGTGTCATAAATACCATTGACTGGTGCTAATGGTTGATACGGGTTGCTGCCAGCGTCCTAGGTATCAACCAGGTATCTTCTTAAAATATATGATGTTCCGAGTAACACAATTTTTTGCAGTTCCGCTGGTGTTATTGCAGGAAGCTGCAATTTCTTGATGTGTTTTGTAAAATTCTTGGACATGGTACCAAGTGCCCCGATGACAATGGGTTTGGCATTTTTGTCTACCTATCGAGTCCTTACCAAGGACCTGGGATAGGCAAATCTGGATGTTTGACGGTGTTAAGAGATATCGTTGCAGGATGGAAGCAGTTCCAAGTAAAGCTACCTTCTACAATTGACTGATGGCAAATTTGTCAATGCTGACAGTGTTCAAGAGGTGCTCCAGTTGTTTTGGGACTGTACCCAAGGTGCCTATTACTATTGGTACTACCCTTGCTTGCTATTGCCATAGTCATTCTATTTCTATTTCTATTTTATTAATTATTTTATTTATTTTATTAGTCATATTTCTAAGCCGCCCACTCTCCGAGGACTCTGGGTGGCTTACACCAAAGACAGTATACTAAATAGCATATTGCTCCCAACAATCTGGGTCCTCATTTTACCCACCTCGGAAGGATGGAAGGCTGAGTCAACCTTGAGCCGGTGAGATTTGATCCGCTGATCTGCTGAACTAGCAGTCAGCTGAAGTAGCTGCAGTTCTGCAGTCTAACCACTGCGCCACCTCGGTTCATTTTGTTATCTTCTCCAGTTCTTTCTCTTCTATTCTGCTGTCTCCAGGCACTGCTACATCCAATATGCAAACTTTTTTGTCTTTCTTATCAACAACTGTTAAATCTGGGGTGTTATGTGGCAATTTTTTAAAAAAATTTGTATTATGTGTGTTTTATCTTTTGGCTGTTCACCGCCCTGAGTCCTTCGGGAGTAGGGCGGTATATAAATCCAAAATAAAGTAAAGTAAAGTAAAAAGCTGCCTGTCTGTCTGGATTCTGAAGTCCCAGGGCAATTTAACTTCTTCATTTTCTATGATTTTTTTCTTCATCATCATCATCATCATCACCACCATTATTATTATTATTATTATTATTATTTATTATTATTATTATTATTATTATTATTATTATTATTATTATTATT
>WNWU01013815.1:14769944-14788520 GCA_012654045.1 Ptyas mucosa | reverse complement strand
ATTATTATTATTATTATTATTATTATTATTATTATTATTATTATTATCCTATTGCTCTGAGTGTTGAGAATGTATAGGCTCTCCAACAGAGTTTAAGATGAGGAAATACACTCAGTACAGGAAGTGAACAGGAATAGGTTTATTTTTCCTGCAGGGAAGATGAGAGTGAGAAGAGGAAGGATGGAAGGTCACAGCTACACAACACAAAGAGTACTGCTAATGAGGCCAGTAACAACAAATGGCTGATAGAAACAATTCAAAGCTTCTCTCACTGGCAATTGATTATGCAAACCCTGAGAACATTGTCTTGCTTTTAGCTACATCTTTTTTCAGGACTAGAGACTGGAATAGAGTTCTACAGAGACTCCAAAAGATTAATTGACCCCAATTGACCTTTAATTTTTATTGACCACTTATTGACCCCAACCATCTATTGACCTCGTGGATAGTCTAATTGAAGCTTGTAGGTGGAATATTGACCTCTTTGGGGATCTCTGATACAGAGGCTCTGGGTTTTCAGCTTCAATGGACGAATGCTCTTCTTGCACTTCAAGATAAGGAAATGCACTTCCTGGTATACACATTTTCCACCTTATACATCATTTTAGATATCTACCTCATGTGTCCCTTTAACACACCTTCTCTCTATGTGGAAAAATAGTCTATTCAGTGTAGTATTATTTTAGGACTTACTAGTGATTCCAAGCATGACATTTGTATTTGTTTATAATTCTTGAGGGGAAAAATGCAATGGGTCGATATTTTTACTGAGTTACCCCTTGTGACTCCAAAAGCTATTTTCATGCTTGATTACTCCAGTTCAGATCTCATTAATATATATGTGAAACTGAAGTTTTATAGTCAACGTACATTACTTTGCACTTGCTTAGACTGAATAACAATTGTTATTTTAAAGTATTTACTAACTTTACAGTGATCCTTTAGGAGCTTTTTGCAAATCCTGTTTGGATTCTACTACTTTAAAACCTTTGGTATTATTTGTATAGTAGACTTTTTCAGGAGTATATTTGATCTGGAGACTAGGACCCATTACACTGAAGCACAAACTGGTTTATTGGTAGTGCTTGAGGCAAAAATGGGCTATGCATTTATGTAATCAGAATATACACTGGACACATCATATGTCTAGTTAGGTCAGTGAGGCCATTAAGGTGTTATTATGAGGACTACAAAGAGAATGAGGTTTTGAAGAAACAAAGTGCACTATTCCAACCTCAACAATTTGGAAATGTGTGGACTTCAACTCTCAGAATTCCTCAGACAGTATTCTTGATGGGAATTCTAGGAGTTGAAGCAGGGGTGGGATTCTACTGGTTTGGACCGGTTCAGGCAAACTGGTAGCTCCAACAATCAACTGGGAGCAAATCGGTTCTCCCCAACGTTCAGATGGGCCCTCCCGCCCGCCCATGCCATTTTCCGACCTTTTTCTTCTCAGCTGATTCATGTGGTAGAGCAGATTGTTGTGCGAATCAGCTGTGTTACTCCTCTGAAGAAACCAGGAACCAGTTGTTAAACTGGGAGAATCCCACCACTGAGTTGAAGTCTATATTTCTAAAAGTTGCCAAGGTTGAAAAACAATGCACTATTCCATGAGTCTAGGTTCTTTTTAGAGAATTAAATACTCACCAGTTCTTTAACTGACAGGATATGTAATATGCCTTTTCTGCCTGACCGCCAGGATGGGCCAATGTGTTGGGGTTAAAACAGTTTGTCATTGCAATAGTCTAATGAGAGACGATCAGGGCAAGAGTGATGAAGAGAAAGCCCTCCAAATCCAGGAAGGAATATAACTGGCACACAACACAAAGGCCCTCCTAATCATAACTGCCAACTGCTCTTCTAGCAGGATTCATGAGTCAAGAGGACCCTCAGATTATGTACAGGGTCTGTCTGGGGCAGTGCAACCCCTTCCAAGGACAAAGATGATAAACCCCCAGATAAAGAGGAACCCCCACATCCACCCCATGGCTGATGCCTGTTGTTCCCTATCTAGGCCGACACAGCCTCTAGGCATTGTGAAAGAATGATCCACAGCATCATTTAATTCACCCAGGATGGAAATGAATAACTGGTGTCAACAACATACTCATATCTAATCCCATGGTGCTAGATGATCTCAACTAATCTTTCAAATAGTTGTTTAAAAGGATTGGAGAGAGCATGAAGCCCTGTGGCACCCTGCAAAAAAGGGGCCAACAAATAGACCTCTCTCTTCCTGTGAATTATTAGGTCTGGCCTCGGAGGAAGAAATTGTACTCCCACCCCAAACTCCCTAAATCAGCCCAAAAGAATACCATAGTCAATGGTACTAGAAGCCACAAAAGGTCAAAAAGAGCATGGATGTATATACTGTACTACTTTCATCCTGCTCCTGCCAAAGATCCTAAAAGTGCAACAATTACTGTTTATGCCCCATATCTACTGTACGCCCAAAACTCAATTCAAAGAGCTCCAGACAATCTGTTTCATCCAGGATTCTCAGGAATTAGAGTGGAAAGTAGGAGACTGGATGAGAATTGTCTTGGACAGTAGGGTCCAGTGATGGCTTCTTGAGAAGAGGGCGCACCAATGCCTCTTTTAAAGGGGTGGTGAACACCTTTTGCATCAAGAATGAATTCATCACCATTCAGATCTACCCATGTCTCCTCTTGAGTGGCCTTGACCAACCAGGAGACTGCATGGATCTAATTCACAGGACAACTTGTTTGCTTGTTTGTTTGTTTGTTTGTTTATTATTTTATCTTTTTTATTTTTATAAATAACTCAAGTCAGTGAACATATTCAGCATGCTTTTCTCCTATTTTTCTGCCAAGAATAACTCTCTGTGGTAAGTTGGACTGAAAAAGAGTGACTGATCCAAAGTCACCCAGCTGGCTTTTCATGGCTAAGGCAGGACTTGAACTCATAATATCCCTCTTTCTAGCTTTTGCTTTAATCACCAGCCCAAACAGGATGGTATAATACTGTCTGAAGGACCCTGTTGACTGTTTCAAACCAGATCAAACTTCTCCCAAATAACTGGATCAGTTGATTCCCTGAGCATCTCCACAGGACCTATCCTATGCTTGGCATCCAACTGGGAATGGATCCGGTGATTTTACCCACCAGATTCAAGAAAAATTCCTCTGTTTAGCTCCAGGCCTCCCTTTTTCAGGAGGGCCACTCTTATTACCACAAGATAAGTCTTATTAGTAGCCACCACCCACACCCTAGAAAAATCAACTGATCCCCAGGCATCTGCCCAACATAGCCAAGAATGAATATAGAGCAGAGAATTAAATATGCTTCTCAGCAATTTCTCTGCCCTTCTTTATTGTACCATTAATACTTCAGTCACTCAACTACCAAATGCCCTTCCTAGTATATTTCATGTTGGAAAAACATGTAAAAGGGATTGGGGGCATGTGTTCTACATGCATTTTCTTTTCCAAATTTTATTTATTTTTATTGACTTCATTTGCACAGGACTCATTCTGCCGGCTTTCACTAGCTTTGCTGAACTTCCTGATCAATCTATTTAGTGTTATCTTGGACTTCAAGCCCCATTTCCTAATCTAAAATAAAACTGACTTTCTATTATTGGAAAGGTCAATAATCATCCACTATTCTGAAGACCCTCAACCTCTCAACTGACTTTCTGCAACCCCAACATTAACCCTAACCTTTTCTTATTAATCAATACTTCGTGAGTAGAATTTTTATTACATTAACTGACCAAAATTCAACGCTGGCATTATTTACAGTGTTCCTCATATGAAGTCTAATATGACTCTTTTGGACTTTCTTTTTTTTAAATGAACTATTTACTAACAATTGCTGGAATTGGGTATGTATAGTTTAATTAAAAGAAGGACTAGGGAGTAGTGTTCCAATATCTAAGAGGTTGCCATAAAAAAGAGGGAGTCAGCCTATTCTCCAAAGCACCAGGAGGCAGGACAAGAAGCAATGGATGAAAATTAATCAAGCAGAGAAGCAACCTAGAACTAAAGAGAAATTGTTCTGACAGAACAATGAATCAGTGGAACGACTAAATAATAATAATTAATAATAATAGTAATTGGAGGTGGGACAACAAGACCATATTATTACATTTCTTTTAAGGCACACTCCAAAAAACTTTGGGGAGAAACTCACAGTGCTTTCACAAAATAATTTGTCCATCTGTAAAATCTGATGTATAGAGCATTATGGTCCTTTTGACAAATACATCTTCCTACACAGTTTGCATTTGTTATCTTCATTCTATTAGGTTTTTAAAATATTTGTTATATTTAAATTCTAGATTCTTCTTTTTATTTTATTTTTTTGTCTCACACAATCTTTTACCTTTAGCTTTCTTGATCAGTTGTATTTATTTTTAGAACTCCACAATCAGAATAACTTCCACCTCCATCCTCAGATTTAATAGCCTTTCTAAACAAGGTAATTTATGCTCATGTCCTTTGAAGGAAATTGAATCAATCAAACATGTCCTTCTTCACTGCCCCTTTTATTAAATTGGCATAAAGATTTAATTATATATTTGTTATCAACCAAGCACAGCAAAATAGATGCCGATCTTATTCCTGTCCTGTTAGCACACTTCTCAGAGATGACCTCTAAGAGAGTAGCTAAAATTGCCATTGCTATTTGTCACCAGGTAGTTTGGTCTCCATTGTATAGAATTTCATGGACTTCCAAGGCAGAATTTTAAAACTACTTTTTATGAGTTTACTAAGTTAAGTAATAGTCAGTGTGGAGTAGCCCATTTATATTCATTTATTCATACCCATAGAGCTTAAAACTTAACATTTTAGTCACTATTGAATTGTGTTTTTTTAAACTGGTTTTAGTTAACTGATAACTTTTGTATCCCACTAAATTTGTTGTTGTTCTAGATTGTTTTTAGATTTTACTTTTTCAATGCTTAATTCTGTTTAACTAATTTATATCATACTCAACTTTGGTCTTTATCAGTAGTAAAGTGTAACCAAGTATTAGATTATTTCTACTTGTAACTAGACCTTCTCAATCAAAATAAACCTTATTTAATAGGAACATCAAAAGCATCTGCAAAGAATGTCAAAAAGTCAAGATAATGAAAGCACTTGCATGATCAAAAATCCCTACCCCTTTTTATATGTATTAATTCATAACATTAATTCATGTTAAGAAAGGGGTAAGGCTTCAATTGTATGTTTTTTTATGACAGTCAGCTGCATTGATGCTCCTGAGTAATATGTATATCTTGTGTAGGATAAATCAATCTAACAAAATCTCATCTTCAAAGATTGCATTTTCTTGAATGAGATGATTCTGAAATCTTCTTGTCTTTTAAAATTAAATCTGTTTAAAAGCCATTCTGTGATCTTCTTGATAGTAGGCTACTTTTCATTCAAGTGGAGCACATCCTTTTAGCTAAGCCTGACTTGTTACAAATGCCTTACACATCCACGTCTCTCTCAACACCCCATCATCTTATATATGCTTATCTCTGCTTGTCTAGCTGCTTTTAGAACGACTAGCATTTTAGGGGAAGGCATGTTGGTAGTCCTAAATTTTGAAAGTTGGCTTCCAAGATCACATGACCATCCATCATCAATCCTGAAAGCATCAGGAACATTTGCTCTTTTCAGATAGATTTTAAGACTATTTTTATGGTGATTATTCTGAGGTACTTTTGTACTATGGTGTGCTACTATTTAATATATGAAGGTATCTTTTGGCAGCTGTGTCTCTCTCATCTTCTCCCCATGACTGATTTGACTCCCTCTTCTTTGCGGCAGCCCATGAGATATTGGAACACTGCTATCATATCTCCCCTAGTTCTTCTTTTCATTAAATTAGACATACCCAGTTCCTACAACTGTTCTTCATATGTTTTAGCCTCCAGTCCCCTAATCAAACAAATCCCCTTTGTTGCTCTTCTCTGCACTCTTTCTAGAATCTCAACATCTCTTTTACACAGTGGTGACCAAAACTGAATGCAGTATTCCAAGTGTGGCCTTACCAAGGCATTATAAAGTGGTATTAAGACTTCATGTGATCTTGATTCTATCCCTAGAATCAAGTTTATGCAGCCTAGAACTGTGTTGGCTTTCTTGGCAGCTGCAGCACAGTGCTGGCTCATATTTAAGTGATTGTCCACTAGGACTCCAAGATTCCTCTCACAGTTACTACTGAGCAAGGTACCACATATACTGTACCTGTGCATCTTGTTTTCCTTGCCTAAATGTAGAATCTTACTTACCAATTGTGATGATTGTACACAAGAAATCTCTGCCTTGGGAGATAGCCATATGATTCAAGGCACCATAGACTCTAGAGCTTCCATATCCATGCTGACTATCTAATCATATCCCAATTATTGCTGCCTGGATTTGGGAGGCTAATTACCTGGAGAGCTAAGTTACTCAGTGGGTCAGGATATGGCATGATCATTATGAAGAGTTTAACTATCTGCCACAAAAATCATCAGTGATGTATAGATAATAGCAGTGCATAAATATCTATATATTTGAATAATTTTCTTTGCACATGTAATTGGAAGATGATCTAGTACTGGAAAGAATTTATCTCTATATGTTACTAGTTGCACAGGCTTTGTAGAACAAACTGAAGGATAGTTTGGGATTAGGTTCATACAAATCACTAAATCACGATTGCTTAATTCTATCACAATTGGCCAGGTTTACTGAGCCATGTGTTATGCTTATAGGTTATAGTTATGGGAAGAACATTAGCAGACAATGCCAAAAGAATTATTTTATGAAGTATCTGTGAGCCCAATCTATGATAGCTTCCAATGAACCTTCCATACTCAGAATTAGATACTGCTGAAAAGCAGCTACAGATAGAAATAACACTATAGGGTTTTTCCTAGCTGCCTGTGTGTGATGATCTTAGACTCAGCCTCTCAAGAATGTAATTCTATATGGCTTTGACTCTGAACAACACAACACTTCCTACATTCTTATCTGTACCTAAACACTATATCCATCACAGAATAATTGAATAAATAAATGAAATATTTTAAGTGATTGTCAATGTTTCTAAGCCAGCAATCACACTAAATATAAATAAGGAAATGCTTTAACAACTTTTGGTTATAAATCCTGCCAAATACGTTTACATGGATCACACTGATTTCAGTAGTAAATAAATGTATGGTGGAGTTTTGAACTGGGAACGTAAGGGTTCAAATTCCTGTTCGGTCATGGCATCAATGGAAAGTCTTAGGCACTTTGTAATCTGCTACCTTACCCTCCTTCATAAGATAGTTTTACATTAAATGAGAGAAATGAATTGCTGAACTGTTTGAGTTCATTTTATTGCAAATTAGCTGTGAATTTTCTCCTCTACCTTACATCACGCTTATTTGAATGTATACCTTAAACATTAGTGATCAAATAAAAAAAATGAGTCAAGAACTAGAAATAGACTGATTTTATTTTTTTCATTTATACTGCTTCAGGGCAGTAAAATGTTTGCTGTACAACTATTTTGACCATTTAATTGAAGTTAGGTATTCAATATAAATGCAAGCAAATAATTAGGAATATCAATCTGCATTTCTAAAGCTTAATATTTTTGAAAATTAATGAGAAGAAACCATCCAATGTTTTTGTTAAATAAAATCCAGTGTGATTTTTAAGTTGCTTTATCTTCTCTCCATCACAATTTGGGAAGTTAAAAGAACCAGAAATTCAAATTGTACTAAAGAATAGTGTTAGATGAGCAGAGTCCTAGTGCATCAATCAAAAAGGAATTTGAACTCATTGCAACAAATACTGCTAATGAACGTAGCCCTGGCTATCATACAACTGAAACAAAAACGGCAATTTTAATACAGTTCCTGCTCTTGAGAAAAGAAAAAGAATGAAATAAAAAAGGCAATTCTAATAGTATATAATAGGCATAATTTAGGACAAATTATGTGGACCAAGAAAAAGCACAGGGCAGCACAGTTAAGGATCCCTTGAATTTTCAAACTATTCTTCTTGTAGGAATAATTGAACTTGTTGGCTCATCCCATCTTGAAAAGAATTCAAGTGCCTTGTCAGCTTGCCTCAAATAGTAGCCATTTTACTCAAGTGTAAGAGAGAAGGCCTTTAGAGCTGATTACATTTCCATTTCATTTACTCCTGCCAAAAGAATGTTTAACTTCTAGGCCAGCTCTACCATTTGGGAGAGAGAAGCAGCTGCCTGGCATTGCAATAGGTACTATGTAACATGCCCAGTACTTCTAAAATAGTTCCTTCCTTTCAGATACTGTAAAGGATATTATCCCATTCCACAATAAAGGAGATTTTCACTACCATTCACTTAATTGTTCTGAATGGGATGGAGGAATCATCTTATCCCTTGCCTATATTTAAGTCTGTCTTGCTGATAGACATCTGCATCTTCTTTAATTTGTTTCAAATTTTATTTTATTAAATATGCAAGACCACTTCTGTAACTACCTCTCAGAGTTCCTTGGAAAACCATCCCGGGATTGCATCCCAGGATTAAAGATAATGGAAAGCTGTTTAGGTGCATCCAATCCAAAACTCTGGTCACTATGACCATTCCAAGCTGCAACCAGGGACTCGGACAAATCACTCAACAGATGGAACAGGAGAAGAAGGAACCCATAGTTTTCCCTTCAACCTCTTCTTGTTGAAGTCAGCATTGTAGCAAAAATGCTACACTATTTTGCTTATTTATGGGGAGAAATGGTCTCTCTTTAATATACAACATTTTTTTATCAAAAACAAAGGATCATCTATCAAGGCCTTCATTTCATACATTATTGGCCCATTCAAAAATAAAAGAGTTGCTACTAAAGGTAATAAATCAACTCTCTCAGTTTAGCAAAGGAGTGCTCAAAGTTGCCATCTGCCTCATCTACACTGAGGATGAGCTGAGAAAAAAACAGTGTTAAATCTGACTAAGGCTTCTATCCTAATCTCACTTGCTAGGGAATACACTCCATTTAATGGATTCCATAGGAGCTTGGGTTTTTTTGTTTTGTTTTCTTTAATAAACATGCATTTGAATGTACTGTAATTCCAAACAACATTGTAGAAAAGATAGAACAAGGAAAAAAGTCTTCCTTTGAGTGAAGTCTAACTAGTCATCCAATTTTATTGTTTCTAAGGAAATAATCTAACCAAATCAGTGGTGGGATTCAGCTAGTTCGCACCACTTCGGGAGAACCGGTTGTTAACTTTCTGAGCAGTTTGGTGAACTGGTTGTTGGAAGAAATCATTAGGGCAGGGAACCAGTTGTTAAATTATTTGAATCCCACCACTGAACCAAATGTGTGTGTGTGTGTGTGTGTGTGTGTGTGTGTATCTCCTTTAATGAAGATTTGACCAAATTTTGGCCAGCTGCTGGAGATATATCTTTCTTTCTTTCTTTCTTTCTTTCTTTCTTTCTTTCTTTCTTTCTTTCTTTCTTTCTTTCCCCCAAAAACTGGGTCCTCATTTTACCTACCTCGAAAGGATGGAAGGCTGACTCAACCTTGAGCCTGGTGAGAATTGAACTCGCAGTAATTGCAGGCAGCTGGCAGCTAAGTGCTACTTTAACAGCAGTTTAGTCTGCTGCGCCAGCAAGGCTCTTTGCAGAACATTGATTACAACATTTCTTCTTGACCTTAGGTTAACAATATTTCAACGTTTCCCTTGACCTTCCCTTTTTTATGAAAGAATGGGTATCCAAAGGTTACAAGAATATAAATTCTATTGTGGATCACTATTTAATGATACCAACATAAGAGTTGTCTTGCTGGAAAAGACCCAAGGTTAATCTTAGGATTGTGAACACCGGTGTTCTCCATGTATTGCTGGGTTATCATTCTGAGAAACACAAGCTTTTACTGTATTCCTGTTTTCCACAGTAGATAACCAAATGCTTACTGAAATACTCACAAGCAGGATATTAAAAGTAACAAATATAGAACAAAGCACAGTAGGAAAGAATGGAAGGATTGGAAGCTCTAGATGTTACTAGTTGTACAGGCTTTGATAAAAACAAACTAAAAGACAGTTTGTGACTAAGCTGACATATCTAACCTATGATTGCTTAATTCTAGTTTGGTGAATAAAGTACAGTTGGCTGGGTTTACTTACCCAGATGTTATGGAATATAGGCTACAGTTGCAGGATCTGCAAGGCACACAATGGCAAAGACAAAGAGATCGTGTTATGATTTACAGTGATATCTATGACTCCAGTTATGGTGGTCACCACACTAAGGAAAGACGGAAGGATGATCTAGAAGTTTGTTTCCATGCTAAAGTTGAAAACCGAGGTATACAGAAAACAGCAGGTATGTAGATATTTTTTTCCTGTAGATATAATCTACGGGACATTCATTTAGCCTTATCTACAGCCCCCTGCAATATAATAAACATCACTTCTGAAGTCATAGGCCCTGGCAGGAAAAAAATGATCTTGCTAGTTCTCTCAAATCTGTCAGTCATTTTACAAATGGATCTCCTCCATTTTGTGCTGCTTGTCAGATGGATCAATCCCAAAAAATCATTTCAAAGTGCTGTCAGCAGCCATAGAATTATGTGTGCTGTATATCATAGGTGGAAAACTGATTAAAGGTTGTCACAGCTGCTATCAGTCTTCACAAATCCACTTCTTTGAAACAGTTCTTGGTACAGGGTAGTTATTTTCCATAAAGGGCAAAAAAAAATGTGTCCAAATTTCAACACTTCCTGGCTAACATTTGATAGACCAATCTATAAATATTTAGAGTTATTATATAACTCTTTGCTAGATATATCTGTAATATCCAAACAGCAACAGTGTGAATTAAATAGGCTTCTGATGAAACTAATGAAAACATGAATGAGGAGTACCCTGATTTAATGATACACATCTTGTAAAAGCAACTCATAAGAAAAAAATTCTGCGTTAATTTGTGCCTTTGAAGATCTACAGCAGATTCAACACCGCTACACCCTTTTTATTTAAATTCTTATGTAGCATTTCAAAGATTACACATAAAGGATGAGTATAACTTTGATATATCTCTTTTGTTACCTGAATGACAGGAGAAATGAAGAAAATTATCTCTTGAATCTATTTCTCAAAATAATTACTCCTTCTAAAATGCGAGATTGTGAACATACTGGGCAAGGACCAGTCATGTAAAACAATATGTACAACTTCTTGCCCCTAGTGTGTGTACTGATTGTAGCAGGAACTTCTTTTTATCTTCTCAGGACTCGGGGAGGGGTTCTAAGACCTCATCATCAGTCCATGAGTGACCAAAAAAAACCCCAGAAAGAATTAAAGCAGTGATGGGAAATTGTTTTTACTATTAAGTCTTGTTAATCCACTAGAACATAAAAATTGGAGTGTGTGCAGCTAAAGATGGCTCAGCAAGCCAGATCAAAAAGTGAATGGGATTTTCAAACCCTGCAGGATTATATAGCTGCTTTTCAGAGTGGCCTGAGAATAGGATAATGCTGAGAATGGCATATCATTAGTCCAAGACTCCCATGCTTTTGCTCTGAGAAAAGAAGGAAAATGTGAATTAATTATCCAACATATGCAGATTGAGCAGCTATTGCTAATATTTTTGCCATTGCATGCCAAAAGCGGGGGGACGGGGGGCTGTTGCGCGTGTGTGTGCCCACACCCATAATTCTATGTGTCCCACCTTCTGGGCATGTGAGTACAACACACACATCCCCGCACTCCCCCCTCTTTTGGCATGTGATGGCCCAGTGGCCTGGTAGGCCCATTTTTTGCCTTCCCAGGCTCCAGAGCCTTTCTAGGAGCCTGAGAGGGTGAAAACGGCCTTCCCCATCCCCCCCCCAGAAGGCCCTCCAGAGGCCAGAAATGGCCCATTTGCCAACTTCCGGTGGGACAGGAAGGCCCATTTTTTGCTCTCCCCAGGTTCTAGAATCTTTCTAGGAGCTTGGGGAGGGTGGGACCAGAAGTTGGCAAATGGGCTGTTTTCGGCCTCTGGGGGGGGGGGGTGGGAAAGACCATTTTTGCCCTCTTGAAACTCCTAGAAAGACTGGGGAGAGCAAATAACGGGCCTTCCTCACCCCCTAGGCCCTCCAGAGGTAGAAACAGTCTGTATCTCTACTTCCGGTGGGCCCAGAAGGTCCGAAAATCAGCTGGCCGGTACATGCGCCCTGGAGCTGTGCTCGCCTGTCCACCGATATGGCTCCGCATGCCACCTGTGGCACGTATGCCATAGGTTTGCCATCACGGAGCTATTGAATAGTACTTCTTGAAATCACTGCATGAATTTGGCATGAAGTACATGTAATCCTGAACTTCTGTTGCTAAGCAAGACAGTTGTTCTGAGTTTTGTCCCAGTTTATGATCTTTCTTGCCATAGTTGTTAAGGGGATCACTTGTTCTGAGTTTTGTCCCAGTTTATGATCTTTCTTGCCATAGTTGTTAAGGGGATCACTGCAATTGTTAAGCTAGTAACACAGATGTAAAGTGAATCTTGCTTTCCCAGTGATGCTGCTTGTCAGAAGGTCAAAAATGGTCACGAAAGGTGATCACAAGACTCTGTGACACTGCAACAGTCAAGCGTCCAAATTTTGATCATATGACCAAGGGGATGCTGCAATGGTCGTAAATGTGAAAAACAGTCATAAGTCACTTTTTTTAGTACCATTGTAACTTTGAAAAGTCACTAAACAAATGGTTGTAAGTTAAGGACTACCTGTAACAAAAATACTTGATTTGCTAATCACCACTAGAACTCTCCTATCATCTACATCTTTCTTTGGCTTCCACTTACTATAAATTAGTGTTTGTTCAGTACTAAATAATTCCTTCCTCCATTTTAGAATGAAATAACAGAGTTGGAAGGGACCTTGGAGGTCTTCTAGTCCAACCCCTGCTTAGGCAGGAAACCCTATATCACTTCAGACAAATGGTTATCCAACATCTTCTTAAAAACTTCCAGTGTTGGAGCATTCACAACTTCTGGAGGCAAGTTGTTCCACTGATTAATTGTTCTAACTCTCAGGAAATTTCTCCTTAGTTCTAAGTTGCTTTTTTCCTTGATTAGTTTCCACCCATTGCTTCTTGTCCTACCCTCAGGTGCTTTGGAGAATAGTTTGACTCCGTCTTCTTTGTGGCAGTCCCTGAGATAGTGGAACACTGCTATCATGTCTCCCCTAGTCCTTCTTTTCATTAAACTAGACATACCCAGTTCCTGCAATATGTTCGAATATGCATATGTTCATATGTTTTAGCCTCCAGTCCCCTAATCATCTTTGTTGCTCTTCTCTGCACTCTTTCTAGTCTCAACATCTTTTTTACATCATGGCGACCAAAACTGACTGCAGTATTCCAAGTGCAGCCTTACCAAGGCATTATAAAGTAGTATTAACACTTCATGTGATCTTGATTCTATCCCTCTGTTTATGCAGCCTAGAACTATGTTGGCTTTTTTGGCAGCTGCTGCACACTGCTAGCTCATATTTAAATGGTTGTCCACTAGGACTCCAAGATCCCTCTCACAGTTACTGCTATTGAGCGAGGTACCACATATACTGTACCTGTGCATTTTGTTTTTCTTGCCTTTTCTCCTCCTCTCTTACACTCCCTTGCAATGATTTTATTTATTACTCCTTTTCCCCATTATTATTTTTCTACAGAATAACAGTTTTGAAACCAACATCAGTTCGTGAGTATAAAGAGAGAAATAAATAATCTTTTCATTTGCTGGTTAATTTGGATTTTGTTTTTTTGGTTGTTGGCTTATTTGTTTTTTTAGGAAGTGACTTGGGTGGAGAGTAAGAGTCACGGTAGAAGGAGGGTGGAGAAAGTAGGGAAAACAGCTTGGAACAAAAGTGATGCAGAAAAAATCATCCATGAATAATAGAAACACTGCAGAAATTGAATGTAAGGGGCATGGTGGGCTGTTGGATTTGTTTGCATGGTAAAGAAACGACGATATGAGAACTTATATGTGTGGAACTCAGATGTGGAGGTGAGGGATATAATTGAGTTCCTGCTCTATTTTTATTTGTATAATGCAGGGGCATTATACCTCTGCATAAAGGATTAATGGCAAGCAGATCTGCTGCAGCTTTGTAAAAATATAAATATTTAAAAATAAATAAAGAATGTGACTGTTAACCTACAGTCATCTACTTGGCTGCCATGTGAAATAAGATGTTATATTAAGTTGATTCCGATTCTATCCTTGGTCTGCTGTGTGGATGCTTGGGTGATTTAGGGGTGGGGAATTTTTGGTGGATGGGGGTGTGCCTGGGGATTGTCATGTGTGTTGGGCTTGGTCTCTGGGTGTTATGTGAATTTCGTTGTATGGGTATACTGTATGTACGTATAATGACAATAAACTTTATATATATCCATCCATCTGTTTTCCTTTTATAATTTCTCCATATTCTTTGAGCCTGGTGTTTTACTTGTTTTGTTTTTCCTTTAAGTTCCACATTCTTTTCTTTCCATTGTGGGCAAAACAGAGCTTAAGAGGCAGTCATGGCTGCCATTCTGCTAAACTAGGCATCGCAAGCTGACAGCCTGACATCAGGGTGTGGGGGGGGGGAAGGGAATACGGATGTAGGGAAGGAACTCAGAGGAATCTAAACCAAGCTGTACCATCCCATAGAAAGCACCAGCAGTCTCAAGGTCACGTTAAAAGAATCCAGAGCCCATGAGTGCACAAAGACAGGGACCGTTTTCTAAACAATTTGTTAACACCCAGTTGGACATTGACTGATAACCAGGGGGTTGGCTGGGAACAAGGAAAGTTAACTATATCTTTTATGCATGAAAATCTCAAATCCGGCTTTGACTCTTCTGAAACCAATTTGGTTTTAGTAAAGCATACTTTTGACTAATCATGGGCCAGGAGCCATTCTTTTCTAATTTACCAAGTTGGGACGGTTGACACTGTGCAGCAGATATTGTTCTATTTTGTGCATTTGTATGTGCTCTTAATAATACATGTAGGGATAGATTAAGGCTTCAACTTCAAATTAAGGCTTTTATAAGTGTACTTTCCAGATTATACAAGCAGCACAGCAATATGTTTGACACATATAAAAGGGAAGTGCAATGTTATAAAATATTCTTCTCTCTTTTGGCATTTTAATGACTATAGTATGAACAAAAATGCCAAGTAAAGAAAATAATTGAGGAACAGTATAATCGTGCTCCTCAAAAATGAAAATACATGTATAACGTGACCTATCATTGTTGTTGGTCCTGAAATAATATCATTAGACTTTGCCATGATTGAAAACACTGAAAAACAATCTTCAATTGTATTAGGGATATGACTCATCCAGACATACCAAAGTCATCCTGCTATGATATTGGAAAGAATTTCAGAAAGTGAATTGCAAATTAATATTGAGTCAAGTAATAGGAGCTATAAAGACTGTGACTTCCAACTTGAAAATTAACACTATTAAGTTTATTGCCATTCAGATGTTGCTAAGCTATTACTCCTAAAAGATAAAACTGTGATAACCAATCATGAGTGATATAGTGAGTAATAATTTAACAACATCTGAAACACCACACCTGGAAATACTTATGCTGCAAAAGAATGAACTTACTATCTTTGCATGGCAATTTTAAAAAAAATGTATACCAGGTCAGATCAAAATTCTGAAAGACCAATTGAAATCAATAACTAGCTTAAATCCAAAGAATGACTAAATCTCAATCCAATTTAATGAAAATCAGAAATGAAAAGAGAAGCTGGTATTTTGATCCAAATTTTCTTATGTGCAATTTAGTTATTTAATGCAATTTTTTTCTATTTTATGTCATATAAAACAATATTATTTTTATCTAGGATATGTTAAATAATTTAAAATATGTGCTGTTAAATGTATTCTAGCTAAAAACTAAGATCTAAAGATTAATAATTAATAATAAACTACATCATTAATATAGTGAAAATTTTAAAGAATACTTACATACTAAACAATACATGAAGTTCCATCATAGAATTTTTTTTAAAAAAAAATCAAGTTTGGATCTAGATTTAGTTTCCAAAAATTGCTTCATTCTCGTATCATTGACTATAGCCATAATCAATTGAATGTTGAATTGGACAGCTAAATAATATATAATAGTTTATTAATGTAACTACTTTGTTCTGAATCTTCAAGACTGAAGTCAAAATCCCAAAACAGCTAGGAGCAGTATTACTTTTATTTTTCAATTTGGAAACTGGAAATTTGGAAATTTTAGGTTAAAAGATTATTACAAAAATAACCTCTGGCTCAACCCCTTTTTGGTCTCTTGGAATCTCAAGCAACTATGTCCAGAAAACCGGTGTCACAAAATGGATAATATGAATTGCCTGAAACAAAGAATTCTCATTCACTCATGTGCATGATTGGGCTTCTATGTGAAACCACAAGAAATCACCAGAGTTATAGGCTGGACTGGGATGAAGACAATGACAAGTCTATTTGACATTGACAGTAAGAATTGCGTAGTTGTGTCTCTAATATTAAACTGTAGTATAGTAATTACTTGTGATTGTAATCAATCTTCTCAGAAGTCAAGACTTGTTGGAGATGCACAGAAAAACTAAAAAAGTAAAAAATTGACATCTCTTAAATAGCAATAGCAATTGCACTTAGACTTATATACTGCTCCATAGTGCTTTATAGCCCTCTCTAAGCAGTTTACAGAGTCAGCATATTGCCCCCAACAATCTGGGTCCTCATTTTACCAACCTCAGAAGGATAGTAACCTTGAATTGGTCAGAATTGAACTCCTGGCTGTGGGCACAGTCAGCCCACAGCCAGGGCTTTCCACATGCGTTAAATGCAGTGTTTTCAACTTCCCTCCTATTTTATGCCCAACTCCACCCAAAATAACCCTTGAAGCATCTTTCAGTTTCCACACTAATTTGCTAAGAAAAAGCCCGAGCCTCAGTATACTGCATATAATTCCTTACTGTAAAATGGCTTAATCCAAAATCCAAAGTAGTTCTTTGTATTAGAGATATACTAATTTGCATGAGAAAGCAACAGCATTCTTGGGGTAAAATTTGGCTTTATTGCATTTGTGGCACAGTGACCAAAATGCCCAAGCCAACCAATATTTGACCATACTTATTTTTATTATTTTTATTTATTAATCAAATTTCTATGCCGCCCACTCTCTGAGGACTCTGGATGGCTTACAACAATCGACAGTATACTAAATAGCATATTGCCCCCAACAATCTGGGTCCTCATTTTATCCACCTCGGAAGGATGGAAGGCTGAGTCAACCTTCAGCCAGTGAGATTTGAACTGCTGATCTGCTGAACTAGCAGTCAGCTGAAGTAGCTGCAGTACAGCACTCTAACCATTGTGCCACCTCTGCTCTTTATAACAGGGAAGACTGAATGTGGTATAAGTATTACCAAGGCTGGTACCCTAGTCTTTCCATATCTTCTTAAAACATATTGTTTAAAGGATTTGATTGATCATTCTGAATGAATGCAACCTGGGCTAAAATGTTATTATCTTAGGTAACATGAATTGATGGGTGGAAATGAAAAGAGAATATTGAAAAAGCAATCAATCTGAAAGAATGAATATTAATTGTGATTGTTTGATGACCAACTGCTTAGAGAGAGATGCATTCTATTTGAATATGTGATTGAAGTCTAAGTCTCTTCATGTGTACACATGGCAAAGGAATTAATATAAAGCATGTTTAATTTGATTAAGTTGAAAGAGTAAAGTGTTAGTGAAGCATACAGGGGTGATGAGAGACTCTGAGAGTGAGTCAGAAGATTATTTCATAGGGTCAGAAATAGAACTTTGGAAAAGAACTTGGGAGAAAATGAAAGAAATGAAAGAAACTTGAGAAAGGATAATGATTGTAGGAAAAGAAAGGACAAATCCTATATGCAAAAGTATTAGTAGATTTACCTTTTACCCACAATGCATGGTGAAGTGAGTTAAAGTGAATTGAGGAAAAATTATTGGGATTCTATTCAGAACGGCGTGAAAAGAATTAAGTTGAAAGTGCAGAAGTATTCGAGTTATTCTGAGCAGGGCATGAAAAAGTAGATTTGGTGGAAAGATGAAGTAAAAGAGGCTGTGGATTAGTAAACGTGCATATAGGAAATGGTTATTGCAAAAAAGATATAATGTGCATAGGGCTAAGATAGTTGCAAAATTGTGATTAAAAATAGTTAAGATTACATTGTGATTTTGATAGAAAAAATGTTTTAACAGTAGATAAAGAGGGCTAAACAAAAGGCATTTATTTTACTTATTTATTAGATTTTTATTCCACCTTTATTACTTTATAAATAACTCAAGGCAGTTGAGTTATTTATAACTCAATATACATAATAGTCTTTCCTTCTCCTGTTTTGGGAGTTCTGGGAGATGGGTTGGGCTGAGAGAGAGTTATGGCCTCTCTCTCAGTTGGCTTCCATCCCAAAGGCAGGATTAGAACTCACAGTCTCCTGGTTTCTAAACCAGCACCTTAACTATGACACCAAATCTTAGTAGAATCAATGAAATTAAGAATAAAAATGATCAGATGATTAGGATTGTTAAGGATATTGATGTTGTTTTACCAACCAGCAGAGTAACTGCAC
>WNWU01013815.1:14743522-14769934 GCA_012654045.1 Ptyas mucosa | reverse complement strand
CTGGACAACTGGTTCTAACATTATATATACCATATAGAATCCTAACAAGGATGAAGCGAGAGAATGTGATAACTAGAAAAATAATAAAACACAGATGTGGTTTGCTTATGGGATTACTGAACAACATGTTTAATGAGAATTGTTCTCATTATTGTTCCCATACATAAAAGGAAAGGTAGCAAGGATGAATACTAAACTATAAAGGGATTAGTTTGTTAAGTGTGCCTGAAAAGATGTTTGGCAGAATTCTGACTGAAAAGGTACACAAAGAATCAGTAAAATTTGGAAAATACAGTGCAATGTTATGCTTGGTGAGGGGTGCACAAGTCAGATTTTTTTCTGTTCAGCAGATAATTAAGAAATGAATGAATGAGAGGAATGGAAAAAAGGTCATTCTATGTTTGTTGACTTAGACTACGTTCATGATAAATGAAAATAGTTTGAATTATGGAAAATTTCTATGAATGTGAAGTTAAAGGTTGGTTGCTGAATGTCATAAAAGTAGCATATAATGGAAGAAAACATGCTTTAAAATCAACAGACTTCTTAGAAAATGATTCAACATTGAACAGGGAGTGGATAAAAATGTGAGTTGCTGGCTACTTCGTATAAATATGGGATAATGTGTAAGGGATACTTGTAGTTACACAGATGTGCTGACTGAGGACATGAATGGATATATACAAATAATGTTGCACTATTCACTGGGAACCCAAATTACTTGCAACAAATATTACTGTATTTTTTGGAGTATAAGACGCACCTTTTTCTCCCCTAAAAGGGGGTGAAAATTTGGGTGCATCTTCTACACCAAATGTATCCCTGCCCACCCACTGGCCCCCACTCTATGGCCTTTGCCTCCTAGCAATTTACCTCCTTGCAGCAAGCAGCAACAAGAAACAGCCCATTTCAGCTTCAGCACATCCTAATTAGCACAAGTTGATTGTCAGTTGGATCGGCCTTCTGACTCTCAGCTGTTTCAGGCTGCAGGGATTACTATTGCCTATTGCTGCGCAGGCCTCTGCTGCTTGCTTCAGATTTTTTTTTCTTGTGCTAATCAAGCCATGCTGAAAACGAAAATGAAAGTAAAGCAGGCTGTTTGCTGCAATGAGGCAAAATTTCTGGGAGGCAGAGGCAGATTTCTTTTTCTTGTTTTCCTCACCAAAAAAGGTAGGTGCGTCTTATAGTGTGGAGCATCTTATACTCTGAAAAATACGGTAGTTTATATGATGCAACAAAGGAATCTGATTAATGTATCATAGACAAAAAAGTGTTTGCCAAGGAATATTGAGTGAATGCTTGTAAACTCTACATGACCTCAGGAAAAAAATAGGGTAGATAAATACATTCGTATACCTTTATATAAACCTCACTAAAGATTAAAATAAATGAAGAAATGTGTAACTGCTGTAGAGATATAGTAAAAATCAAAGCATGGATAAAAGTCAAGTGACTACCAAGATAATGAAGGCTTTGAAAATTGTTTTGTAAAAGATGATTTAAAATATTATGGGATGAATGTATATGAGATGTGGCTGTCCTCTTAAGAAGGATAAAGATATGGAAATCATAAATACCAGCAAGAAATGAAATTTGAAAGTTTAGGACATATGATATATATGAGTGTTACGTACAATGAAGCACATTGAAGTGGTTTAGACATAAAGAGTAAGTAGGGACGAAATGGTAGCCAAATATATATAAGAAGAATGAATGGTTTGAAAGAGATCATGGTTGAATGGAGTTGATGAGATCCTAAATAAAAGAGTGTGAGAACTATAAAATGTAATATATAAATTGATAAAAGCAAAGGTGGTTTGCAGGAGAGAATGATATGGAAACAATATTGAATGTTGTTGATAAACTGAATTTAGTTAGATTTTCTTTCCTCTTAACGCCTGCATTTAATTTCTTTAACTTAATACTTCTTGTTCTTTTAAGTGTATATTTTGCTTTATAATCTATAATCAAAAATGCTTTGAGGCTTAGTTTTGTGACTCAGACCTTGTTTAAAACCCTGCAAAAAATTGAGGAAAATCAAAATTTATTTTATTTTTTACATGGGAAGCAGTATAGCAATAGCAATAGCACTTAGACTTATATAATGTTTCACAGTGCTTTACAGCCATCTGTAAGCAGTTTACAAGGTCAACATGTTGTCCCCAACAATCTTGGTCCTCATTTTACTGATCTCAGAAGGGTGAAAGGCTGAGTCAACGTTGAGCCGGTGAGAACAGAACTGCTGAATTGCTTTGCAGTTGGGACTCAGCAGAATTATCCTGCAGTACTGCCTTCTAACCACTGCGCCACCATAGCTCTTAGTATAATAACTGGTTTTTTTTGTGTGTTTTTTGGTTTTTTTTTAAATTTGATTTATATGCCGCCCTTCTCTGGAGACTCAGGGCGGCTTACAATGTGTTAAGCAATAGCCTTCATACCTTTGTATATTTATACAAAGTCAGCTTATTGCCCCCACAATCTGGGTCCTCATTTTACCCACCTTAGAAAGGATGGAAGGCTGAGTCAACCTTGAGCCTGGTGGGATTTGAACTTGCAGTAATTGCAGGCAGCAGATGTAAGTGGATGTTAATCACTGCCTTAGTCTACTGAGCCACCAGAGTTTAAATAAATACTCCAATAAAACATTGTTTGAAATAATATATGGTGGATTACTTCTGTATACACTTATTTGCTCATATTTCAATCACATCTCTTAGTCTTTTAAAATTACTGGCACAATTAGATGCATATAGAAAATTTAATTATTCCAATAGAAGCTTTAATTATATGAATTTGCAAAATTATTTGACTTCATATCTGTTCACTTTAAAATCTCATGATTTTACAGACAAGATTTTGATATATGTATAGCTTCTTTTTCTCATCAAGTATCCAACTTAGTGTTTTCTAACCACAGTATATTATTTTTATAATAAAGTAATACCATCTTTAAACTAGAATATTTTTTAAAATAAAGTAAAATTTTAAGAATTACACAAAAGCATTCCAAAACTAAGATAGCATTTTTCTTCTTTAACTGAATAATATTCATGTCACCCTTGTACCAGAGTGATAAATAAAATAACATCTGACACAAAATGCTCTGCAAAGAAGAAGTTCCAAATATTGAATGAGACCAGCCTTCAGTTATAATTCATTTAACTACTGATGGCATGAAGAGCTTTAAGCAAGATTTCCATTAATAACTGGAACTTAGAAGCAAAGTAATATAGGAAAAGGAGACCTTTGAATGGCCTAGAGCATTTTAAAGCTTAATAAGTCAGCAAAACATTTTGAAGTGAGTTCACACTAAGCCTAGATGCCCATTCTCTTTAAGCACTTGCAATAATGCAACTCAGAGCAGCAAGTCCAGCTAATAAATTGTCTATTAAAACCGAACAACTTTTCCCCATTTCTTTAAACATAATTCTTTGTAAAAAAATATAATTGTAGGGTACCTTGGAAATAATTAAAGCATGGCCCATATGATCATATTGCTTTGTTTTAAAAGGACTTCTAGCTTATTTTCAGCCAAGTTCCTTTGATATTTTCCACCTTGCTCTAGACATTATCCCTGTTAAGTTCTGAGGTATAGGTAGTCGTCACGTACATCCACTCATTTAGTAACTGTTCAAAGTTACAAAGGCACTGAAAAAGTTGACTTATGACCATTTTTCACACTTATGACCGTTGCAGCATCTCCATGGTGACATGGTCAAAATTCAGACGCAACTGATTCATTTTTTTAAAAAAATGATTTATATGCCACCCTTCATTGGATTCTCCAATCTGGGTTCTTATTTTACCTACCTTAGAAAGGATGGAAGGCTGAGTCAAGCTCGAGCCTGGTGAGATTTGAACTTGCAGTAATTGCAGGCAGCCGAATGTTAATTACAGTGCTTTAGTCTGCCATGCCACCAGGCTCCTATCATAAATAACCATATTTATGATGGTTGCAGTGTGCTAGGGGTCATGTGATCACCTTTTGCAACCTTCTGAGAAGCAAATTCAATGAGGAAGACAGATTGATTTTAACCATCAATGTTACTAATTGAACAACTGCAGTGATTCACTTAACAACTGGCAAGAAAGGGGACAAAACTCCGTAATACAACTGTCTCCCTTAGCACTGGAAATTTTGGACCCAATTGTGGTTTTGTTTTGAGGTAAACAAAATTAGATTTAATCAATAGAAGAGAGAGTTTAGGAATAATGATATCAACATCATAAGTCATTTATCCACGTAAATGACATAAGTCATTTATCTACATGTTATTGTGAAAGGCAGGTTTCAAACTTGACATCACAATGGATTATTCTAAGTGATAGACACAACATATGAGTTTCAGTTAATACAGAGTATGAGAAGATATGGACTCTTATGAAGTCTGTCCATCTTCCTAGATAGGAGGAGCTTTATTAAAATTAGGGGAATGTAGACAAATCTCTGAGGGAATTAAAAGAAGCAAGAAAAAAGAAAGCTGACTATTTTCACCCAGCCTCAGAAATTCCTGGAAGAAGGGATTTTCAGGTGACTGAAACTGAGGTAGCTTCTATTTTCATGTAAAAATCTAAGAAAAAGTCAACAGAGCACTTTGTATGTGCTTCTGAGTAATTCTATTTCTTTCTGTTCCAAATTGCATAGGATGTTTAATGTCAGCTTCTTTCATCCATGCGTGAATACAAGAACTTGACCTTGAAGCGGGGCTTTGTTGCTATTGTTTCTTTGTAACCTGAATTGCTAAACTGGGCCATCTTCTATTTTCCAAAGCGGGCATAGCAGAACATTCTCCTATTGTCTGCCAGAATTCTTCTACTTACTTTTATATATTCTGATATACACTTTTGGCTGTTGCTTTCTATTTATTTGCAACTGCTGGACTGCCAGATTGGAAAATTGTGGTTTATATTTTCCAATACTTATTATCTGCTTTCTGGGGGCGTGGTGGCACAGCAGCGTAAAGACACTGGATTTGTCAGCCAGAGATGGTTCCAGCCCATGGCACTGTGTAGTGGACTGAGCTCCTATCATTTGCCGTCAGCTCCTGCCCACTTTGAAAGCATGTAAAAATGCAAGTAGATAAATAGGTACCACTCCAGTGGGAAAGCTAACAGCATTCCATGAGGAACCAGCATTGGACCTGCAAGGAGAGGTCAACAGAAGAAAGCCTTGATGACCAGACATCTGCTGCTAGCCTGCTGGTGCAAAGCTAGTTTGCCCCCTGTGATGTATCATGGGTAGTGAACAAAATGAACAAAATGAACTAGCAATTTTAGGCTGCCAGAGCTACTCTGTTGTCAAAAGCATTGTAGACTCCCCTGGCTATGTATGCCATATGGTAAAAAAATATATATCTGCATTTAATATTCAATGCTAAAATGTGTTTTTTATCTTTTTAATTATTTTTGCTGTTTTTAATTATCTTGCTGCTGTAAGGCCAGGAGTTGCTATATAGCTTTTCTCCTCTTATCTAATAATTGTCTAAAGGAATCAAAGGTATATGAGTCCCATCTCTACTACACATCAAGGTTGGGGAGATGATGTCCTACAAGGTAGTGGCAATCTACCTTGGATTGTAGCTACAATCCAAGGGGGAAAAGGCAGGACTAGAAAAGGAAGACCCAAAAGTCTTTGGAAAAGAGGTTTTGAAACCATGAATCCTCTACCATAGGAGGTCAGTCATGCAGAGTGATTAGTTCTTCAATAAGAAATCATTATGTTCCTTTTTCTGGCCATTGTCATTGACATTCCATCCATGCAGATTTTCAAAGTGCTTGTATACCTGAACTTTACCAACTAGCAATTTACTTATAAGATCTCATATTTAAGTCACTTGCATCTCAACCAGCCAATAACAAGTAAAGCAGAGCTTTAGATGATAGATGATAGATAGATAGACAGATATATAGATAGATGATAGAAGATAGATTTCTATAAAGAAAGATAAAAACTAGCAGAAACTAATACAGAGTAAGGAACTAATACAAGGAAGAAATCAAAGAGAAAGTTGAAAGTGCAAGAAAAGGGGGAAAGGGAAAAGGAAAATAAATATACAAAGAAGTAGCTTCCAATCTTCTTTATAGCAGTTACAAATACAATTATAAAATTGCTTTTACTCTATGGTTACAATTAACTGTTTTTATATAATCTAGTCTGTCTAATCATCCAAACCACAAATCATAAGTTATTTTTTTCACACAAAAAGTCCATTAGGGGTTTCCAATCAGCAATAAATGTAGATACTTTCTTTGGTAAAAGAAGTCAATGTAGCTACCCCTAATTCCTGAACCTTTTTAATGATATAGTCATGGCATAAATATTGAAATATCCCAGGACCCAAAGTCTGGATTGAAGACCAACTTTGCATTTTGTAAGTATGGCATCTTCTAAATTCTGATTCCATGAAGTCAGTCTTGACTCTATGTAGGTTTTTTTGATAATGATATGGAACCAGTTTGCCATGCTCTTACTTGGGATGCTTTTTATAGTCTACAGCCTTAGTATTCCCTTAGTATTTGAGTTCTAAGCTCAATAAAGATCTGCCAGTTGTCTATCTATAATTTTAAAAGGTTTCCAGGCTTCATGGTATATTATAATGGCAATGAGACCACAGAAATTCCTTAAAAATATACTAAGCTATTCTATACCGTTTGGATCTATAAGATTTTGAACTAACATGCTCTTCTTTTCACATCTTTGCTTCTTTTGTGTGTGTGTATCTGTCTTTCTGTCTATCTATCTATCTATCTATCTATCTATCTATCTATCTATCTATCATCTATCCACATCTATTCCAGAAACATTCATATAGGACTGCAATAAATTAGCCAAGTTTATAGATGAAACACTAGTAAATTGGCCATTCTAAGTCTAACTGGAGAACCATTTATCCAGAATGGTAAAAGATATCCTGCTTTAGTGCAGGGTTGGGCTAGGAAACCTCCACAGTCCCTTCTCACTCTATTATTCTATGTTTTATGTTCTAAGCATAATATATACTATTCCATAAATCTCTAACAAAGCTACAATAAATATTTACTGTCATACTCTAGCCTTCAAAACAAAATAGAAGGATACCGAATTCCTCAAGAACAAATTTTGCTTCTATGAATTCAATAAAACTGCCAGAATAAATATTCTTGTAGAATTGTAGGAATTTATAACAAGTAAAGTAGGTTTATGGGTGCACTGCTAAGATTGAAGGGCCAGATTGGTGAAAGATCATTCTGGAGAAGATCTATTTGTATGTTTACTAAGAATCAGTACTGACTTGATTGCATATACTCAATCAGCAGAAAAACCTGGTTGCAGTTTAGTAGAACTATTTAAGAATCTTAATGCTGCCAGGAACAATATTAGAATAGACAAGAGGCCAATTATCTCTTCAATCTAAACCCAAATTTATGAGTCCATGCTATGATATAGTAAGAATTATGTTGTCAACAAATGATCTTTAAATATTAGGAAAAATCTGTGACTGTAAGTCACATAACTGACATTCACTGTGACTTGATTATTTGCTGTAACATCAGAACTGAGCAGTTTAGCTGCTCATTTGAGGTTCTTATGTAGGAAATAATCTATTTTCAAGTTAGTGGCCTGAAAGGTAGGATATATATAATAAACTAAGATATCACTCCTAAAATTTTGTTGCAAGTCTTCCTACTGGTTGTGAACTGTGTTATTGTTAAAGCTTCGAAAGCTGGTGTTAAAAAGCTTCCGAGTCTGGCATTGCATATTGTGACATAGAATATTAACTGTTTTGTAGCCAGTACACTCATAAATATAATACTAAAATAGTTATTCCTTGGCATTAAAAGCACTATATTTTTATAAGCCAAATAAAATTGCCATTTGGTAGAAGAGATGGAGTTTAATAACAAACTAGCAATGACATTATATATCTAACATTTAATTCTTTCTCATACACATGTATAATTGACACTGGATTTTATTATAGATTTTAGTTGTTATTTAATATTTTATACTTGAATTTTTAAGTGTATATATACCGAGAGCTTTTATTTGTTTTGGTACCTGGTCTAAGACTGTAATAATAAATTGTTGTTATACACATATAAAAAAAACCTTCCCCACCATAGTTTCAGACATAAACATATGCAAATACAAATATCACTGATTGCTCTTCAGCAATAAAAAGCTCGTTTCACATTGAGCTAATAAATTAAAGCCAAAAAAATATATCACATTATGCTTAAGAATTACTGAATTTGTTCCAGTTTTCTGCGTTCTTGAAAAATAATAACTTCCCTGGACTCTGTTCGAACATTGTCATTTGGCCCCATTAATTTGGTTATCTGAGAAAAATGTCAGCTTGCTTCATATCTAATTGCTAAGCTGTTAGAAGAGCATTCACAATCTGACTACACCGCTATTGCTAGAAATCTAGTTTTCATTCTCACTGGATATTTTTCTCTTTAATTCTTTATTGGTTTTATTTATTAATAATGGTTCTATGCTATCTTTTCTCCAAAGCTGTGAATAGTAAGATGGGCAAAGCCCTGGAAAACAATAATAAAAGCCTTTAAAAATGTGAGAACAATCTAAGGCAGTTTAAAAGGTCAAGCTCAATAAATTGATTCCTGGTTCCTTTTTTGAAAGCCTAGAGAATGGGGACAAGTATTACTCTGATGGGAGAGCATGATAGCCTAAGAGCAATACTAAATATATCCATTCCTCATGAGCCAATTCATGTTTGGTTTTCTTTCCTATTTTTAAAACTTGTTTACACCATCCCATTTTCTCTAGAAGAAAGCTTTGGTTTTTGCCTTAGGTTTATCTACAAAGTTATCAATTGCATGAGATGCATAAAAAGTTAACAGAATTATGAATATCTATTAACACAGCAAACACACATGCACACACACAAACGTTGCTTACACGTAATTTGTGAGATTTTAAGCAGTGCAAAATGCAGAATTTTTATTGTTGGTGGTCATTTCACAAACCAGAGGATAGGTGATAGCACCAAGTTTCTCCCTAGGACAGAGGTCTTCAAACTTGGCAGCTTTAAGACTTGTGCCCTTCAACTCCCTGGGAGTTGAAGTCCACAAGTCTTAAAGCTGTCAGGTCTGGGGACCCCTGCCCTAGGAGAATTAATTTTTTTTAAAGGCTCTTTTCAAGCCGTATGGAATCAAATCTTTAAGTTCAATCATAATCATCAACAGCTGAACTGTACTTCCACTCAGTGGTGGGATTCAGCCAGTTCGCACCACTTTGGGAGAACCAGTTGTTAACTTGAAGAGCAGTTTGGTAAACTGGTTGTTGGAAGAAAGCATTAGGGCAGAGAACCAGTTGTTAAATTACGGTACTTGAATACCACCACTGTTTCCACTGGATAATATAGTTACCTTTAAAATAATATTCCAGTGCCTGTATCTGTATGTATGTCCATTTGTGGATCCATCTAACCATCCATCTATCCTCCCACTTTCCACTGTCCTGCTTGCCAGAATGGAAAATAAAGAGTATTATGGCCACAACAAGTAAAGAATGAACAAGTATTGAGACCTGATCTTCTGGATACAATCGGTAATTCTGTAATAGTTAGAGGAGATCTGGAACACAGCTGGCACTGGAGTCTTTTTCAGATATGGCTCCTGTGTCTTTATTACTGCAGGACATGGTCTGATAAGTCAACAATTGGCCAGAGGTAAACAATAGCAATAGCACTTAGACTTATATACTGCTTCATAGTGCTTTAAAGCCTTCTCTAAGTGGTTTACAGAGTCAGCATATTGCCCCCAACAATCTGGGTCCTCATTTTACAGACCTCGAAAGGATAGAAGGCTGAGTCAACCTTGAGCCAGTCAGGATCGAACTGCTGGCAGTTGGCAGAATAGGCCTGCAATACTGCATTCTAACCACTGCATCAGCACAGCTTTTACTGGCTCTATATTTCAACTAACCAGAGACTGTAAGAGGAGGAAGACAGTTCAATGGAAAGCTGTGTTAATCTATCCTTTTTTTCTCATTAGTGGAAAAGATTGCAAAGCTATTCTTTCTTGGGTCCAATAAACGCAGATTTCTTTAGCCAAAACGTTTCACGAACAACATTATTGTTGATATCCTTGCTAGGCTGCCAAATCACGATCAAAATGGGTTTGCAAAGAGATAACTTCCCAAAATGAAATGCTTGATCTTTATAATCAACTAATCAGAGCAAATTATGCATCAGAATATGACTTGGACAGGGAGAGACTTTACTAGTAGGAAAAAATAGCGAAGAACAAATAATTCAATGCTCCAATCAACTCTTTTTCAAAAAGTGTTTGCAATAGCTGTCTTGCATATCTTCAGCTTTTCATATATAATCATAACATATTTCTCTCTGAGTGTGTGTGTGTGTGTGTGTATACATATATAAAAAATCTATGCAAATACTTCTGTCAATAGAAGGTAACACATCTTGCATTTGATGAAGTAAATGCTAACAGTCCATAAATGCTTATCTTATAATAACCCTGAATTTTTAACCTGTCACAAGTCTGTTATTTTGTTGTTGTTGCTTTTGATTAATATAGCTACCTCCCAAGTGGCAGAGAATGAAAAGAAGCTGTGCTTCAGCATACTTTGTTATACAGATATATTACTTCTAAAGCCAAGTGCCATTCTTCATTATCATGGTTAATATTTGCAGAGAAAACTCTTAGAATCTGCAAATTTGCCTAACAGTTTTTAAAGGGGCTTTACACTAATACCCATTTCTATATCCTGAGAATAAATATTGTGGGTAAATTGCACATCAATGTTTAACTTCTGCCAGTTTAATTTAATTAATAGCAATTTTAAAAACAATCTGTATCAATTGTATACTCACAGTATCCATTTTATTCCTGTCTACCGGTTATAGTACCTCTGGCATTTCAAATATTATTAGCATCAGCTGTAGTATGAACGGTTAATATCCAGGATGATGGAAAATGTATTCTGTCAACTTCCAGAGAACTACCAGATGCTCATTCTTGACAGTGTTTATCACCTTTATCTTACATTCTTGGATAGTAGAGTGGTCTAAAGCACCCTGTTATTAACACCAGCTGCCTGCAATTATTGCAGGTTCAAATCTCACCAAGGCTCAAGGTTGACTCAGCCTTCCATCCTTTCTAAGGTAGGTAAATTGAGGACCCAGTTTGTGGAGGCAATAAGCTGACTTTGTATAAATATACAAAAATATGAAGGCTATTGCTTAGCGCATTGTAAGCCGCCCTGAGTCTCCGGAGAAGGGCGGCATATAAATCAAATTAAAATTTAAAAAATTCAAAATTCAAAAAATGACGCTAAATTCAATGTCCATTTCATGATCTTTTTTTAAAAAAAAATACTTTCAATCATAACAGCATAATTTTAGAGTATCCTGGAGATGGAGTTGAAATAAAAATTTACAATATTCATAATCTAAATGTAGACGAATAAATAATTATACTATTATATAATGAGTTACTTAATTTATATTTAAATGTACAGTATATCTCCTTATTGTGATACTTGAAGCTTCTGCTTTATACTACCATACTAGATCTAATCAGATGAAGCAAAACTCCACCAATAAGTATACCTTTCAGATCATGGTGATTGATCATTATAATGAGAATAATTATCTGCAATTAGACGTGTAAGTATTCATAGTCATCTTCTTAGAAATTGGAAAGAAAAAACACTTACTTCCAATGTCGGGTCGCAGCTTTTTATCATATTCTCTCAGTAACTTGTTTAACAACAGTGTCACATCAGTATCATGAGTTTTTGGAGACATTACCCATTTTTGGTTTGTTGTAAAATCATCAAAGTCATCCTCTTCCACCTTTCTTGAACTGCAATTTAAAACAATTTAAAATCATGTCAGTTACATGCAATGAAAGATTAAAAGTTGAGAAAGCTGAGAAAATCCTTCATGCAAATGTGTTTTTATTATTAAGTTAAAAACAAGTTAGTTTGTTAAACCCATGTCTGTTCTGAAAGGCTAGAGGCTAAAAGAGCACTCTAATAAAAAATAATTGCATATTTTTATATCAGTATTTGTCCACCAGATCACAAATTTAGGAATAAATAAATGTCTTTTAAAAGAATTATATGTGATACCTCCATTTACATATTTTCTAAGTCGTAGCAACCAGGAACAATAGAGCAGTCTAGAAAACTTCAAATGCAGCATTAATTACTCTCTTACCTGCAAATATTATAATATAAAACATTCAAATGCAAAATTTCATCATTTATCCCATTTTAAATTATTTTATATGCTTTATGGAAGGGGTCAGCAACCTGTGGCTCTGGAGCCACATGTGGCTCTTTCACCCCTCTGCTGTGGCTCCCTGTCACTCAAAATATGCGTCGCAACTGCCAATGTGCAACACCTGCCGGCACGCGATTTATTGAGCTTTTCAACCTCTGGTAGGCCAACCAAGAAAAGAAAAGTTTCAGAAGAAAACAGAATGTTTTCTTCAACTACAAATGCTAGTTTTGTGGCCACTCAAGAAATAGTCAGGCACGGGAAGGGTTTTTATGGTTCCCAGTGTTTTCTTTTCTGTGGGAAATGGGTCCAAATGGCTCTTTGAGTGTTTAAGGTTGCAGACCCTTGCTCAATGCAAAGAAGCCTTGGCAAGAAATTTGGGGGCAAAGCTCTTGTATCATATCACTGACTAAAACCCCCAACCTTCTTAACTTAGCAAATTCAACTTTCTTCCAGAAATCACGAAGTGTAGACCTACAGTGTATACACTCGTTAGATTGGCTTTTTTCAAAACTTTTTTTTAGCAATATAAATTTTTGACTGGAGCACTAGGTACTGAAAACTGAACTGACACCAGAAATTTTAAAGTGCCAAGTTTGACTCTACCACTTCCACTACTTTCAGAAAGCACTGAGACATAAAGAACATTTTTATATAAAACCGTTCCATTACACAGCTGGGGAGGGATCATATGCATTAATATGGATGTTTTCAAGTTCAGTTGGCATTTTAGTTCAAGGAATCTGGTTGTTGAATATGGGAGGAAATTCTCACTTTAGTTAAAATCCTAGAAGGGAAGCTTGTAGGTCTTGCATTGTTGTTGGACTGGAACTACTTATTCTTGACTACTCCGTGGCATTCCAAGTATTTAAAGTATTACATGTCAGCCATCTCTGAACCAGTTCAGTCAGAATAGACCATAGACACAATAGACAATAATTAGAGTAGAAAGGGTGGTTTGGAATAAGCATGAGCAATCTGATTTGTATTTCAAGTGTAAAAGATGGATTATATTTTATAAAAAGGAGAAATAAAGCCAAACATTCCCAGATTGGCTATTCATGAGTAGCATGAACAGCTTCTGGGTTCATTTATGCACACCACCATAAAAGCCTGGTCTTCTTAATGTGATTTTTTTCCCTTAAATTCATCCTTTTTGCTTACCTCTTCACAAGTTAACTTTTTTCATATTTTGCCATCTCTCATTGCATCTGAGAGTTTGCTACAGCTTAATTTAACTTATATAAGCAGCAGCAAGCAACCAAACAAACATGAGTGCTGCCTAAGTTAAATTACTTATTCCGAGTGCTGTATTAAGTACTAAGTTAAATTAGTACATCTTCAATATTTGAACTAAAAGAAAAAACTTGAAGGAAGCTGTAATTTGTTTCTTGTGGCACTTAGTGGTTCACTCCTAAGTCTTCCTATGCCTGTTTCATTTCAAATGCTGACATCCATGATTTGTCAAGACACATTAGCTGAATTATTTTTTCTTGCTTGAATGACTTATTAGTAGATACAAGGTAAATTCAATTTGTATTCAGATGGAGCCATTCCAATTCTACTTAAATAAGCAGGCTTGGGTGCTGAGCAGTTCTGGCAAAGCAATATCCTGAGCCTATGTTGGCCCAGAAAATCCTTACTTACAACCAGTATCAAACTTTGAGGCACTCAAAATAAGTCAGGGGTTGAGCCACATCAGCAGCTGCAATATCTTTGTGCTTTCATCAGAAGGATGAAAACAAAATTATGACATCCTACCACACTCTCTGATCATTTTTGGTGTACATGCAACACCAATTTGATTCTTCTTATCTCCTCTGCAGATGCCAAAGGGGTTGGTTCCTAATAGAATAGATATAGGTGATAATATAACATGCTATTTAAAGGGGAGGGGAAACCAGTGGTGAAATTCAAATTTTTTTTACTACCAGTTCTGTGGGTGTGGCTTGATGGGCGTGGTGTGTCTTGGTGGGCATGGCTTTGTGGAAATGGCAGGGGAAGGATACTGCAAAATCCCAATTCCCTCCCCACTCCTGGGGGAAGGATATGGCAAAATCTCCATTCCACTCTGGAGCCAGCCAGAGGTGGTATTTGCCGGTTCTCCGGCAAATTTGCCGGAACTACTCAAAATTTCCGCTACTGATTCTCTAGAACCTGTCAGAACTTGCTGGATTTCATCCCTGAAAACAACCCTCCAAATTCAAGTAATTGTGAAGTTCAAAATCTAACATTTCTTAAGTAAAGATAGTCCTCAATTTATGACCACAATTGGGCCCAAAATTTATGCTGCTAAGTTGAAAAATGTGTTGTGAGTTTTGCCCCATTTTATGACTTTTCTTGCCACATTTGTTAAGTGAATCACTGCAGTCATTAAATAAGTTAGACCATTGTTAAGTGAATCTAGCTTTCCTATCAACTTTACTTGCCAGAAGGTCACAAAAGGTGATCACACGACACTACAACAGTCGTAAATGTGAACCAGTTGTCAAGCATCCGAATGTAAATCACATGACCATGGGGATGCTGCAATGGTCGTAAGTGTGAAAACTGATCATAAATCCCTTTTTTCAGGGCCATTGTAACTTTGAACAGTCATAGAATGAACTGTTGTAAGTCAAGGACTATCTGTACTAGATTCCTGAAGTTTAAGTTCCATCCTGGTTTTCTTGTGATAGATTTCTCTTCAAGAAGTTGGAGCTACTGATTTGCCTGAACCGGTCTCAACCGGCTGAATCCCACCCCTGGTTCAGATGTTAAAGTAGAATGGAATGTGGCACTCAGATTATTATTTAGGGCAGAGGTCTTCAAACTTGACAGCTTTAAGACTTGTGGACTTCAACTCCCAGAATTCTCCACAAGTCTTAAAGCTGCCAAGTTTGAAGACCTCTGATTTAGGGTATCTGTTTCTGTAGAATTATGCCCACTCTGAAACCAGTGTGTTGATTAATAGTGTGATTGTGGACTGAGTGTAATGTTCTTTTATAGGGTTGATCACTAGATTGTTGTTTTCCCCTGTTGCACACTGGCCAGAGTCTTTCTGATTGGGGTTGTCTAAATATTGTAAACAACTAACTAACAAATCAATAAAAATGAAGTAGATATGCATTCATTATCTTTTACGAGGAGATATTATAATATAACCAAAACAAAAGACACTGTGCTGTGTTTTGTCTTTTCTATTGGACAGGTTGTGATAAGAAAAGAAAAAGCAATATGTGATAGTACATCACGTATTATAACTGGAGAAGAGGGGGATATGAAAAAAAGGCTACAATGTCTGGATTCTCTCCATGAAAAATTGAAAAAAAGTAGGATAACTGCAGAGCAATACCCTCATCCAGAACAGCCCAAGTAATTAAAAATAAATGCACATTCTTCACCCTTTCTATCTTTATTTTTCTGTTCTTATCCACTCAGGGTCAAATGCTGGATATGTTCCTTCGGCTCTTTCTGCACTGTGAATATTAAGTCTTTAAAATCACCACAGTGCACCGAAATTGGCAGTTGAAATGACTGCTGTAAATTATGCATGGGGGAGGGGAGTATAACAGCAGTATCTGCATTCATGACAAATGTTTCAGGTTTTCTTTAATGGCTATGAACTGTTGGCAGATTATATATGTGGGTGGGTGGGGAAGAGAATGAATTAACTCAACTTTCATCTTCATCGTTGGTTTTAGGAGGAAAGAAAAAAATATTTCAATTTGTATCTTGAGCTGTAATCCAGACACCCTCTTATTGAATTGAGATTACTTTAAGATCTACAACTCCCATCACTCCCTCACTCCCTAATTGTCCTGGGGCCCATGGGAATTGGAATCCAAAGCATTTGGAAGACCACCGACTCTCCACCCAGGCTTAAAGAAGGTTAAGAAGAGTTGCTTTAGAATTTTCAAGATCAAAACATATGGAAACTGCATTATTTTCACTTTCTTAGAGCACTGTTATGATTTACAGGTTTTGCTATGGCATGAATTAACTTTTATGTGGTTTATCATTTGTCTAAGAATTTGCTTTCTGTGAAAAAAAAATTGCTATTATGCAAATTATGAAGTCATGGATAATTTGCACCAAAGATCTAGAAACATACTAAAACTTTTTTTTTTAATTTTATTTTGTCTTATTCATCCAACAAATGTTAGCTCTATCGCGGTCTACATCATAACGCGAGAAGGAAATAAGCTTGTCCCATTACATATATAAAGTAACCAGCAAAACTCTCTTATACTAAATAACATGTCTATCTATTTATAAAGCCAAAACCCTGGCCCAAACTCTTTACGGAATTCCTTTATGGATACAGGGCTTCAAGGAGTGTATTGAAAGAACCCAGGCTGCTTTTTTAAGGAAACTTTTGGGTCTCCCTCCCTGTGTTGGCTTTGCTCCGATGTACCTGGAACTGGGCATTCGATCAGTCGAATGCATGGCGTGGATCAACACCTTTAAATGGTAGTTCTGGGCACTCTTTTTGGCAGCCCCTGGCAGTTACCTCTCCCTGGTGTTAGCTGACCCCTATACTTCTTGATGGGAGAGGGAACTGATGAAGAAACTCCACCTGTTAGGCTTTTCGGGGGATGCCATGGGAGACTACGGCCTTAAAGACATCCAATCTAGGGTAGTCCAATGGCTTGTGGATATAGACCTGCAATATCTGAGAGCTAGAGCTAATAAAACCTGCTCCCCTCTGATCTTTAGCCAATTTAATAATTATGGTCTGAGGATGGTCTCATATTTCTATACTCTTAAGTATAGAAGAGTCTTCTCCCTTGCCCGTTTTAACGTCTTGCCTTCAGCATTGCTGGACGGATGATTCAAGAGGCTCCCGATGGGCGAGCGGCTATGTCCCTGTGGTAGAGCGGAGGTCGAGACTGTGGAGCACGTCCTTCTACACTGCCCAATGTACAACGTAGGCAGGATGAATTTGATGTCCCTCTTAGAGACAGATCTCTGGGGGCCTAATGCTAGTGATTTGGCCTTGTACTGTTTAGGGGATGGCTCCTCATACACTACCTCTCAGGTCTCAAAAAAATTTTTAAGAGCCGTAACCATTAGAGGAGAGTGCTGTGGCCCCTCTCGGCAGGGGCTTCTGGTGGCCAGCTGTTCGTGATGTCGCTTTCTCTATGTTTTTCTGTATTTATGCTTGCATTTTGGTCTGTGACCATAAATAAAGTTATATATATATATATATATATATATATATATATATATATATATATATATATATATATATATATAATAATATGTCTATCTAATATCTCTATTTACAACTCTATTTGAAATCCAATTGTACCATTGGCTCCAAGATATATAATAGACTGTGTCCCCTCGTCCTTTCAGAATCATAGTAAGCCGATCCGATTCTGCACAGTTCCTTATTTTCTGGATTATTACTTGTTCGGGTGGACTAATATCCATCTTCCAATATTGGGCCCATGCCAGTCTTGCAGCTATTGTTAAATGTAACAACAGGTACCATGCCGTTTTATTAATATTTACGGGTCTTATCCCTAATAAAAATACTTCGGGACCCAGTTGTATATATTGCCCCAACATCTCATTGAGCCACGTCTGAATATTCTTCCAGAATTTCCTTGCCTCTCGACAGGTCTACCATTGGTGGAAATATGTGCCTTATTTAAAGCCACATTTCCAACAGGTTGAGGATGTTCCCAGAAACATTTTGGCAAGTCTGGCCAGCGGCAAATGCCATCGATACGCCATTTTGTATATATTTTCTTTATATCCTATTGATCGGGTTAATTTCAGATTCTTAGTCCAGATTTCATTCCACCTCTCAGGCTCTATTAAATGACCTAAATTCTTCTCCTAGGCATGAATCGAGGTCTTCACACCTTCCTCTCCTACCTCCATAGCCATAAAAAATTTATAGCATCTGGATAGCACCTTTTCGTCCACCCCCGTTAGTATTTTATCTAAAATCTGCATCTCTCGACTAATCCCCATTCTCTCGTGTATTTACTAGAGAGTCTGTCTCTCGTGTATTTACTACTAATTTGCGTATATGTCCACCAATCTAGGTTCACCCCTTGTTTCTGAAGTGCAATTTTTGTTTTTAGCTTCCCAGTCGTATCTAATATTTCTTTATAGGTCAACTTTTTCTCTGGGTTATACAAATTTGGGTAGGTCACAGCTTCCACAGGTGAAACCCAGAGTGGTACCTTATGTTTTTCTAATTTCCATCCAGCTTTCAATCAGGACTCCTTGCACATGATGTTTTACAAAATATGCTGGGGGTTTGCCTCTCTCCCACCAAAGGTGGGCATGCCACCCCTGTTGAAGATCATGAAACATACTAAAACTTCTTCCCACCAAAACCAACTAAGATTTTCCTAACAAAACCCATTTCTGCTCTTGCTCACATTTACCATAATGTTGTACTATGGTTCTTCTTGTGTTTACTTCTCCATTTACTTTTCAGCATCTTTTGTTTTGTTGGGAAAATCTTCAGGTAGTTTTGATATGTTTCCAGATCTCTGGTGTCAATGAACCATGCTTTCATATATTTTTTTTCCACAGAAACCACATCCTTAGCCAAACGATAAATCACATAAAAGTGTCTTCACACCATAGGAAAACCTGTAAACCAAAACAGTACTCTGGTCTTATTAGCTTTTGCCTTACCCCAAAGCTGAAGGATTCTCAGCCTTAGGATGAGTTTTTAATCTGGGCAAACCTACTATGCACAGCATAAGAAAGAATGCTAATAAAATGTGTCGTACAGGTCTGTTATGATACCCACATGCAATAGAACAAATGTAGAAATGCTTTTACCATCCATAGAACATGAGAGAAGAAATGAAACATGTTTGAACAATGTAGCAGAAGGGTTTTAAAATTATGAACACATTTTTAATGTGTTTGGATTAAAAAGTTTGATACCATACCCTGCCACCCTGTTTTTCCTTGAGTTCAGTATTTCATTTTATGCAAGATTTTCAGGGAAAATAATCCTCATATAAACCAAGGAAATCTTGTACTTATTTCAAGAAATGGACATAATTATATGATTCATAGAGATCCCTAATCAAACTGCAGACTTTAGACACAACTAATACATATTGCTTGCAAGAAGCTGACTCAAAAGGCTGATCATTAACTATCACCACTACCACTCATTAGCAATTAATTCTTAAACAGGATCCCAAAGCCATCAGAAAAGAGAATTGGTCTTCCATGGTCCGGTAACTAATTAAGGAAGAGAAACCAAGCAACCAGTTGAATGGTGTGAAGAATTTCTGTAATCATCTGCATTATGAGGAAACCAATTATTATTTCATTTATAACAAAATCAGAAGACAGTGATATAAAGTATGTCTATGGTCATGCATTCTACCAAGCCTTAATGTGGTTTGCTGGAAACTAACCAAGCAGAGAAGGAATCTAGAGTCCAGGAGAAATTTCCTAACAGAGCAATCAAAATAGTTTGCCTTTAGAAGTTGTAGGTACTCCATTACAGGAGGCTTCCAAAAAGAAACGGGGCAACCATTTGTCTGAAATGGTATAGGACCGTGATGGCGAACCTATGGCACGGGTGCCACAGGTGGCACGCGAAGCCATATCGGTGGGCATGCGAGCTCAGCTCCAGCATGCATGTGTGCGCCAACCAGCTGATTTCCGGGCCTTCTGGGCCCACCAGAAGTTAGGAAACACACTGTTTCCCGCCTCCAGGGGGCCTCTGGGGATGTGGGGAAGGTCGTTTTTGCCCTTCCCAGGCTCCTAGAAAGGCTCTGGAGCCTGGGGAGAGCAAAAAACGGGCCTACTGGGCCCACCGTGCCATCGCATGCCAAAAGTGGGGGGAGCACGGGGGGGCAGAGCGCATAGAATTATGGATGTGGGCATGCGTGCGTGTGACCCCACTGCGCTCTTCCCGCTTTTGGCACGCGATGGCAAAAAGGTTAGCCATCACTGGTATAGGATCTCCTACTTGAGAAGGTAGTTGGACTAGAATATCTCCAAGGTCCCTTCCAACTCTATTATTCTATGTTTTATCTTCTATGAGTATGTTGGCCAAATCAAGTCTAGATTGTGACCAATCAGTATTTATATTCAGACTGTCATTTGAATCCAGTCAACCCAAGCTTAGCCCATTTAGCAGGATCTCTGAACCAGACCTAAAGGACTTATCTGGGCCAACAAAAATGAGATTTGATGTAATGCAAAGTGCTGTAAATTTTGGGAAGAAACCCCTGTGGTGATAATCAGACAGGACTGCAACATAAAAAGATCATGGGGCTGGGATAGTGAGCTGCAAATCTCAGTTCAGTGTGCAGTGGGGATACAAAAGAAACATTTGTCTCCAAAATTATTGGGAAGGAGTTGGAAATAAAAAGGTTAGTCACTTCCTCTGTTCATACAAATATGTGGTTTCGCTGCGTCTGGATGATCATGTAAAGCTCTAATCTTCCCATCAGATGGGACAGAGTAGAAAAGGTGTAGAAAAGAGCAAATTGAACAGAAGGTGGAATATTATGGAAGACGTTTTTAAGGGCTTTTCAGTCAAGAAGAAGATGGCGGTATAAACATAAAGAAAATATGTAGCAAGTTCATATAGAGGACAATTTGTGTTTATTCTAGTACTCAAGAACATTCATTAAACAGTGTAGATTCCATTGCCAGATAATGTGGGGATGATGCCCACTGTCTTAGATGACTTGGATGTTAGGTCATCTCATAAACCTGGTCAAATACTTTGCCATACTCTAAAAGGGAAAGGCCAATTTTGTTTTGATTGCTATGTAGAAAAGATGTTGATACTCTAGAAGGAGTACAGCGAACACCAACAAAGACCAAAGTACTTTGGTGACCAACTGTCACCAACGTACCGGAAGGCAGAACAAGAAGCAATGGATATAAACTAATCAAGGAGAGAAGCAACCTAGGACTAAGGAGAAATTGTTCTGACAGTTAGAACAATTAATCAGTGGAACAATTTGCATCCAGAAGTTGTGGGTGCTCCAACACACAGTGGGTTTTTAAGAAGAGATTGGACAACAAGTTGTCTGAAATGGTATAGGGTTTCTTGCCTTAGCAGAGGATTGGACTTGAAGGTCTCCAAGTCTATTATTCTGTTATCTGATGTCATTTTCACAGAAATCATCAACAATAATTTAGTCCTGAAGTTACGAAGCCCCCAAAAGTTTGAATGAATATGAATACATATGAATACTTTTCTCTAATGTTTGCATTTTCTTCATCATTTCCCGTAATACATAATTTTTGCATGCTTGCTGTTTCTCTTAATGTACTTAATTTGGAGGGTTGCTGTTATAAATCATACTGTACTTTTGGAAAATTGCAGATTTCTTAGTATACTTGTGTTCCAAATTCCCCCACATATCTACCAGGTGATTTTATTTTGAAACTCAAATGGATCAAATTTCACACCCATCTCTGTTTTGTAATGAAAACTTTGTGTTTGGCAAAAATTGAATTTCCAACTGATAGGAAGATTAAAAAAAATAAGAATACTAAAACAAGGAGTCTTGTCTGTAAACAAACAAACAGGACATTTGATAGACAAAAGTGTTATTTGTCTGGTCCATCAAAGCCCTTATATAAGACGGCTGGGAACATTTAAACTTCAG
The DNA here is from genome assembly GCA_012654045.1 of Ptyas mucosa. Classification (NCBI taxonomy): domain Eukaryota; kingdom Metazoa; phylum Chordata; class Lepidosauria; order Squamata; family Colubridae; genus Ptyas; species Ptyas mucosa. Next base: position 14,748,072 of record WNWU01013815.1, on the reverse strand, counting down.
GTCTTAATTCATTGCAAACTGGGTTTGGTTCATATATGTATTTATCATACAAATATGATTCACATTTTCCAGAACTGTTATGAACCAGAAGAGTGGGAACAGGAGAGAAGATGGATTCTTGAATGCACTAGCAAGCTGAAGCATCCTGAAAACATTTTCCTAGATGCTACCATCAGGATAAGCTAAGTTTTAAAGCTAGCATCAATAGTCCAGGATGTGAGTATTGCCACATCTTAACCATGGAAACACCTACACAAAGCACGGTGTCACTGCTTATCCCCAAGGACTTATTATGAATATGGAGCTAGAGGTTAGGCAAGAAACATAGCTATTTGTGCAGCCTCAAAAAGCAACCCACACAATCTGCAGTAAGAGGTCTTCTGGTAAACTTCTCCATTATTTCTCCACTTTGTGCTTTACTGGCTTGCAAAAAATCAATTAAGAAATTCATCTTGAACCAGATTATTCTCCTCTTAGGAATGCACACCTCTTCCTCCAATAGAAAATATCAAAATCTGGAGATGTGCTAAATCATCATGCACCCATTTTAGTTTGGAGTTGCTACCTTCACTTTCTGTGGAAAGTTGGTAAATTTAGGTACATGGAGCACACATCAATAACTAAATAAGAGGAGACAAAAGAGTGAAAAGAATGGCTCTGGCCACATCTAGGTAAACCGCTGCCGAAAATGATGATTGAATAGGCTGCTTGTCACCTTGGTCCAATACCTGCCACAGAATATTAAGAAAGAACTTATGGATGGAAAATCTGCTGTAATGGTTTCCAGAGGAATAAATGTTGATAATCTTTTGCAGCAACCATCCTCCTGCCATTTTTATTCCAGGAATTAGATCTGCCAATCTCTTCTGTAATCATAGTTTTGAGTGTTTCCTGATCTTGGAATCTCCATATGATGGATCTACTTCATTTGATGTTCACCTGAAGTCTCAAACATATGCCGATAAAATAAACAAGGCAGAGAGAAGTAGCCTAATATTTTGCTTCAGTGTGTCCTCAGGCATCTTACCAATCACACACACACACACACACACAAACTATTATGGATAGTGGGAACACATAGTGGGATTTGCTTTTGTCCCCTGGAACAATGCCCTTCATCATTCTTATCTCCCACTCCCACTGATGACATTGGAGCAATAGGGGAAATTAAGGACTAAGCTACATCTCACAGGATCTCCCTTGAAATCCTTTTATGAATTGTGCATTAAATACTAAACCTTCTAGATATTAGCAGGGGCTTAGAATTTACCCAAGAAATAATGCTTGGGTCAAGGATGTGTATCTCTTTCCTTCTTGTTATCCTAACTCCACCTCCTCTCCATTATCATTCATCATTCATGGGGGAGGGGGAGGGACAGGGAAGGAAAATATAGCTTATTCCTAATAATAACTTTGGAGTAAGGAAAAATGCCCATACTTTATTTTTATACTTTTCGAAAGCATGTCATTTGAAGGAATGCCTCTTGTAAGATGAAGCCTGCCATCTGCCTTTCAAAAGAAAGAAAAGAAAAGCTATGTTCAAATAATTGTGATGTGTTGCCCATTAACCAGAAATATCTTTTTAGTTGATTATGGCATGGCTTTAAAATAGAATTCAAGAAGATTCTACTTGGATCTCTCTAGTTCAAGGCTCTATTCAAGAGTGATAGATTCTGGAAGCCTCCAAGCAAGACTCAAGTGCGAACCACCTTCTAACTAGCATTCCCCAACAGATGAATGAAAGGAAACATCTGGCACTCAGCAAAAACAGCCACTTGTAATCTTATCCTCCAAGCCTCCCTTTAAAGCCATACAGGTGATTCAGAATCTTGGGGTTGCACATACGTGTATGTATATTTGGTGACTTGCAAATTAGAAGGGGAAAAAGATGCTCTACCATCTTAGAATGGTTTAGAAATCTGTGGACGCCACTCCACTGGTAACTTGAACAGTTCAAATGGATTGAACCAAATCACTAGCCATTGTTCGGTCCATGAGTTGCCATTTCATGAAGGGTTGCCCCTGAGAATGGAAAGGGAGGCAGGGGCAGGGAGAGAAAACTGGGCAGTGGAATGCCAAGCAAACTGAACATCAGCAAAGTCGCAAACAGATCTGAATCACCATCACTTTCAGGATTGACAGGGCGATTGTAGATGTTTGGCTCGGTGGCATTATGGTTGTAAATTCTGAAAGGAAGCTATCTGGTTGGATAATCTCCTTTTACAAAATACCATTCAAGGCAATCGCTTTGAGCCATCGAAGGAGATGAGCCTCTGGAGACATTTCAAAATTAGTTGTGGAGACACAAACACGGTTAATAAAGCTCACTGCTTCCACCACTGTTCCCACTTCGTCTGGCTTCTTGGGGATGATTTCTTTCATTTAATTTAGGGGAAACGCTTCTTTATTTGTAGGTCTACCGAGTAACCGCCATCCTCGCTTCTCTTCCTACCCTTTCCCCAATCCTGACCGGCCAAAGACAGAAGGGCGCTCGCTTCAAATAAATATCACTACTGAATCCGAGCCACAGGGAAAGGCAACCAGACGGCCTGCCGTCACCACTCGAGTCCTATCCACGCGTCCGGATCTTTCGATGCCCGTTGCCGACAACACAGACAACCGCACGAGCTTCAAAACGGCGGGAGAGATGGAGGGAATGAAAAACCTCCCTTCGGGTTCTTTAGCAAATGAAGTCGAGAGGAAAACTTTCCGCAGAAGAGGGACAGGAATTCAAGCGGTGGGTAGGGAGGCAAGGGCTCGAAGTGGTGGCGGTTCTTAAGCAGGACCACGGCCGGTTTGGGGTTTTTTGGGGGGTGGGGGGTGAGGGTTGCGTTGCCTACCCCAAACCTGGGTAATCAGACGGGCGGCGAAGAGCAGGGAGCGCAGCTGTACTCAGTTATGATGTGGCGCCGGGGTTACTGATGTCAAGATCCAAGTCAATTTCACTGCGCTCCTACTACCGTGTGTCTAATCAATTTCAGTGCGCGCCTACCCACGCACCTGCTCTATTTCACCGGGCTTTCCCCAAAGTACCAAGTTATTTGCCTTGTCCTGTAAAAGCACCAAGTGAAACGGGGAGGGGGGTGGGTAGGGTGGGCTCCATGAATCTGTTGCCTGTAAGATTTGCTTTGTTTTAGGGGAACCTTTTTTTTTTAACCCCCCCCCCCAAAGAAAGAGAGGGGGAGATATTAGCAGGTGACAAATGCGCCAGTGGCACTTACCAGGCTTGGAAAACGGAGAGGAGGAAGAAGACCACTAGGAGCTTAGCGGACATGATCCGAGCAGCCGAGAGAAGCCGGAGGAAAGTGCAGCAACCCTGCAGGAAACGTTGCTGGAGGTTCAGAGACGGGTGGGTGGAGGAGAGAACAGATTCGGAGACCTCGCTTTTCTTTGCCCCTTCTTGTTCTGTGCAAGACAAATCCCGCTGTTTTAGTCCGCGCCTCCAAAACGGGTAGCGCCCTTCCAAAGGGAGATGCTCCGATCCAAAGGGGCGCCAGGATCCTTCGCAGGTTCTGACAGGTGGCGGTCAGAGGCGCTCCAGTCCGTCCTTCTCCCGTCCCCGCGCACTCCCCCACCCCCCCGCGACAGTCACTTGCCTGAAGGAATCACGCCGCCCTTCGCGGACCCGGGAGTTTCCTTAGCCGGGACCCTCGGGTGATGGGCTGGTCCCAGAAGGAGATGGAGAAGGAGGCACCTGCAGAAAACACATCAGGCGGCGCGGGGCAGAACGGGACAAGTCCCGAAGCCCGGAGCGGGACCCCTCCTCTGGACCTCGCCGGGCCCCAGGCCAGGCACTGGGTCTGCCGGGGAGGCGGGTTGCGCGGGGTCGCGCACCATCGGAGAGGTGCCCGCGGGATCCCCGCCGGCCGGCCAACAGGTACGCGGGTGGTCGCCTTAAAGATCCGGTCCGCCTAAGGAAAAGGGCGGGAGGGGTGGAAGTTGGGAACGGGGACTGGGAGCCCCGGCTCGCCTTCCCTCGGCGGCGGGCAGCGGCCCCTCCCGGTGTCAGTGCCGCCTGCGCTTCGCGGCGAAGCTGCTGGGCTCGGCGGGCTCCGCGACGACAGTTCTGGAGGAGGCAACCAGCCCCTGCCTCGTCAACATCGCCTCGGCTGTCCTTGCCTACGTAGGGAGGTCCCTGCCAAGCGCAGGATTGGCGAGGCGAGTGGCGACCGGCGACCGGGGGCCAGAGAGCGGGCGACGATTCTTAAGTCGGGTGGGCGCAACGGGAGCGCCTCTTGATTTTAAGAGATCCGGGGTGGGTGCCGTTGCCACCCGCCCACGGACCGAGCCAAGATAGGCTCGAGGAGTTCATTCATATTCAGGGCTGCGTCTGACCGTCTAGCGGTTAGGCAATCGCTGAGAGAAGCCTTTGGGGTTTCTAGTCCCTAGGAATATGGGATTTCCCTCCTTCTGAAATATTGAGCAACTAGCTGGTCTTAATGTTTGAAACAACTCAGGAAAGAAAGAAGGAAAGAAAGAAGGGAGGGAGGGAGGGAGGAAGGGAGGAAGGAAGGAAGGAAGGAAGGAAGGAAGGAAGGAAGGAAGGAAGG
>WNWU01013815.1:14634315-14742974 GCA_012654045.1 Ptyas mucosa | reverse complement strand
TAAGGGCTCCAACCCTACTTGCTGACTACTGGAAATTGATTATGCCAGGGCCTCAGTTTGCTTCTTCCAATCATTTCCCATGGTTTGAGGCTCACAAGTCTGCTGTTCAGACAGTATGTAGGATTTGATATGAAACATCACCAACATTTCTTTCCCAGTGCAGGTGAGGAGATGCTAAATATTTCCCAAGTAAAACATTGTGCAAGAGAAATCCACCCTTCCAAAGTTTAAGGTTCTGTACACAATTTATTTATGAAGGGCACAATTTTAATTAGTTAGTTATTAAATTTGTTTGCCGCCCATCTTGCTGCAAGGGACAATCTTACCAATAGCTGCAGCTGAAGTGATTAGGTCCTACCATCTTTTGGGGAGGCTACTAAATCAGCATAGTCTGAGTCAAGAAAAAAGTAAGCAAATAAACATCATTCAAGCAATAAGAAGTAAAGATTCTGTCTCAATATTTTTACTGGGTTGCTTGGAGATCCTGTATTGTAAACTGCTCCAAATCACAGATTCTCACATGCTGGGAACAGAGAAGCTTGCAGCCTTAAAAAGAAGAGTTGGTTGTTGCTTCCTTTTCTTGAAGAACAACTTTAGTCAAGGAGGGGTTTTTTTGTTTAATCTTTGAAGCATTTCTGGAACAATTGTGATACTTTTCAGGAATATTTCTCCATGCCACCCAATAAATATATTATTTAAAAAGATGGAAGATTCACATTTATCTTTTTTTTAGAAGGTAACGTAGTCTTAAGCTACCTACTCAGGAGTAAGTTGACCTTGGTTAATTTAAATATATTAAGGAAATCCATTTTAAGCTTCTACATTTAACTTTGGCATTATATCAATTTAGCATGACCCAATTTTCTCCACATTCAAGAGAATTCTTTGCAATTCTCTCCAACTCTTTCACATCACAATAGAGAAATAGGTAAATTAATTCATACTCCTTCCTACTCCATACATTAAATAAATTCTGCTTTGGAGAAAAATAATACTGTAGGCTATAAATTCTATGGCATAGACGTTCTTGGTTACATTACCTCACTATATTTCATGCAAATTAGTAAATGCATGTTGTAAAAGGTGATTTTTTTTCCCTGTTAAAAGAAAAGTTATTCAGATGAAGACAAAATATCTTGGTTTTTGAGGATTCTTATTCTTGATTTATATTTCATTCAATATACTTCCTGCTAATTTTCTACTTCAGATATTATTTAAGTGAAGCATAACTTCTATGCAGGTTAAATAAGGCCACTAGAGAACAGTAGTCTTGCTTGACAGCAGTAACAGTATGACAAGTGTGATAGCTAAACTGCGTGATTCACACATATTTGTAAATGGAAGGCATTTTAGAGGTCCTTGGTGCTCTCTGAGCTTGCTTGTTTTTTTGCAGACATTTCATTATACAAACTAGATAACATCATCAGTTTAGTAAGAGAATGGGATTTGCTCTCAATGTATACAGTATTCTAGTGGCTTGCCCTATCAGTGTTGGTGGGAGTGGTCTTGAGGTTCTTTGGCTGGACTGTTAATTGTTAACTTGTTGTTTGCAGTTTGCAGTTCCTTGATTGGGTTATTGCTTACTTCTTGATTGTTGGTCTGATGTTAATCTTGGACTTCATCTATGCTCATCTGAATGTTGAGCATAGATGAAGGGGAGATGTGGGGAGATGTTTTGGTCTTTTTCTTCACTTTTTGGCTTGTTGATTGTCTCTTTGAACAGTCTGTAGATGTTGTTTATGTCTATGTGTCTATTGATGGGCAATTTGTCAGTAGGCTAGGCTTCCAGGAATTCTCTAGCATTTTTGGACTTGGCTTGGTTTGGGTGATCATAGTTACCCAGCTGAAGCTATGGTTAAGTCTGTCCATATGTTGTGAAATTAATCATGATTAATCATCATGTATTCTGACTGCTAATTGGTAGTCAGTCATCATGGATGTGCTCTGCTAATCTTCTGCCTGTGTGCTACACTGATGCCATGTCATCGTAATAGTCTGTTGGTAGTTTCTGTGATGGTTTTGATGTATGCTAGTGTTATCCTTTTTACAGCTTGTGTTGGTTGTGCTATATTAGGTTGAGTGGTCAGGCACTTTTTGATGAAATTGCATGGATATCCATTTTATCCATTTCTATTTATTTAGAAAATTTATATTGCACCCTACTCATTTAATGCGACTCTAGGAGGTTTACAAACAATAAAAACACAGTATAGAAAAATAAATAAATAATTAAAAAACAGTAAAAACAAAAAACATAACCCCCCACCCTCACCCCCAGTGACAACACACAGTCAAATAAACCATTTGATGGGTTCTCTCATACTCTGGGTTCCCCAGTCCCACTGGCAAAACCACGTCTTTAGGGCCTATGAAAGAGTGTCAAAGTGGGGGCCAACTTCTGAAAGAATAATATTCTAAAGGGAGGGAGCCACCACGGAGAAGGCTCTTCTTCTGGGTCCCACCAGATGTACCTCCTTATGGGATGGGACCCACAACTTTTCTTGCCTCCCCACTGCAGTAGGTCAGGTGCCAACAAGAGATAGTCCCTCTGATAACCTGGTCCCAAGCCATGAAGGACTTTAAATTTTGTTGGTAGATGTTGTATAGAAGATCTGTTTCTACTGTTCAGTGTTGTTGCAGTATGTTTGTGCTCCTCTGAATAGAGTTCTTACACAGCTTCTCTTGTGTGAGGTTGGATTATTACTTTGGTAATGGAACACTTGACTTGTAGTGGAGGTCATAATACAACATCTGGAATCATTAGCACTCCCACAAATACAACCCAATACAAGCCAAATACAACCCAAAATATGAATCAGGTGAATAGACGGCATTTTTGTGACTTCCACGTCCTGCGTCATTAAAACACACGAGTAGTCCCAAAAACCTCTTTTATTGCAAGAGCTGTGAATTACGTTCATTCACAGCTGAGTCCCAATTAGTTGCAAAAAGTCCTTTGGGAGAAGTCCTTTGGGATAAACACCAACCTTTAGCTCCCTTGACACGCTGCCAAAGATTTACTTGGCAAAGCCACACGGAATCCAGAATCAAACAGAGATGGGAACAGAATTAACAACGTTGCTTTCCTGCAAAGGGAAAGGCTTTCCTTCCTTTGCTCCTCTTTTAAGCCTTATGGCCTCACACTTATGGGAGTGGCCAATCATCTCCAGACCTTACTCCTGAGTCGTCCCTTTTGTTTTAACTGTTTCTGCCTTCTAGCAGCTCTGTGCATGTGCGTACTAGGAACAAGCTCCTCCTATTCCTCTGCCTGTCTGATGTCTGACTCTGGAGGCTCTGAAGTCCGTGCATAACTCCCAGATGGCCCTGGCCCCATCTCTACCCCCCGATGCAGAGCCCTCGTCCAAGCCTTCCACAGACTCCAGGACTGGCCCATGTTCCTCCCCAGCCTCCTCACTGTCCGACTCTGCTGCCAGCTCCACAGGCTGCTGGCGGACCACAACAGGCATGTTCACCATAGTAAAAGAGGGCCAATTACAGAACATCCACAAAACCATCAACAACATCTTCAAAGGGATCCAATTCACAAGGCGCGAAGAAAACAATAACTGACTACTCATTTCAACCCTGAACTACACATAGTTTCCTTTATTTGAAGGCATATTATCAGAAGTGATTCTCCAGTATTTATTCATATGTCAGCGTTCCCATGTTGGAATCTGGCCTGATAGATCTTAACTGAGGTATACAGCATTCCAAAGAAGACGCGGGTGGAGCATGAGTTTTGTGCTACAGCTCCAATTCAAACCTCTTTAAAACCAGCACCAAACACTGCAAATCGACAATATTTTAATTTTTTTATTTTTTTTTTATTTTTATTCTTATTTATATGCCGCCCTTCTCCGGAGACTCAGGGCGGCTTACAATGCGTTAAGCAATAGCCTTCATACTTTTGTATATTTATACAAAGTCAGCTTATTGCCCCCACAAACCGGGTCCTCATTTTACCCACCTTAGAAAGGATGGAAGGCTGAGTCAACCTTGAGCCTGGTGAGATTAGAACTCACAGTAATTGCAGGCAGCTGGATGTTAAATGCTGCCTTGTAGGAGGCATTAGCCTCCTACACCACTCAGGCTCCTATTAGTAAAGAGTCTGGTATCCCAGGCTGCAACCTTCCCTACAGTTAATATCAGCAGGGACATCTCAAAAGGCTCATGCATACACTATAATGTGATGTGTTAAGTTTCAGTTTAATACATTGAAGAGTCGAATCTTGCTAATAGCAGAAGGAAATCAACCCTTTTGAGAAGGATTTTTGGAGGGGTGGAAAATTGAAACTTTATTCAACCATCATGTATATGCTATATGTACATCTTTGTAATTATAAATGATACATGTGGGTGTGCATGTATGATAGTGCCAGGTGCCAGTTGTGAAGTCGGTAAGTGTTCTTTGAGAACTAATACACCACTTCAATCCCAAAAGTTACTCTTGTCATGGTCAGGTTCTCCTTCCCATTGAACCACTAAAACAATTTAAATTTGATGTACTATTAGCATAAAAAAACTTCTGACTTTTCCCAAACTTTACTTGAAAGCTGCTCAGCCACCACTTTGGTATTACATACCATGGGCTGGTTTCATTCTGGTTTAAACCAAGGTTGTCCCTTTTATATAGCAAGTTTCATAATATTCCCAAAATTAAACTCTTTCTCCCTTTGTCACTATTTCACCCACACACTGAAACCACCCTCTCCTATACAAACATGCCAATTCTGAAGGCAAAAGAAATGCTAAACCTAAATCTGTATTCCTTATTTGAATTGCCTGATGTGCTCCATGACCACTGATTATGCCTTCATAGTATCTGTCAAGTAACAACCTATCATATCTGCAAAATGACAACAGGCATCTTCGTCCTTCATAATTCTTATTTGGCTGCAGGATTCTTTTGCAGCTAATCCAAGAAGAGAGAAAGTCTTTGTTACTATGCTTAGTTGCCAGCTGAGGCTATTTCTTCCCTCCCATAGATTTAGCTAGAAGCAAGCTATGGGAAGTTCTATTTACAAGAAATTTGCCATCAATTTTAGCCTGGCAGCTTCAAATTGTTCTTGGATCATTGTGCTTTAATAGAAAATCTTCAGTGCCCATCAGGTACATTTAGAAAGGAGAGTCCTTTCTCTTTTTAAATATCCCATTAAGGGAGGTAGACAGAAGACTTGCAGCCACAGAACGTGTCCACGCTATTCAGGACCATCTCAAGATTAGTTACTATTGCACAACTCCATTGAAAAGCATGGTTGGAATGACATTTAAAATAGGAAATCTGCACGACACATCGTATTTGGAGCTATGAGGGCTGTTTCACGGATGTAGGATCATGTTTTTATGGTTACAAATGATGAACATTCATGAAGAAACTTACTAATGGCCAGTGGTGGTATTCAGCTGGTTCAGTCCGATTCGGGAGAACCAGTAGCAGCGATCAGGGTGGGCCAGCCCCGGTGCAATGCCATCCTATTTAGCCATGTTTTCGAAGCCGGGCGCATTTGCAGAAGGCACACGCACAAGCAAAGCACATGCACGGAAGGTGCATGTGTGCGCAAAGCGAGCATGAGCACACGCGCCAGACCGGTGGTAAGAATATGTGCAACCCACCTCTGCTGATGGCGCTAACATTCCAGTATTAAAATATAATGTAAAATTATAGTACTATCCTAAGTAAAAGGAGGAGGAGGAGGAAGAAAAAGAAGAAAAAGGAAGAAGAAGGAGAAGGAAAAAGAAGAAATCACTATTGAAAAGACTAGCTGTACTTTACATATCTGAAAATCTTTGGAGGAATAGGCAAAGTAGATTTTCTCATTCAATGGATAATCTCTTGCCTTTCAAATATTGTTGAACAGCAGTTTCTATCATCCATGATCACCAGGCTTGACAAAGTTGGATTTCAAAGGCATGCAAAATATAGCATTGGGTGCTACAAGGAAAAAGTTTCTGCCCATCTCCATATGTTTTCAAAGAAAGGAAGGCAAACCAAAGAGTGGGATTTATAAAGAAGAGCACTTATATAAAGGTATTATTCTGAATAGAATTTATAAAGCTACTAGGCAATCCATGACCTATTGGGACAATTCAGAGGTATTTCCTTACTAGAAATAGAGAAACAGAGTGAACATGGGTGGGCCAAAAACCGGTGGCAGCAGGACCATCTTCTGTCTTCGTGTAAACTTTCCCATTGAATTTTCTTGTAAGAAAGTTGCAGGGAACAATCGAAATCATCCTTCTTCCCTTCCCTTCCCTTCCCTTCCCTTCCCTTCCCTTCCCTTCCCTTCCCTTCCCGTCCCGTCCCGTCCCGTCCCGTCCCTTCCCTTCCCTTCCCTTCCCTTCCCTTCCCTTCCCTTCCCTTCCCCTCCCTTCCCTTCCCTTCCCTTCCCTTCCCTTCCCTTCCCTTCCCTTCCCTTCTTCCTTCCCTTCCCTTCCCTTCTTCCCTTCCCTTCCCTTCTTCCCTTCCCTTCCCTTCCCTTCCCTTCCCTTCCCTTCCCTTCCCTTCCCTTCCCTTCTTCCCTTCCCTTCCCTTCCCTTCCCTTCTTCCCTTCCCGTCCCGTCCCGTCCCATCCCTACCCTACCCTACCCTACCCTACCCTACCCTACCCTTCCCTTCCTAGGAGGCAGGTAAGTGGCTGCTGCCTGGTGGGAGAGGGAGTGAGAGGTTGTGTGACTTGCCTGCAGAGTACAAGTGCAGAGGGGTTAGGGAAGGTTGCATGGGTGGGGAGGATTTACCCGAGCGACCTTTCCTGCCAGCTTCTCCACTGACTTTCTCCCTGCAAGTTTGCCACAAGCAAAATTTTTACTATTGGGAAGGTTTCAGGGGCCATTGGCAATCACAATCAGTTTTACAGTTCCTGCTTGCTTCCCCATTGATTTCTGTGAAGCAGTCAGGAAGTGTGGGGGATAAGGACCATGAGACCTCCTGATTCTGGCTGCGGCAGTGGAGCTACAATGCTGAAGAAGCAGCAGTGCAGTAGCACAGAAGTAGCCACAACTTTCCCAGTTTGATTCCCAAAGTAGTCCTGGGCCCTCGCATTCTGTAAATTAGTCCATTTGAATTACCTTGGCTCAATAATTGTTGCCTTACACCTTCCAATTGTACCCAACTGAAAGTTGCAAAGAGACATGAGAGATTTAGTAGTATATAGATTAGTAACTGGCATTGCCCATAGACTGCATAAGAGAAGCAACAACGTTGGAATTCTGATTCAAGAAGAAATTAAGCTCCAATGTGAGGCAGCCAACACATTAAGTTGTGTGCTTCAGTCAGTATTGAACTGAGAGCTACCAGTACTACACTAAAACAACCAAATATTCGAAGTCTCTTGTGTATTAATCCTCTCCTTTAAAAACCTCTCTCAATATATCCGTGATGGCGAACCTATGGCACGCGACCTATGGAGCCATATCACTGGGCACATGAGCTCAGCTCCAGCATGCATGCGTGCGCCGGTCAACTGGTTTTTGGGCCTTTTGGGCCCACCGGAAGTCAGGAAAAAGGCTGTTCCCAGCCTCCGGAGGGCTTCCAGGGGAGTGGGGAAGGCCATTTTTGCCCTCCCCAGCCTCCTAGAAAAGCTCTGGAGCCTGGGGAGAGCGAAAAACGTGCCTACCTTGCCATCGCATGCCAAAAGAGGGGGAAGCGCGGGGGGGTCACGCACACATGCGTGGGTGGGGGTGGGGTGCATAGAATGATGGGTGTGGGCACTCGCATGAGCGACCCCCCCGCACTCCCCCCACTTTTGGCACACGATGGCAAAAAGGTTAGCCATCACTGCAATATACCATTGTCTAATTAAAATAACTCTTTTAAAAGTGGATGGTTATATTGGTAAAACACTTCCCTGTTTACCATTTTGCAGTGTTCTTTTTGTGAAGTTCAAATAATCTCCAAAAATCCTAATTATGGTGTTGCAAATGAATACAGATGTCCCAAAATAATATTAAATAGGATTTAATCTGGGTCAGTCCCCGGCACCAGAGGTTTACTCTTCTGAGCTTTCGGACTCGTGCTGGAGCCCGTCCACAGGGAACTTCTCTCTAGCAGACGGTGTGCTTTGGCCTACACCCATGATGGCAAACCTATGGCACACTTGCCCAAAGTGGCACGTGGAGCCATGCTGCTTGGCATGCAGAGCATTGCCCATTCCAGGTTTCTGGCACGCATGTGCACGTGATGATCAGCTGGCCTTTTTGCATGCGGTAGTGCTGGAAACTGGAAGAGCCGGTCTTCCATTTTCCTGAGTGAACATGTGCACTGGCTAATTGATCGTTGCACACGCATGCGTGCCAGAAACCCAGAAGAGTAGCTGGCTGAAACCGGAAGTTCAGTAGCTGAAACCAAAAGTTCATTTTCAGGCACGCACATGCACTCTGGACAGCTCCTCTTCCAGGTTGCAGCCCAGGCACACATGCACGCTCCCTTTTTGACATTCATTGCTGAAAAGGTTCACCATCATTGGCCTATACTCTGTATGGTATTGTATACTCCCCAATAGCTCGGAAGATTAAACCTCTGGTCCCGGTGACTGACCCAGGTTGGATCCTCATTATGGTGTTTGTTGTTGTGATGGAGATAGTGAATGTCCCGATTTGAGTTACTGCTATTAGAAAGATCATCATCAGTATATCTATACTTAGGGAACTATGAAACTATCAGGGTTCATCATTGGCCAAAAGCCATATCTGCTCTATTGTCATCTACGTGAATTACTCTGTGTGAGGAACAGGACTACTTTCTGAGCAAACGTTTTTGTTTACTGTATAATTCTCTCTTCTCAAGATCTTTCTTAGAAAACTCATTTTCTGAAAGATAATATTTGATCGCAATGAATCATTTGACTACAAACAATAGTATCATTTGAAAGTTACTTTTTTCCCCTGGTCACAGCCCTTAATTAGTCTGAAACCTGAAATGGGAAAATTGATTTATCCAGCAAGTATTGCAGAGTTCCAAAATCTGATAACACAATCTTCTAGCTTTAAAGATTTCTCCTGTGGTGTTTTAACTAAATCTCCATTTGGCTAGGATAAAACGATATAATGAACAAGCTTGTCCAATGTTATTACAAACACAATGGAAATCAGTTATAATTTACAAGCAGCCACAATGTAAAAACAGATAATATATAACCACACTGAAACCCAAAGATATATTGTCTTACAACGGTTTTATAACAAGCTGGGAACTTATTTGCAAAAGAAATGATTACAAATAATATAAGAAGATCATTTCAGATCAAAACATACCGTTTAGAACAGTGGTGGGTTTCAAAAATTTTTACTACCAGTTCTGTGGGTGTAGCTTGGTGGGCGTGGTGTGGCTTGGTGGGGAGGGCTTAGTGGGCATGGCAGGGGAAGGATACTGTACAATCTCCATTCCCACCCCACTCCAGGGGAAGGATACTGCAAAATCCCCATTTCCTCCTGATCATCTGAAACTTGGGAGGCGGAGAATAAATGGGGAATGGGGCCAGTCAGAATTTTTACTACTGGATCTCCGAACTACTCAAAATTTCCACTACTGGTTCTCCAGAACTGCTCAAAACCTGCTGAAAGCCACCTCTGGTTTAGAATAAGGATTTGCTGGTTCCTAGAAACAGTAAGAAGTGTACTAAAAGTAATATATGATACACTGACCGCATATAGTTCCTTAAGCGAAACCATAGTTCAAGGTTTCTGTCAATTTCAGATCTAGTTATTTATTATTTTCATCATTTGTAAGGGTAAATTGCAAATTACTGCACAAAACACATAGAAGATGTCAAGGTTAATGTTGAATAATCAAATCAAGTAACATGGCTTTCCTAATAACATTTTTATATTCCGGCTGGATCCAAAATCAAACTGAGAGCGATGAAATCAAAAGAAAAGTGCATTACAAAATATAAGTTTGCAAAAGCATGAATTTCAGAAAGTCTGTACAAAGCCATCACACTGCAACACAGAGATATAAAAACCATGTGACATGTTAGTACATTTAAAAAAAAAATTGGGAGAAATTTGAAATGTAAGCAATGTAACATAACACAGCATTCTTTACTAGTGTAATTTTAGTCTGATACTTTAGGAACATAACATTTGCTAGCCAGACATTTAGTTTACTGATAACATTATCATTTTAGTACCTACTATATTTATGATACAGAAAAATGTATTTACTATACGAGCGGCATGGCGGCCTAGTGGTGAAGACGCTTGCCTCCTACTTGGAAAGTTGAGAGTTCAAACCTAGGTAGCGGCAGATGTTTATTTATTTATTTATTTGTTTAACTTGTATGCCACCTTTCTCCGAAGACTCAAGGCAGCTTACAATGCATTTAAAAACCATATATAAAAACATTAAAAATTAAAACATTAAAAACAATTAAAACCCATTCACACCATTCATGGCCGGATCTCACCAGATCATAACAGCGAGATCAACGGTCCCAGGCCTGCCGGAAAAGCCAGGTCTTCATCACTTTTTGGAAGGCCAATAGGGTGGGGATATCTGCCGCAAATTCTGCATGGTGTCAGGAAGGGCATCTACCAGTAAACATCCAGCTCCATCAAGTTGCCCCGGCTCTACCCAGAATTAAGGGATTATAGGGTCAAAAAAAGGGAGTTACTGTTAATTACTGTATGAAATTATATTAAAATGTTTCTATTTTTTTTTTTAACAGAAGGGAAGCTACCAATTGCTGAGCTCAAGGATCTATTGAAAATGACAGTTTGAGAAGTTGGCAAAAATACAGCTGAATCTTTGTACGATAGTGAAAGGAAGTTAATCATGGTCATCTTAGACTTTTACACATATTCAATTTTTTGGGGAAAAAAGGAAAAATAGCAACATAAACACTTATCCTATAGATATCTACTTAGTTGCCTTCTAAGTTACCAATATTGTAATGGAAGACTCTTGTAAAATAAGATTTCATTTTTATTTTCTAGATAGATTTCCGATTCTAAAACAGGAAGATTTCCTTAGAGCAGTGTTTCTCAACCTTGGAAGCTTGAAGATGGGTGGACTTCAACTTCCAGAATCCCCCAGCCAGCAGCGCTGGCTGGGGGATTCTGGGAGTTGAAGTCCACCCATCTTCAAGCTACCAAAGTTGAGAAACACTGCCTTAGAGTGAAACAAGATGTTTTTCTATCCTTACATATCCAGTTCTCTGGATAAAGGATCTCTTGCCACTCTTAGAATCTTAGACAGAAACATTGATTCTGACATTTAAACCTGTAGTTCATGGCTCTCAAGTCTGTCAGAGGTGTTTTGTTCCCCTAGACTTACATGATAGCTATGGAGAGAAGCTGCATCATTTCAGGAACGTGACTGTTTTAAAGGAAATTTAGCCAGTGCTGTTTGCATCCCGTTTTGCTTTTGAATCTGAAACTCTGCATAGCCATTTACCATTTATGTAACTCTTGCACGCAAATCTTTGGATGGTGGTGGGGGTAAACTTAATGAGATAGGGCCAATTTACGGAACAGCATACTTTCTTGTGTTGGGCGTCATACTTTGACTTGGCTGTAAATTTCATTTCTCAAAATACTGTCCTTATTTGGTAATTGACTTTCTAAACAGAAGATTCTCAAGCGTGACTCAACTAGGTTACAATTTATTGTGTCAAGAATTGACACCTGATAATTTGCCCTCTGCCTCAAGCCTTTGTTTCCATCTTTAGGCTCTTTTTTTGAGGGCCTTGAGAGTAAACTGAAGCTATGTTTATATAGCGATTCTCTCAAGCTTGGGGACTGCTGAGTTTTTCTTTGCCAGATTCTTCCATAGACTTTGCTGCTTGCAGATTGAGGGCACTTTCATATTTGCAGCCTTAAACTGCTTGACATACATGTATTTTTCTTTTCTTTTTATGACCCTGTAATCCCTTTATTCAGGGTGGAATCGAGGGGACTGAATGGAGCTAAGCGTTTACTGGCCAGATGCCCTTCCTGATGCCTATGCGGAGCTCACAGCAGATATTTTGCACCCTGATAGAGAAACATCTGCTGCTGCCTTGGATTGAACCCTCAACCTTCCTAGTGGGAGGTGAATGTCTTCATCTCTAGGCCATCACGCCACTCTGCTTGCATTATATGTATAAACTAGCAAAAATGAAAGTAACTTAATGATTTTCTTTTTGGGATTTCAGCCTATTCTTACATTTTGGCTGCAGTAATTGCATGATGTTCTATTCACATTGTACCTGCTACAGCCCTGATTTATGAATTCTCCTTCCATTTATTCATGCTGGGAGAGCAAATATCCAAGATATTACTAATTTTAAGGGAAATTCTTAAAATTCCCCTGGTTTTTAAAAATAATAGAACCACCATTTTATTATGGCATTGGTGAATCTGTAAATGAAAAAGGAAAGATGTAGTAGTTTACCAGCCCAGCATTCTCCCTTTCACTTTTGGTCCCATTTCTATTCAAACTTACAATTAATTCCTGAAGGATGAGACTAAAAGTTCAAGAGGAGTGTACAAAGTCCAGAGAATATAGGTTTCAGTGCATACAGTTAGAACAGCACAAGAACAGTGGTATATTGAGTTGATAATTCCTTTGACTACTTAATCTCATGTAAAATGGTTCAAAATGTTAACTAATTCTACTAGAAATTATTCTCAAATAAGTATGAAAAGTATAATTTAAATATTTATTACGAGAAAAAAAAGCAATGAGCAGTGAAAAATATATTTCTACATAAATATTATAGAATTGATTGGCCCTACAATTTTCCTCATTTATTTGAAAATACTGTATACTCTATTGAACTCTATTCTATTGAATAGTAAATGAAATCAATATGGATAGGACTGAACTGCATGTCAGACAGCTCAATTATTTTGCACTATGATGTCATCATTATATGCTAAAGCTGTGATTACTACAGTTTGAAAAGTTGCATAGTACTACTTAACCTTCTTAAAAGCTGACACCAAAAATTAAATGCCTAGCAATCACATTAGTCTTCTTCTTTCTTTAGCATTCATAAAGTGCCTCTAGAGCAATGTTTTTCAAATTTGGCAATTTTGAGATATGTGGAATTCAACTCCCAGGATACCCCAGTCATGAGGAATCCTGGGAGTTTTAAAGTCTGAAAAAATACTGCTCTAGAGGTAATGCCCCACAATACGTATGACAAAGTGCAGTGAACTTCGACTTCATGGGTTCCATTTTGCGGATTGTTGATGCAACATGTCAGATTTTCATCCAGACATCCTTCCAAAATAATAATAAAAAGTCCTTTCCATCCATCTAGCGTGAAGGAAATAAGTTAAATTTTATGTTAATGTTACCTTAACATTAGCATATCCACAATAATTTAAGTAATTTGCCCCATGATGCAAACTGTTATTTACATTCATGTATGTGGTGGCTCAATGACTAAGATGTTGAGCTTGTCAATCGAAAGGTCGGCAGTTCAGCAGTTCGAATCCCTAGTGCCGCATAACGGGGTGAGCTCCCGTTACTTGTCCCAGCTTCTGCCAACCTAGCAGTTCGAAAGCATGTAAAAAATACAAATAGAAAAATAGGAATCACCTTTGGTGGGAAGGTAACAGCATTCCGTGCACCTTTGGCATTTAGTCATGCCGGCCACATGGCCACGGAGATGTCTTCGGACAGCGCTGGCTCTTTGGCTCTGAAACGGAGATGAGCACCACCCCCTAGAGTTGGGAATGACTAGCATATATGTGTGACGAAAACCTTTACCTTTATATCATTTGTGTAATGAACTAATTGTAAAAGATAAAATGAATTGCTATAATCCATTAACCCCCAATGGATATTTGAGACCATTAAGTATGTTCCCTCTTCCATATCCCCAGGTCCATTAAAAGGAAATTTCATAATATTGTCATTGATGGTCATCAGATCTTGGAACTGCATGCAGTTTTATAATCCTTCTGCTTGGTGACTTATATCAGTGAGGGAAGATCTTCTGAGGATAACCTTCAATATGAGAACCTCAACTATCAGGTATGTAAGAAAGAACTATCTCCTGTATTTGGTTCCAACTTTCTCAAAATTTAGGAAAATGGCACAAAATTCATCTCATTTGCCCAGCTTCTAGTAGTTTACTTGTTATAATGATGGCTTTTAATTATAATTTTAATGGTATAAATTTTTGTATTTTGGGGATGTTGCTCTAAGTCAGAGGTCTTCAGACTTGGCAGCTTTAAGACTTGGGGACTTCAACTCCCAGAATTCTCTTGGTCCGGGGGGATTCTGGGAGTTGAAGTCCACAAGTCTTAAAGCTGCCAAGTTTGAAGACCTCTGCTCTAAGAGATACGAGTGATCCCAGACCTCCGGACTTTTCATTGGGCACTTAAAACCTACTTTTTTCAGTTAGCCAGGCTGGCCTGACTCCATGTGGGTTTTAATGTTTAATATGGATTTTAATTGAATCGTTTTAAATTATGGGCCAAATTTTATAAATTAGTTTAAATTTTTTAAAACTTTTGTATACAGTTGTTTTAGTTGGCTGTTCACCGCCCTGAGTCCGGAAGGAGAAGGGCGGTATAAAAATTAAATAAATAATTAATAATAATAATAATAATAAATGCTGTAACAATTAAAGCTAGGTATACAATGAACAAAGAAGATAAGGTATAACATAAAATGAGATAGTTTAATAGAAACAATGCTTTCTTGATTTAAATTTAAATTAGTCATGCTTTACTAAGTACTTAACTTTCAGCGTAATGGTGTCCATGGAAAGAGTCAAAGAAATCAAGATAATTGTTATGATTCTTGGCAGATGGATATTTGAATCCTTGCTCTTTTTTACATGCATCACAACACAATAAAAATGAGACCGGCCTTCAATTATGCCATTATAGCCGCCATCTTGACTTTTTTCACCCCCTTCACCTAAATAAGCTTTTCTTACTTATAGATGAGAATTATTATGCGAATGAAAATGTATTCATAGAAAAGAAAGTAACCTTTCTCTCTCATGGTCTTCAGGGGAATATTAAAATACCAAGGCTGAGAAACACTGATCTAGACCTGTAATGGCAAACCTATGGCACGTGTGCCACAGGTGGCATGCAGTGCCCGCTCTGTGGGCATGTGAGCTGTTGCCCCAGTTCAGCTCTGCCACACATGCGCACGCACCTCCCGCTAGCAATTGGTTGTCAGGTCTCTGCCATGTATGCATGGGGGGATGGAGCACTGCGGGGGGGCATGCTCATGCATGGGGGACGGAGCATGGGCAGGGGCCATGGGCGCATGCGTGGGGGCTGCACACGCATTGTATTTTGGGGGTTGGGGTGTGCGCTTTGGGCACTCGGTCTGGAAAAGGTTAGCCATCACTGATCTAGACCATTATTGCCACGGAAAGGAAAAATGCAATGTTACATTTTTGCTATAACCATACATAGAAAACTGAAGGAAGGTTTTGCTAATACAGGTAGCTCTATTTAAAACAGTTCATTTAGCGACTGATTGAAGTTACAATGGCACTGAAAAAAGTGACTTATGACCCTTTTTCACCCTTATGACTATTGCAGCATCCCCAAGGTCACGTGGTTTATGATCGGATGCTTGACAATTGACTCACATTTGTGACAGTTGCAATGTCCCAAGGTCATGTGATCACCTTTCGCAAACGTCTGACAAGCAAAGTCAATGGGGATATCAGATTCACTTAACAACCATGTTACTAATTTAAGAACGGCAGTGATTCACTTAACGAATGTGGCAAGAAAAGTTGTAAAATGGAGCAAAACTCACTTAACAAATTTCTCACTTAGCAACAGAAATTTTGGGCTCAATTGTAGTCATAAGAACTACCTGTAATAGCGGAAAGGAGTATTACAAAGGGCACCAATGGCAGATCCTTTCTTGTGACACTGTCATCCCAATCTCTCCCAGAATTTGCCTACCTGTATACCAGGAAACCTGACCTAGTGATTGTCATAAATTTGTCATGCATGCAGAATAGTCCAGCTCTTACTTGCCATAGCCTAACTGAAATGTAAGCTTTGCCTTTAAGAATTGACCGATTGGTTGGCTTCAGTGGTGGGTTGCTACCAGTTCGCCACGGATCAGGTGAACCAGTAGCGGCGGTGACGGCGGGCTCCGCCCACCCACCCAGACATGTCTGCATATGCGCAGAAGTGTCACGCAAGCGCACAAGCACGTCCGCGAGCGAACCGGTAGCGACGGAATTTGAAATCCACTATTGGTTGGCTTCCATTAATGTAGCACTTAACTACACTGGACCATGATCCAAGGAAATGATATTAAGTATTTTCAAAAGGAGAAAGCAATAATGGAATATTATTATCTACTATTAAGCTTACTTTATGCCTGTAATAACAGCTAATATTTCATAGTGTTGTTTCTGCCCTGCAGGGACAATCTCTGTAATATGAAAAAAATCAGTGTTACTACTGCAGTGGTTGGGTGCTTTTTGTTTTTTCCCTATCATAAGATAAGGATTTTAAAACTGTGCTTGAAAGTTAGCGAGTGAAGGATATCAGAGATGCAGGACAAACCACAAGCTTGGTATGTTAAAAAGCTTTCCTCATTACTTGTCTTACTTTTTTTTTTTTTAATTTGATTTATATGCCGCCCTTCTCCGGAGACTCAGGGCGGCTTACAATGTGCTAAGCAATAGCCTTCATACTTTTGTATATTTATACAAAGTCAGCTTATTGCCCCCACAAACTGGGTCCTCAATTTACCTACCTTAGAAAGGATGGAAGGCTGAGTCAACCTTGAGCCTTGGTGAGATTCGAACCTGCAATAATTGCAGGCAGCTGATGTTAATAACAGGGCTTTAGACCACTGTACTATCCAAGGCTGTTTATTGCTCACCATCTCAAAAATAAAAAAAAATAAATAAAAATAAATAAATAGAAGAGCCACTCAATGCAAAGACTTCCTAGCACAATATCTATCTAATCTAGAGACCTAAGGGAAAACTATAAACAGGTCATAAGTGTAACAGCATCTTTTTACATTGCCTGGCAATCCGGCACCTCTGCCTTTCTCCTAGGAACAAAATATAGCCATTGTAACTAGAAGCTATGCATATCATCCTCTCTTAGTTTATACAGTCAGGTATATTTTGAGAAAATACATCCACAGTTCTATATAAAATACTCCAATCATTCCGCATCCTTAAATGACACTGCAATATAGGACAGTCAGGAAAAAAAATGACAAGTGCTTCAAAATGAAATTTGTCTTTTTCTAGCAGTTTACACTTGTTAGTATGGTATTTTCATCAATGAATGCACAGCAGTTTAAAACAAAAATAGCTACAGTACCACCTTATGAATAAAGTAAGGTCTAAGGCCACAGTGACCGTCATGCTTATATGGAAAATCTAAAACTTAGTCTTTCTCCACTCCATTAAACCGAAATGTTATTCCATTTATAGTCGTCAGTCTTTTCTTACCAATGTTTTCACATTCCAGCAGCTGTTTCTGACAACAAAGAACATACCAGAACTGCATATAAAGAAAGAAAGAAAATATTGGAAGGCAAAATGAATTAGAGTTGCCAAATGTGAGCAAGGATCCTTAATGCATTTTCAGAATTGGTCTCTGTAGGGACAAATGGGATGAATATATTGCCTGGGGTGATAGATAGAATTGAACCCTCTGCCCCACGTCTGCCCACAGACGCCAATCAGAGTGGCAGCTGAATATTCTTTCAACCTTGAGGATGGGGGGAAATTTTTATTTCTATCAAGTGGCATACACAACGTAGCTTTATTTATTACAAATAAATACATGATCCTATGCCACACCAGAGACTAATTTATGAGCCACAGAGCCTACAAAACAACGTCCTTCAGTAATTTGCAGTGGCTGCTGTTTGTATGGTATCATGCGCTGTGTTGGCTATATTAGTTCACTCCAACAAAGAAGAGGACTCACCTGCTGTAAGGGAAAATTATGGTAATCCATGCCACCTCATTTATTCTCCACTTTTTATTGCATAGCATAGGACCAATTTATGTACAAGTCTGCTTAGTTCTTTATGGTCTACCCTGAACTAGCATGGAATAATTGTTTGCAGGTCCTGCTACAGGTACATTACTTTCTCTGGCAGAGTTTATCCCATATTGTAAATTGAAGCATTATTATTATTTTGAAAGGATTGAAAACTTGCTTATTCAAGCTGTTTTAATTTTTTTTTAAACTATCTTCACATTTTTATAATTTTGTGCAGTGTTGTTTCAATAATATTTAAGGCCTGTTTTCTTTAGCTGTTTTAATTATATTTTTGTAAGTCACCTGGAGCTCTTGAGAGTATATGGATAAATAGACAAAATTGTGGGCTACTCCTTAAGGCCTTTATATTACAGAATGAAGTCTAGGAAGTGAGTGTTTGGGCTATGAGTCAAACTTAGTAAATACCCATGACTGCTTTATTTAAGCCTCAGATTGACTGAAACAATATTTGAAGTCCTGAGGTCACTTATGAGAACGCTACTGGTTTTTCAACAGCTGTGAAAACTTTGTATCAAGACCATGACAAAGTCAGTGTCACCGTTCTTTCATTCTTGCTAAAGAATGGTTTTTAAGATGACCATGTGGTTGTGTGAGTACTAATTAGTGGATTCGATTTCTTGCTTGTTAATTTGACTTTTGCTTTCTTTAACAAAATCCCTCCAAAAACCCAAACATGTTTGACCATTTAGATCCAGTCACTAATTTCCATTGATGCACAAAATGCTGGAGAATTTAGTTATTTCTGTCCCTGACATCTGAAGGATGTGGATAATATAAATTTATTCAGGTCTAGCTATCATTCTGTCAGATTTTGTCCCCTTAGTAAGCATTTTATGCTGGAAACTAGATGGGAGGGGGTGAGCACCTCCATGCCAGAGTGAGATAGGACCTAGTGGCATTGTTTGGTCTTTCTCGACTGGAACATTTTGACACGTAGTTCTGGGAGGATCCTATTCTGCACAATTACCATTAGCCTATGGAGACCCTCAGAGGGATTGATAACACTTCTCATGTTATTTAAATATGTATGAAGCTGTTGGCGAATCTGTTTAACATTTTGACATTGAGTGTTGTAAGATCCAAGGCAAGTATTCTAATTCTAAACCAGTATCTGATGCTGATGAGGACAAAATGTAGATAGGGGAAATAAGGATTTCATCTGTATTGGAAGACATTTTGAAAAGTCAGGTACACAGCTAAGGTAACTCTTAATTCAGTAGTCCAGATTTTAGAGGTTGCCTAGAATATAATTTACACAAGTAAGAATGATATGTTATTAGACGACATTATTTTACTGACTGGAATAAATTACCAGTTTGCACCTATAACATCTTGTTTAGCTTGAAGCCAGGATAATTTAAAGGCTGTATTCTCTATTTAAGTTAACTGGTACTTTTAAGCTCTTAAAAAAAATTTTTGTCTCATCTACTGCATTCCCAGGGAACTGTTTAATGGGAATCTATGCTAATTTCCCTAGAAGTTGCTCCCAGTCTTTGGAAATGTTTAGTCCAGAGGTCTTGTTAATTCTTTCCCTTCTCCACTTGCTGGCAGGTTGACCTTTGGGATTTAAATAGGCTACTGCTAAATTGATAGGTGCTACTTCTTTTTTCTTTTTCTTTTGATGATCCTGTAATCCCTTGTATCTAGAAGGAATCAGCATGACAGAATAGAACTGAGAGTTTATTGGTCAGATGCCCTTCCTGACACCTATGCAGAGTTTGCTTTGCACCGAGAAATATCGGCCACCTAGGATTGAACTCATAGCCTCCTGATTATGAGATGAGAGCTCCACCTCTAGGCCACCATGACACTGTTTTGTGCTACTTCTTTTATAATTAATAAAAAGTAATATTTTTAATTACTATTTTATATTTTTATTAAGGGGATATGGTAGTCTAGTGGTTAAGATGCTGGGCTGTCGACTAGAAGGTGAGCAGTTCAAGACCGAAATACTGCATGATGGGGCGAACTTCCATTCTTGTTCCAGTTGCTACCAACTAAGCAGTTTGAAAGCAGGCAAATGCAAGTAGATAAATAGATACCACTTTGGTGGGAAGGATTAGGGTTAGGTGTACAGCATTCTGTACACCTCAGTGTATAGTCATGCTGGCCACATGATCACAGAACCATCTTTGGACAATGCTGGCTCCCTCAGCTAGGAAATGGAGATGAGCAATGCACCCTATAGTCGGAATGATTGGATGGTGAAAACTTTTACCTTTTTTTAAACCTTTGATTTCTTTTATTAGGTAGAATTGCAATGAAATTTCAAACAGACTATTTTGTTTTTGTTTTTGATTTATATTGTATTTGGCTATCTCAAGTAAGTTAATAAGTAAATAAATCCAGAAGACTCCTCTCTTCCTGCCCTTTTACTGGCCAGATAATTCAGCTATTGTACTAGGATATTAGGGGTATCAAATGATACATGTAAGTGATCATCATAATCTTTTAACAACCCTATAATCTTGTGCAGGGTAGAGTCTGGGGAAGTGAATGGAGCAAGTAGAGTGTTTAATGGTCTGATGTCCTTCCTGTTGCCAATGCATACATGTAAGCGATCAACTGAATCATAATCCAATGTGCAAAAGAAGAAAGGGGGACCTGTTTGCTTCTGATAACCAAAGTATCACTACCTAGCACAAGGTGGTATCAACAGGCTTGGTGAAATACACTACCAGAACTTCCTGAAGTAAAATAAACTTGGAGTAGGGAGTGAAAAGATTTCCAAAACTGCACAGGGAGTGAAAAGACCTACAAACTGAATTAAGAGTATTCAGTTCCCATGAATGGACTACTGAAAAGAGATGGAAAACCAGACCTGAATATTTTACTTTACAACAGTTGTGGTAGGTCCTAATTCTCCTGAAGAACTAGCCTAAATAGTTTTTAATGGGATTTTAATTTTATAGATTTTGGGGTTTAAATTGGGAGGCCGATTGATTTAATTTCTTTTAATTATCTTAACTTTTGTACTTTATGTATTTTTAATTTTGGCTGTTCACCGCCCTGAGTCCCTTCTGGGAGAAGGGTGGTATACAAATTAAATTAATAATAATAAGAAGAAGAAGAACAATCTTGGGAAAAGATGACATTAAACAGACTTTTTCTTTCTTTTCTTTCTTTTTTTTAATTTAAACAGTAAGATAAAATTACAAAAGCTTCTGAAGCAATGTCTCTATGCAGGGAAAAAAACCAACCCATTGAAGTAAACTCAAATTACATACGCAGCCTGGTACTAGGCATAGTTACACAAAAATACATGTTGTGTTGTGTTCTCTTCCAACTCAGTGTACATAGGACTGCAGCTTTCCAAAGTAATCTCCACATTTTCTCAGAAGTCCTATGGATCTCAGTGGGAATTAATCCCAGGTATACATGCATAAGACTGCATGTTAATCATTCACAAACAAAGCAAACAACATTGGAAATATAAGTTATCCAAAAGGCATGGTACCAAACCAAATACTGGTGAAGTTGATTGAAAGAGTTTTGTAACGGAACTTCATTTCTTTGTCTTTATTATAGTAGAAATATTGTAGAATGATTTTGTCTGAACACTAGAGGGAAATGTTCTAAAAATGTTTATGTTTTTCTTATAAAAATTAAAGAATTAGAAGAATTAAACTGGGTATTGTTCTAGTCTAGTTTTAAAATGTAATCTCATGCAATATATGACTGTTTAGGATCAGTGATGATTAAGAAGCCAGGAAGCAGCTTAAATTTGAATCAAAGTTTGTATTTCCCTGAAAGGTAAAATTCCTCATTTTCCTAATGGGTATGTAAGTAATGGCCTTAAAATTCAAGTAATCAGTGAACAGAGTCTTAGCAAGTGCATTTTAAAACAGCTCCATGGATATCAAAATGCCTGTTCTCACAGTGACTGACAGCCTGGGACAATGGCATCAATGAAAGATGTTCCACCCTGCCAAATGTCACTGAAATGCAGTAAAAGGCAAAAAAAAAATTTGTGGTTCATGCACATTTTGTTATGATGAAGTCTATGTAAAGAAGTCTATTGTCTTTGTGTGTGTGTGTACATGTGCACACACATACACACGTGCCTTTGAGTCCGAAATTGATTCCTGGTAACTGCCTGGACAAGTCCTCGCAGTTTTCTTGGAAAGATTTTGGAAGTGGTTTGCCATTGCCTGTTTCTTATGGCTGAGAGAGAGGGACTGGCCCAAAGTCACCAATCAGTTTCTTGCCCAAGGCAAGACTAAACTCACAGCTTCTGGTTTCTAGCCAAATAGTGTCTTAAACTCTACACCAAATTGTCCTCCCACTGTCATGGCAAGGTGGGCAATATATTTGCTCTCTGCATGATTTCTTTCCAACACACTATCAGGGTAAAACAATTTTAATTTTTTGCTTTACATTTTAGTGTACCTCTGCAGAGATCTATCAATTTAGGCAATCCTAACTGATATATAGTTTGTATAGCACATAATTTTTTTTATCCTTCATGCAGGAAAATCAAACTTTTAGAAATTGTCAAGGCTTTAATGATCTATGATTTTGTTCTTATAGTAGTAGTAAGAGTCAGACTCTATAGGTAATTTTGGTAGATTGGTAAATTGGTAAACTGGTTCAACATTGTTCTAATTCATGCTGTTTTGTATTTATTTTTAAAACTGCTTTATAATTTGGGATGAGGAGAATTATACCAAGTTAAATAAATAAATCTTCCTTTGTGTGCCAGACTTTGAAAGCGTAGTACATCTGTAAGTTTCAATTCAACTCAGAATAGAATTGGAAGGGACCTTGGAGGTCTTCTCATCCAATCCCTTGCTCAAGCAGCAGACACTATACCGAGCAGACCATATATCATTTCAGAGAAGTGGCTATCCAGGCTCTTCTTAAAAACCTCCAGTGATGAAGCACCCACAACATCTGAAGGTAAGCCATTCCACTGGTTAATTGTTCTCACTGTTAGGATATTTCTCCTTAATTTCAGTTGCTTCTCTCCTTGATTAGTTTCCATCCGTTGCTTCTTGTCCTTCCCTCTGGTGCTTTGGAAAGTAAGTTGACCCCCTCTTCTTTGTGGCAGCTCCTCAAATACTGGAATATGGCAGCCCCTCAAATACTAGTATTCCAGTATTCTTTCAATCCTTTTTTTTCTCTAGACTAGTCATACCCAAAGTTCTAGGTAGTCAATGGGGGTTCTGCAGTTGCTCTTCTTGTGGCCTGCTACAGTGCAAGCAATATCATTGGAGTAACCTTTTATCGTCATTGGACTGATTAACAGTTTTATATTAATTTTTCATACCGACCGTGGCATGTTGCACTTTTGGAAGGGTGCTATAATTTGACTATTAACAGAAAAAAAGAGAAGCAATTTGTAGGTAGGCCAAATAAATAATATAAATATATTGGAAATAATACCATTTCATTGCAAGCATTTCATAGTCAAATGAAGCGGCTAAATCTGCTAAATTACATATGACTAACCTCTGTTATGGTCACTATTGTGGCTTATTGTAAAACCTGAGATGGCCTAGAATGGGTAGCCATGGGGCAGTTGTTAAGATTCTCAGAATGGCAAAGAAAGAATGGTGAAAATGAGTGAATCGAGAGTGGTGTCTAGAGAAGGCAACCACAGTGTTATTGCCAGGACTGGCCTTATCATAGAAGTGAAGGAGTCTGCTTGAACTAACTGGTCCAGGTGGGCAGATGGGAGAGTAGCTTGCAGTGACTTTACCTTGCATTTCAGGCACAACAGTGCATTTAGGCCACTACTGTTTCAAAGTCCTAGGTTCTGGAGCTACCTGAGCCTTTTGGGACTATGAAGCCACTAAGGAGAGACCACTTGATTTGCAGAAAGTAACTCAGTTCAAATGCCAAGTCATGGACCAGAATCAAGAGAATGTGGCTGATATACCGATACAAAGCATTACATCTGATTCAACAAAACCTGCACAAGTTTTACAATGCAAAGAAAAGAAGGGCCAGTCCCTGTACACTGCTGAATATTATGCATTCTTTGACATTGTCTAGAAAAGTCTTACCCATGGCAGTCATCACAGGGTTCAAGGTCCCCTATGATATGTATGTCACGGGCACCAGTAATATTTAGCAGTTCTCATCCGTATTAAGTGTTAGACAGTTTTACACACCGAGCACTGCTACCACGTATCAAAGCTGAGGACAGATAATAGGTTGGAAAATTAGTCCAGTTTTCAGAGATTTGTATTTCAAAGTGTAGATGGCCTTCATAAAAAAATGCTGCATTCAGAGGCAAAAAAAATATATCTCTGCCTGTGACACTAGAGCAGTAATGTTTGTTCCACACATCCAAGTTATCAGGGAAGGAGTGTAGACTTCAGTGGTCTGTCAAAAGTTGCTTGTGGGCATGTGCTCTTAAGAGGTGCTGTTAATCCACTTCATGTGCATTCAGCATGACTATGAGCTAGAGTGTTCCAGCATGGACAAACTCTGGAACAGCTTGTAAGAATACCTCTGCAGGTTGCAAAGTTCACAGTCCCACTATCTGCATGAATGTACATTCGAAATATAAAAAAATGGCAGATATGCTATATGCCCAAACAGTTTAAAAAATATACCCTATTTCATTTGTAAACTATCAATGCAGGATACCCAGCAGCATAGAAACTATGTTCCAAGTCTTCTGTTGTCCTAAAAAGATTAGTGTCTGCTGCCATTTATGTAATTGTCACAAACATCTGAGGTTACATGTAGAAATAATCAAGGCAAGAATAATTTTGTACATATTGTTAAACATGCAAAAACTTCCTGAAGAATATTGCCCAAAGGTCAAAAATCTTTTGGAACCTCAAATTCTCCTTGGTAGCATTTGTTTTTGCAAGTATGGCTAACACTTGATCTGGAAGTCCGTCCGTTTATTTTGGAGAAGCAGCACCTTTAATAACAGGTTCCCTGTTCAAATATGTGGCCCAATAGACTAAATTGAATGTTCCAAACAAGACGGGGAAAACTATTCGGGACATTTTGTCAATCTTACTGATGCTGTTATACGTCTTTTTGTTTTCAGCTGGTTTCTCAATGGGTATCGCTGGAGAAGAAACAGAGTTGGAGATGACTGAAGGGGTGGAGTCCTTTGGTATGTTTAATGTGGGCGTCATCTTTCCAGCAGCATAGCTGTTTATGGCTTTATTTGCCATTAATTCACGTTCTTTTTTCTGAAACACACAACAACAACAACAATAACATTGGAAAACTGTGATTTTTTTTTTTAAAAAAGAGATGCTTGGGTCATTAAAAATGCATTTTATACAGAGTCCCTACAGTCTCTGGTTATCCTATTATACTATGTATAATAGAATATTCATTGGATTCTTATCATTGTCATTTACAGCATCCTAGTTTATTAAACGGGTAAGTATTTGCCCATTCTGCAAACATGATGTGGCGCAGCCTTTAAGAATGGTTTCATAAAGACATCGATTTTACATGGAGTAGTAGTGATGGAAGTATCACCATTCTAGTGACATCTAAAGGAGGTTCCTAATACAGGGTTAAATTCTTTTTGAGAATGGCTTATCAGGTTGGGGGTGAAAGATTTATCTTAACATTTAAATCCAGAAAGAATAAAGAAAGTTCTTTCTTATCATCCATTAAGCGTGGAACCTTTTTTCAGAGCATCTGTTATGCTACTTCAGCTTCCACTGCTTTTATTAAACATTTGGATTAAGTTTCTTAGTCCTCAACTTCATATGAAACAAAGTCTAAGAACATATGAATGCTTTTATTTATATTATTCCCCTAACTTCACTTTTCCCTTTCTTTTGTCTTCCTGTTCTTTCTTTCCCTAGGATTGTTTGTGCCTACCATAAATTCCTTTATGGACTTTTCTTGCTTCTGTATGGCCTGTTTTGCTTTGACTCTTTACTTCTCATGGTTTATGCTATATATCAGGGGTGAAATGTAAAATTTATTACTACCAGTTCTGTGGGCGTGGCTTGGTGGTGGGGGGTAATGTGACTGGGTGGGTGTGGCCAACTTTTTTTTTTTAACTTTTCAAAGCATTTTTTCTAATGTTTTGAAAAGCCTCGGCTGATCAGGCAACTTACCTGGGATAGTCAGAGAGGCTTTTTAAAAAATACCTCTCTGCCGATCAGGCAACTCAGCTGGGATCATCAGAGACTTTTCAAAGCATTTTTTTTACCACCTCTTCGGCCAAGAGGTTGCAGAAAAAAATGCTTTGAAAAGCCTCTGACGATCCCAGCTGAGCCGCGTGATCATCAGAGGCTTTTTTATTTTTACTTTTAAAAGCATTTTTTCGTTGGAAGAGATTGTAGAAAAATGCTTTGAAAAGTTAAAAAAAAAAAGCCGCTGATGATTGAGCAGCTCAACTGGGCATGGGGGAAGGGGGGCGCAGGGATTTTTGCTACCGGTTCTCCGAACCACCCGCCGCCATTGCTACCAGGAGCATTTCACCCCTGCTATATATCTAAATATACATCTGTCACTAGTGGCCAAAGAATTATGGAAGCATTAAGAGTAGCAGACATGAGGACAACTCATAATCGAGAAAGGGGCAGAAGAATGTAAATATCTAAACAGGTTATGGAGAAAAAAAAAATCCAACAGGAAGTCTAGAACACTTGTGACATCCCCCCTTGATATTTATTAATTTACTTCTTCAAGGAATTGTAATAGCCACCTTCTTTTTTGCAGCCTCCAAAGCTTTTTTGCCATCCCAGGCCCAGCTTCTTTTGGTAAAATAGTTGACCGTGGCAAATTCAATCAGGGCAGAAAAGACAAAGGCATAGCATACAGCGATAAACCAATCCATCGCAGTAGCATAAGCCACTTTGGGTAGAGAATTTCGGGCACTGATGCTTAAGGTCGTCATTGTAAGAACTGTAGTCACACCTTTAAAAAAGAGAGAGAGAGAGAGAAAGAAAAAGATATAAGTTACCTAAAATGTATTTATTTATTATTTATTTAGCGATGTTACATCAGTCAGGAGACTATAATGCTAATATAGAGTAGTAGTTTGGCTGCCTAACTAATAACTAACCCTGTTTGGTTCATGTGCTTTCCAAAGTGCACCACACTCTGCACAAGAAAGAAAGACAAGCAGCTTTTCTGCAGTGTTATCCAGGACCTTCTCCCTCCACTAAAACCACAAACGGGCATCACAACTGGGAAGATCCAGAGCCGGTGGGATTCTAACTGTCTGTATGAAGCGCTGGCTTGTCTTCCCACTGAAGTGGTAACCTATTTATCTACTCGCATAGAACATTCTTTCAAATTGCTAGGTGGGCAGAAGCTGGGGTGACTCACCCCATCATGAATGCTAGGACTTGAACCACTAGAGTAAAGACCATCTCCAGTGTCATTAAGCCACCATGCCTCACTGTTACCTAAAATGTGTAATATGTAAAACTTTTTCAGATGGGTCACTTTCAAAGTGAATTTGTAGATAGCATAGGGAATAACCTTGAAGGATAGAGGAAAGATCCACTATCAAGACAACAAACATGATTTAAGTCAATTCCAAGAAACTAATTTGAGAAACCCCCCTCAAATAGACCAGTCTCTAATAAACATGAAGATAAAGCAAAGGAGGAGAGAAGCCTACTCAGACTTGCAAGATTCTGTAACTGTTCTCTTACTATACTGTAATAAAAATAACTTTAGGTGTGCACATAGTCTGTTTCTTAATCTGTTGTATCCTGTAGGGTAGACAGAATGCTTGCTATTACATACTAACCTATCCCCAGGAAGGATTAGATAGCTTGCTTAAAGTATCCAAACAGGGGCATTGTACTGCATCTAAACAGTCCCTACTCACAGTCACTCATGCCCTAGTCACTTCCCGTTTGACTATTGCAACATGCTCTACATGGGACTGCCCTTGAAGAGGGACAGGGAGGTGGAACAGACCAGATGGTTCCGCCCCAGGCGCCTGATGGATCCTGATAGGTTCCAGATGGAGCTTGGGCCATTTCCTGAGGCTCTGACTCATGACTCTGCCGAGGAGCTGGTGGCCGCCTGGGATAGGGCGGCCGCTGGCGCTTTGGACCGAGTCATGCCTTTGCAGCCTCTGACCCATCGCCGAGTCTACTTGGCCCCTTGGTTCTCTGAGGAGCTGAGGGAGCTGAAGCACCGGAAAAGACACCTAGAGAGCAGTTGGAGGTCGAGCCGTTCCGAATCCGACTGAACACAGGTAAGAGCTCATATTAAGACTTACCTAGTGGCGATAAAAGCGGCAAAATTTAACTATTTTTCTGCTCTTATCGCATCGGCAGATAATCGCCCAGCCGCTCTGTTTAGGGTGACCCGCTCCCTCCTCCATCCGGGAGTGCGGGAGGATCCCTTGCAGGGTTGTGCTGAGGATTTTGTGCAATATCTGCACGATAAAATCACTCAGATTCGGGAAGGCCTGGTCTCTGACTGGGTAGGTACAGACGGGATGATGGAGGCTGGTCTTGAGAATGTCATTTGGGAGGAGTTTGATCCTGTTGCTCCTGAGGACGTGGACAGGATACTTGGGCGGCTGAATGCAACCACATGTTTATTGGACCGTGTCCCTCCTGGCTGGTACTGGCCTCCCGGGAGGTTATGCGAGGCTGGCTCCAGGGGATTATCAACGCTTCCTTGGGTGAGGGTGTCTTGCCACTTGCCTTGAAAGAGGCGGTGGTGAGGCCCCTCCTCAAGAAGCCTGCCCTGGATCCGGCTGTTTTGGCTAACTATTGTCCGGTCGTGGCGAAGGTTGTTGAGAGTGTGGTGGCACGACAGCTTCCCGGGTACCTGGATGAAGCTGTCTATCTGGATCCATGCCAGTCCGGCTTCTGGCCTGGGCACAGCATGGAAACGGCATTGGTTGCGTTGGTGGATGATCTCTGGAGGGCTCGGGATAGGGGTTGTTCCTCTATCCTGGTCCTATTAGATCTCTCAGCGGCTTTTGATACCATCGACCATGGTATCATGCTGTGCCGGTCGGAGGGGCTGGGAGTGGGGGGCACCATTTTACGGTGGTTCTCCTCCTATCTCTCCGACCGGACGCAGTTGGTGTTGACAGGGGGGCAGAGGTTGACCCTGAGGTGCCTTGTATGTGGGGTGCCACAGGATCGGTCCTCTCGCCCCTTCTGTTCAACATTTATGTGAAGCCGCTGGGCGAGATCATCCGTGGCTTTGGGGTGGAATTCCATCAGTACGCTGATGACACTCAGCTGTACATTTCCACCCCAGGCCATCCCAACGATGCCCTTGAAGTGATGTCCCGGTGCTTGGAGGCCGTGCGGATCTGGATGGGGAATAACAGGCTCCGAATCAACCCTTCCAAGACCGAGTGGCTGTGGCTTCCGGTGTCCCGATATAGCCAGCTGGTGCCATCGCTGGCTATTGGGGGTGAGTTATTGGCCCCCACAGAGAGGGCTCGCAACTTGGGCGTCCTCCTTGACTCACGGCTGTCTTTAGAAGAACATATGACGGCTGTGGCCAGGGGGGCTTTTTATCAGGTTCGCCTGATTCGCCAGTTGCGTCCCTTTCTGGATCGGGACTCCTTGTGCACGGTCACCCAGGCACTCGTCACTTCCCACCTGAACTACTGCAACACTCTCTACATGGGGCTCCCCTTGAGGTGCACCCGGAGGCTCCAACTGGTGCAGAATGCGGCCGCGCGGGGGATTTTGGGAGCGACGGGGTGCTCCCATGTGACACCTCTCCTGCGTGAGCTGCATTGGCTCCCGGTGGACTTCCGGGTGCATGTCAAGGTGTTGGTCACCACCTTTAAAGCGCTCCATGGCATCGGACCTGGGTATTTGCGGGACCGCCTTCTGCCACCAATACCCTCCCACCGGCCAGTACGCTCCCACAGAAAGGGACTCCTCAAGGTGCCGTCAGCCAGGCAATGTCGGCTGGCGACCCCCAGGGGGAGGGCCTTCTCTGTGGCAGCACCTGCCCTCTGGAACGATTTGCCCCCGGAGATTCGGAGGATATCAGATCTCCGAGTTTTTCGTCGTGCCCTAAAAACTCTTCTGCTTCAGCAAGCAGGGCTGGTGTAACCCCTCCCCCTTTTCTGAGATATTAGATTTTAATTATAAAACGGGTTTTAATTGGTAGATCTTAAAATTTTTGGCCATAATATATAATTCTTTTATAATTCTTTTAAATTTTGTATTGTATGTTTTTACTTGGCTGTGCACCGCCCTGAGTCCAGCAGGAGAAGGGCGGTATACAAATTTAATAATAAATAAATAAAATAAATAAATAAATAAGAGCATCCAGAAGCTCCAGTTGGTGCAAACTGCAGCGGCCTGCACGGTTTTGTGCAGACCCTGGTGTGCACATGTATCACCTCTCCTGCAGGAGCTGCACTGGTTGCCGATTTGCTTCCGGGTGCAATTCAGGGTGCTGGTTGTCACCTTTAAAGCGCTTCATGGCTTGGGACCAGGTTATCTGAGGGACTGTCTCTTGCCGGTCACATCTATCTGACCCATCAGAGCAAGGAGGCAGGGAATGTTATGGGTCCCATCCCTGAGGGAGATACACCTGGTGGGACCCAGAAAAAGGGCCTTCTCCATGGTGGTTCCCTCTCTCTGGAACATCATTCCCCCAAAGATTAGAATGGCCTCCACTCTAATATCTTCCAGAAGGTGCTGAAGACCTTCTTCTGCCAGTGGATCTGGGGAACCCAGAGCAGGATGGAGCCCATTAAATGGCTCGTGTGATCTGCTGTTGTTGGGGTGGGGGTGGGAGGTGATTTTGTTATATTGTACTATATTAATTTATTTGATTCTTTTTGTTGGTTTTTATTGTTTTAAATGTGATCTTTTATTCTGTAAACCGCCTCGAGTCGCCATGGGCGAATAGGCAGTAATATAAATTGAATAAATTAATTAATTAATAGGTGCCATCACATGGGAAAAAGAAGCTGTAAATTCTGCTATGTGTTCCAATACAACTGGAGGGCACTTACTTGGAAAAGACTGATCCAGGTGATCTGTAGACAGTTAATTGGACAAAAGAGACTACAGAGAAGGAGAAGAGGTTACCTTGCCTAACTGAATGTTGCCTTATTACTTCCATAATGGTATGTGGGAATAACCTTGGGAGAGTGGGCCCAGAGACACACAAAGGGAACAGTCAGATAAGAGACAGCATAGACCTCAGCTGGATAATTGGGGGGGGGCTCAGAAGAGACCCTCCCTAATCTCTCGGGTGTAAGGAAATGGGAGAGAAATTCTACTTTCAGACTTACAAGATTCTGTTAAGGTAGCCTTACAATAAAGTAGAATTAGCTCATCCGGTTGTGTTTCCTATCTGCCGTCTGCTGACAGTTCTGATCGTTGAATTGTATACCTGGAATTTGGTCTTACTGGTAGCTAGGTTTCTCAAGTAACCATCATCGGACCACAAACTAATTGATATACATCCTTGATGGCGAACCTATGGCATGGGTGCCACAGGTGGCACATGGAGCCATATCGGTGGGCACGCAAGCTCAGCTTCGGCATGCATGCGTGTGGCGGCCAGCTGATTTTTGGGCCTTCTGGGTCCACCAGAAGTCAGGAAACACACTGTTTCTGGCCTCCGGAGGGCCTCTGGGGGTGGTGGGGAAGGCTGTTTTCACCCTTCCCAGGCCCCTAGAAAGGCTCTGGAGCCTGGGGAGAGCGAAAAACAGGCCTATCGGGCCCACCGTGCCATCGTGTGCCAAAAGTGGGGGGAGCATGTGGGGGGGCGCATAGAATTATGGATGTGACCCCACCATGCTCCCCCTGCTTTTGGCACATGATGGCAAAAAGGTTAGCCATCACTGATATACATTATCCTTCTACTGGCTCTCTAGTAACATTCAATTCTATTCTATTCTATTCTGCAACACCTACATTGTTCCTGACTTCAATTTTTCTATGGAGAAAAAGAAAAACACGGAAAGTACCGAACATGAATGAATTCACAGTATCTAGAGTTACTTTTCCTTTTGTATATTCCTTGGAGGGGGAAGAAGAAAGAAGTGATAAAGTGCTTGGATTGGGTACAGGTGCAGGGGGAATTTACTGTCAGGAAGAATTAAGCATTGCCTCTTTCTTGAGAGATTTCCCCTGCATTCTGTTGCGAAGGAAATTAGGTTTGGAAATCCCAGAATAAAGGATTTTAAGGATGAAGGAGAGTACTTACCAAAGACTGTTCGAGCAGGGACAGATTCTCTGTTTAACCAAAATGATACTTGTGATAAGATTACTGTCATAATGCAGGGAAGGTAAGTCTGGATGACAAAATAACCAATCTTCCTTTTCAGATGAAAATGCGCCCTCATTATCGTGTATTCCCCTAGGTAGAAGAAAATAAAGATGTATCTTAGCAAGAAAAAAACCCAGAATTATTAACTCCTTCCATTTAAGTAGCTATTCCACAAGCCACTTTAGCAGTCCTAGAATACCCCAAACAGAATGTTGACTTGAGGATGCTAATCATCAGCCACTAAGATGCATGCTAGCAAATGGCTGGGGACTGGAGATTGATTCACAAGATCCGTTTTTCTTCTCCCAAAAGGTAAACCTCCATACCTGATCTTATTGCTAAGCCTTGAGATCACAGACCTTGTATCCAAGCTTCATAAATAATCCAGAGCAGAGGCTCTGACTTGCTACTTGCACATTTGTCAACAAGAACACTGACTTCTGTAGCCTTTGCCAGCCTACATGTTACAGTCCACTGCTGAGGCTGCGGGAAAGGCTTTCACGAAAGAGCTTCCTCATTAAAAGAAGATGCCATACGGATTCTTTATGATGGAAGACAACACAGCTCATGGAGAGTCTAGCACATTCCTAGCAGCAAGCCAATCAGCACTGCCAGGGTCTCTCTGCATGGGGCAGAAGATCATTGTGTTAGTGACACTACATGTTGAGACTCCCTGTAGAGGTACTGCCCCAAGAAATCATTTCAAGGGCACCGATTTGAGAAACATGACGATTCCAGGGAAAGGCTCTTTCTCTTATAATTGTATAGCCGCATGGAATGCAGGCGGC
This sequence comes from Ptyas mucosa, assembly GCA_012654045.1. Lineage (NCBI taxonomy): Eukaryota > Metazoa > Chordata > Lepidosauria > Squamata > Colubridae > Ptyas > Ptyas mucosa. The sequence goes on along the minus strand of WNWU01013815.1, from coordinate 14,710,050 downwards.
TATTGTGAACCGGTGCTAAAGGAACCGGTGCTATTTAGACACTTGTTCTCTTGTGCAAATTCTGGAAGAGCAGATTAATCCCATTTTTTTTTAATCTACATCCAACAGAGGCAAGGTCACGCAATGATTTATTAAAACTGGGCAAATATTTTAAAAGAATGCCATGCAATGCAGGAGAGAAGAAAATGAGAAAAAAAATCTCTTGTGTAAATATTATTTTGCACACAAGAGAAATCTTTGGTGGATCAGCAAGCTCTTGGGCTTCAACCACCCCTTCCCAGCCAGCTATGAGATTCTGTTCCTCCATGGCTGCTATTGCTTTGGCTGCTGGAGAAAGTGGAATTTGATAAGTTTTTTCCCCAAAAAAACTATTGTGTCTCTCTATGTATTCACTGTATAAATGCTGTATAAATAAGACAACGGGCTTCAGATTTGGTTTCGGCCTTTCGGTAAGGTTTCCTTGTCTTAGTTGTATCCATCAAAACTAGACATGGTATAATAGGCTGGGAGAACAACCTTGGGAGACTGTATGAAGAACTGCTGCCTAAACAATGGTCTGATAACAGAATAACAAGTTGGAAGGGACCTTGGAGATCTTCTAGTCCAACCCCCTTGCTTAGGCAGGAAACCCTACACCACTTCAGACAAATGGTTGTCCAATATCTTCTTAAAAACTTCCAGTGTTGGAGCATTCACAACGTCTGGAGGCAAGTTGTTCCACTGATTAATTGTTCAAACTGTCAGGAAATTTCTCCTTAGTTCTAGGTTGCTTCTTTCCTTGATGATAAAAAAAGACCAGTCCAAAGGAGGGAAGAAGTGGACAAAGTATTTCAGGGGCTGGAGAGTAAAGGTAGGAGAGGAGTGGAGTGCTTTCAAGATAGCAATAGCAATAGCACTTAGTCTTATATATTGCTTCGCAGTGCTTTACAACCCTCTCTAAGCGGTTTACAAAGTCAGCAAATTGCCCTCAACAATCTGGGTTCTCGGATTCGGTTACTGTAACCTTATAATAAATGTATTAGTTACTGATGGTTTTGGATCCTGTCTGCATTACTGCGTCACAAAGAGCTGACATAATGGAAAGGAAGGGTGAGCAGGGTCATAGTGGATGTAGTATGAGAGTTGGTTGCAGTCATTTAACATTTTGCATGGTGATGATTGATTGACACCAAGTCTGTTTTTCTACACAGTCTGTTTTTGTACAACTGAGGTACAAAAGCACTCTCACAGCCCCGAACAGCAGCATCAGTACCTACTTCATTAGATGATGGCAGCTTATACTTAACATGGTAAGAGCAATGCTATGAAGACCACACTTTACATACTAACATACTTTCAACCTGCCTTGAGGATGGGAGAAAGCAAATTTTCACGTCTGCTCAAATGAGCCCTTTATTAAAGGGATTAAATCATTAAAGCAGCCCCTTTGCTTTGCATGTAGAGACAGCTGGAAACAGCAACACGCAAGTTTGGAGCAAAGAGGCAGTTGCTGTAATGATCTTTATAGTGCTTTGTGTTTTGTGAAGCATTTCTTTAAAAGCACTTGCACAGCCCTACTATTTACTGTATAGAACGGACATCATATTCCCAAGCACACAAAGATTATTTAAACTCAAGGTGGCACTCTTTCTTCCCATGTTAAGAGGCTCCAGATTGAGCTTCAATAAACAAACACATGGAAAGAGAATTCAAGACCATTGTCCTTCACATATGACCAGCCATGGCTGGGTGTAAGTGGGACCTGATATGAACAATATGACACAAACAAGGAATTCTGGATATTATGATGGAAAACTGTGTAATATCTCCACAACAGTATTAGAAACCTGAATTTTAAGAACAGATGGATAAAAGCTGCCTATTTAACAAAACTGAAATGTTTGGGTGAAAAGAACTATTCACTATACAAAAATGTAAAAATATAAAAAATGTAAAAAAGAAAAAAAACTGATGACAAACACACATTCAAATTTTAATAAGATTTTAAATAGTATCTCACAGAACATGTGCCTTAGCAGGGATTGCCATCTTAAAAAATTCCCAAAGAAAAAAAAATATATACTTTTTGTATATTTATACAAAGTCAGCTTATTGCCCCCACAAACCGGGTCCTCATTTTACCCACCTTAGAAAGGATGGAAGGCTGAGTCAACCTTGAGCCTGGTGAGATTAGAACTCGCAGTAATTGCAGGCAGCTGGATGTTAAATGCTGCCTCAATAGGAGGCATTAGCCTGGTATGCCACTCAGGCTCCTGAGTCTTTCTATTTAAGAAAGACATATATTAAAAATGGTGGGAAAACCATACAAAAACATGCTTAACACAAATTAAAAAACTGCATGGAGTAGTTCTGGTTTTAAAAAGTGTAGTTTATGGAAAGTCACGTATAGGAAGATGTTGGGAAAAGTTAAGTAGTATAATGTGGATTTTCCTGTTTTTGTATCAATACTACTGTGATACAAAGCAACTAAATCGAAAAACTTAAGATCCTCATATTTTATACTACAAGTATACTACAAGTATACTGCATTAAAAGCTTCATGGTGCAACTGATTTGTCTTTAATTCATAACCTCAGGCAAGAGGAAGCCTGCATCCAGAAATGGTTCTCCTTAGTTGGACCAAGGTGAAGATGTAAGAATTGAATGTGGGAAGCAAAGTGAAAATAAGATGAGAAATTTATCTTTGCCTTTTCTCTTCTTCCTTTTTAGGATTTTGTACATGTCTGTGACTACAATAAAATTGATTCGATTCAATTTTAATATAACACACACACACACAAACACACACACATACACACACATATATGGTTTTGTCTAACTAAGAAATTGTAATAAAAATAACACATAAACTGTATGTGTTATTTTTATATTCTCAGCTTCAGAAAAGGAAATAACATCTTAGAAATCCTGATTACAGGCATCCCAAAAGCTTGCTAAAGACCAGAAAATCCTTAGTTGACTAATGCTTTCCCTGTGTGAAATCGGATTTCTGTATTTTGTTAATCCTCGGTTACAATCTGTGTCCTACTATTTCTGACCCATGCTGTATTGAGAGCTCAACCTGATCAGAGGTAACCTCGGACAATTGCAAAGCGAAATAGGAGGGGGGGGAGAAAGAAAGCTATAAAAATATATATATTTGATGTTCAGCACCAGCCATTCTTAAGGAAATTTCTGTGAAAGGTAATTCCTGGATAAAGCTCTGATTGTGGATTGTCCTCAGAATCTCTTTTGGTCCTTAGTGTAGCATGAGCCAGAAGCCTTGGTAAGCACTGCTAAGAACTGGATGAGTGCCTGGCAGCCTGGCACATTCCCTGTGGACATCTTGCTCTTAGAAAGCTTCTCCACACAGATCTAGGAGATGCTTCAGGAAACCTTCTGGACTTTTTTCTTGGTGACAGTGAAAGTGAAAGGAGAGCTGCCATTCATTGCAGAGAATAATGCTGCTATAATGGTGAACTGGTAAGAATTTTTTTACGATGAACTTATTTTACTGGTCAATGTTTCCTCCCCCCCCCCCCCCCCCCCGGTGAGATCTTGTGGTCTTCGAGTGATCTAGAACTGTGTATTTCTCTCCTTCTGATTACCATTCCTAAAAGAAAACGAGTGCTATAGCTTTCTCGATTTTAGAGTGCTCTGTGGAATACAGTAGAAGGGAGATATTGTGCTCCTTAATCTGATTGCGTTAAGGTCACTGTGATGTTTGCACCGTCTCTCGCAATGCTGCTCCTTTTTCTTTATTTTTGCACTTTGGAGATTGTGTGGACTTTCTGAAAAAAACTGGCTGAGTTCTCAGGAGGCTGTCATTTTGGGAACAGTTTGTTCATTTACTGATTGAGCAGGCAAGACTTTAAGCACTGCCATTCTTTAATCTTTTCAGACTCTAGGGGATGTGTGTGTGTATGTGTGTATACATGCATGCCTCTGGGTCTATTACAAATCACTTAAATTCTCCCTACAGAATAACAGGCAGCTGACCCCTTTTCTCCCTAAGTCTCAAATTAGCAGGGAACCCTGCTGGCTTGCTATGGGAGCCTGGGCCACGAATAGCAAATAAGTCCAGTGTTTTCTTGGGTTGCTCCATCAATTTATTGGTATTCCTTCGAAACCTAGAGGAAAACGCAGCATGGAGCCACCTGACTCCAAGCTCTCAGGCAGGGTCTTTTGTCTCTAATTACCAGGATCCTCAATTTCTACTTCATTCTCGGAAGCAAGGGGAGCATAAATCAGGTCCTACACCTCTTTTATGACCTGTTCTTTTTCATGCACGCTTCTCAAGAGACAACAAGAAACCATTGCCTTGAAATCGTCATGTGGATGGCTGGGCTGGCATGAAACTCTTTAGGCCTGTAGTGCTGCCATATTCAGCACATTTTCTTCCAGGTACAGATTTGTGAATCCTAGCATCTCTTTTCCCACACATGGTATCTAGACATACTATGGAGCAGGGCCACAACTGCCACGTTTCCCTTCTCCTTTGCTCCAAAGTTTTTATTGAACATATTGTTGAGATGGAGGAAGAAATCCATCTATAGATGCTTGCTTGGCTCCTGTGGGAAAATAAGCTGGCAAAAGACAGCAGTTTAAGTAACTGCAAAGGAGCTCTCCATTCCTAGTACTTCTTTCAAGCTTGGATAGTTTGTCTGCTACATCTGTTTTATCCAGCAGAAAGAAATGTTTTTTAGCAGAATGTAAGAGGCAGAGCTTTTTGGAAGCAAAGGAATACTGCATCTGATGAATGTGCTTTTTAACCAACAATCCATTTATAAAATTGTGGCAAGTTTAATAGGTATCTGAGAATTGTTCGTTGTACTTTTATACTAATTTTTCTTACATCTAGGCATAATTCTATTGATCAAGTATAATAAAACCTTTCTTACTTCCAATTAACCATCCTATCTATAGCTACCTTTGGGTACATTGTCAAGCATAAATCATTTTAGCATGTATAATTAAACGACACCATCTATCAGGGCTGTGCAGCACTTCAGATCCAATTCCCAAAACACAGCAAGGAGCTTGTGGTGATATACCCATCCTCATCCCTTTAAAATCATCTCGGTTTTTTTCTCCAGCACCATACAGCAATTCTCAAGGGCAACCATATACCCTAGACAAGATGAAACTGCTTTAAAGAGTTATTTTCATGATTCATTCAAATTTTGAATTGCATCCAAAGTACTGCACGCCCTAATATTGTGCATCTCAAAACATGCAATCAGCATGAAGCGTCTCCTTTTTTGTTTATTTCAATACAATAATAAGTTGAAAATCAGACCATAATAATGAGGGAATGTCACATGGTGGAACATGATTATAGAGAAAACGTCCAACCTATATTATGTGCATTTTATAATGGTTTTATTGAAATTTGAATCACAGTCTGATTTTACACAGGGTGGGTAAAAGATATACACGATTATCACCTGAACAGCATCCCATAGTAACTTGTACAGAAGAATGAGCCATCCTAAGTCAAATACCACAAATAGTTCTTCTATATTACTCCCCTGTCTCAATACTGATCATTCAGCAATTCAATTATGACTGATAAAGTGTAAATGGTGAAGTATTGCTTCTGTTGCTTATCTAGAGAGTCCTAAACAATAAAAACTGACTGCCTGGAAAAATGCTTCTTCCTATATTAATCTGCTGTAATCTGAGGATGGAATGGAATGGAAAGGAAAGGAAATTGCATTAAGTGATGATGTAAGATGGGTTCTTTGCATCTAATGCCAAATTGACTGACTTTTCATGATGAAGTTTTACGAGTGGTAAAATATCTATTTTATTTATATGAACTTGCATTCTACTTTGTCTAAAGATTCCAGGAAACTAAATGCCTTTTCATCTGGTATTTATGAATGAATGACTACGGTAGAATTTGTAGTTTTGTTTTATTTATAGTTTATTGCTTTTACTGAGATAAGGTTTTTAAAAATTGTTGTCTGTTTCATTATTTTCTTACCAGTTTGAGATAGTTTTATCAATGGGGTAAAAGAGATACACGAATGTGGTGTGTTCAGGAATGAATGAAACAGGCCACGCATAAGTAACAATCAAACATGTATGAAAATACTGAGGAAGATTCATATTGGGCAAAGAGAAAGGATCACCACAGGGCAAACCAACCAATATGACTTATTTGAAAAAGGACCATCCCGTCAGCATGAACCTTAGACCTTTCCTTACTGAATATTGCAATTCAAAGGACAATTTTGTTACCTGTACTGGTACTGATGTTTTCAGAATCTACACTTTGTCCCATCAGATGATATTGGTTAAGCCTAGAACCATCTTCTGCCACTACCACCGAAGTTGCTGAGGTGTTAGTCCACACGTAGATCACTTCTGAATTGGGATAAGCGTCTGGGTTAAAATAAAGAAAGAAAAAGTAGACAAGTGATGTTTGAACATTAATATTCATATACTGTACTTTTACCTGAAAAGTCAAGCTTAATTTCTGCCAAGGTTCAGTTTCAAATTCTCATATCATTATTAAGATTCAGTTCTTGGCTATGCAAATTTATATAAAATAATAGAATGTTCACTTCAACTAAAAATAGTTCTCGTTTAACAAGAAACACAAAGAAGAGCTTTCAAAGTACTTGGACTATGTTCACTCCCTTTTCCTGGAAATGAAGCTTTGATTATTAACAAAAGCACAGAAAAGCATTTGTGTCTTACAAATTTATAACCTGCCTTAGGTCTCAATATCCACAAGGATTCTATTTCCCCATTTGTTATGTGAGATTCAATTACTATGATATTTTATAGATGGAAATCAGAAACTGAGAAATAGTATGTCCACAGATTCATTCATTAACCCAAAGTCAAGGGACAGCTTCTGAATATTAAAAAAAGCAGATACATTTCCATTTTTGTGTTATCCCACTCTGCATGTACAGAACAGGCTGGAATAATTATCTATGCACACACACATAAAGGGAGGGATTATTTCAGAGCAAAAGTAGAAAGAATTAATATGTACCGTAATTAAATGAACAGATGTTGTGCCTGCATAGATTGTGACCAGAGTTGGTGCAGGTTGGAGTGGCTTTCCTCTCTGCCATATTACACATATATACAAACCTTCTGAAAATATTTTCTCACTGTTGCAGCATTATGTGCACGTCAAAGCATGAATACAAGATGGTAAACAAAGATAGTCTTATGATTGATGCTTGCTTGCCTCTTTTACCAGCAATTACCACAATCTTGCCCGCAGCATAACCACTTCAGTTTGCTTAGCGCATTAGCCCTCTGAATGTCTTGGGTTGGCACCTGCCTGGTATTACCAAATGAGAAGCATTATCAAGCATCATAAAATCCAGATTGTGGACTGGATTTGTCTAAATGTGCCTGATCACAAATTATGCAATGTTAAATGACAGGAAAAAGCAAAAGATTAGTATTAGCACAGGCTTACATTACTAACTGTGGAAACGGAGCTTTGTAGTGATCTGCCAGAGCCTTTCGTCCTTTCTTTTCACCTGGATTTTGAGGTTGAATTGTTGGAGCACTCCTGTGCTCCTGCTATAAGGGAAAGGTACTTTCTGCACCTGATGCAGTCTGTGTATTGTCCACAACACACAATATACATTCATGGCAATCGTGGGATCCTCCCAGTTTAACAACTGTTTTGGTGATTGCATGATTTGCGTGCATGCACAGTTTGAAGAAATCTTAACTTCCTGGTTTCTTTGGAGGAGTAACACAGCTGATTCGTGCGGCAATCTGCTCTACCGTGCAAATCAGCTGAGAAGATAAAGGTCGGAAAATAGTACAGGTTGGCGGGTGGGGATGGGCCCATCTGAACGCTGGAGAAAACCGGTTCGCTCCCAGCTGATTGACAGAGCTACTGGTTTGCCCAAACCGGTCCAAACCGGTAGAATCCCACCCCTGATTCATGGGTTGGACAAAAGAGAAAGAGAAAGTTGCAGGTGTGAGAAGAGGCAATTGGAAAGGCCAACACAAAATAAATCAGGGAGCCACTGATTCAGTCGGTGTCTGAAAAAGTAGGGGCAGCTTCAGAGGCTCAAAAGAGGAAAGCTGAAAGGAGTGGCAGAGCTTGGAAACCATGCCATCTTCTCCAGAAGAGCCAACAATGAACAGCTGGGAGAAGCTAAATTCCCTCCAGCTGTTCAGGATAGCAGCATCCAGTGTTTGGCTGTAAAGCCTAAAAACTCCAGCCAGCCTGACACAAAGTCAGCCAAATACACAGTGGCTTGAACTCAGGCTGCAAAGTTTTCCCACCGTCTAGAGTTGGGAAAGTAGCTGAGCCTGATAATTTACTCAAGGCTAGACAATGCAAGAAATGGGAGGGGAGGGAAAGGAGTTAATACAAAGTCATACAAATTGTGGCTAAGAATCTTTAAAGTTAAATACATAACATAAAAATTACACCTATAGGCACACAGTAAGAGTTATAGTAATGAAATTCAGAAATAAATGGGTTTATCATTGGTTTTATTTATAGTAGAATGGTTATTTTTGTATAACAAGCTCTTTGTGCAACGAAGCAGGGGGAAAAAAAGATTCTCCTTATTTATGGTCGTTGTCATTCCCCCAAAAGAACCCATTAAAATATCTCTAAAGTTGCACAGAACTTTAGCAACATTAAAGTATAAAAAATAGGTAACACATTAAACAGCCCTGTAATAGATATTTTAAGTCAATGACAATAGAAAGCTGTAAGAAAAAGAGTAACAAAGAATCCCTGACACATTTTACATCATTTTATTTCAGTTAATGCGAATACTATTACATACACTACAAAGACAAACCAAGTCCTCCATACTAATCTGGTAATTCCTGAATAGAGTAGATGTTTGATGTGGCTCTTCCACAGGAAATAGGCTATTGCTGGAATACTTTCTTTCTTCATTTTCTTTTTTGTATATGTTCTCATCTGTTAGATTTTGAACCTCTTACCTTATCTTTATACTATGTCCTTGCAAAAATATTAAGTGTTTAACAAGGGGACATTAGCAAGTAGCAACAGCATAAAAAGACATATAAAAAGATGCAATTTGTAATGTTGAAAACACTTAATATATATACAATTCCTGGTTTTACATGGGTATTATTCCTTTTTCTTTGTCTGGTTAGCAATATGTAAAACTGTGCCCAACCTAGGAATAGTGTGAAAAGTGTAGTAAGTTTTGGTCTATAAACAGATACATGTAAAAGTGTTGTTGTTGTTGTTAGTTGCAAAGACATGTCTGACCCATCGCGACCCCATGGACAATGTTCTTCCAGGCCTTCCTGTCCTCTACCATCCTCTGGAGTTCATTTAAGCTCACACCTACTGCTTCAGTGACTCCATTCAGCCAACTCATTCCTTTTCGTCCCATTCTTCTTTTGCCCTCAATCTTTCCCAGCATTAGGCTCTTCTCCAGTGAGTCCTTCCTTCTCATTAGGTGGCCAAATGGTTTCATCGTGTAAAAGTGTGAACGGAGCCATATTTTACAATGGCTCGGAACAGTTGACTCAAGAAACACCTGTATCATAAAACCATATTTATTAATTAAATTATAAAATGGCTGGAAAATGAAATCAAAGCTTTCCCTCTGATGATTTTGCTTTTGTTATTGTGTTTTCCCGTGATGAAACAGATTTCTAGGATGACGTACAAGGGATGAGGACAGCAAAGTAGAAAACTGAATTCAGACGATGGCTTGATTTCTCTTTTTCTTCCTTCCTCTTTCCGTGAACGCTCTTCTTTAGAACCACATTGACTGGCATACTTCTGTCCTTAGGTTAGCAGAACTATAGGCTGCCATAATATGCACCACCCAATCAGCACCCTATTCTGCTTTGAAGTGAGCCTGGGAACAGCTGTTCTCCCTCCAGTTTTTTTATAAGAGAAGCGAGATTCCTTGGTCCTGGTTTTCTCTCACAACAGGTATCATCTGCCTGGAGAAAAGACTACCACCATTTGCTATCCCTCACATGTGATGGGGACAATTGGATAATTGTAAACTGGCATCTTGATTGGCAAAATGCAGAGTGACGAAGTCACTGGTCTGGAGCTTCTCTGAACCAGTAAACTGTTACTTAGCTATTTTTGAGCATAGGTCTACTGATCATCTGCAAGTCTGTAAAACCTGTTTGTTTAAATGTCTGCTAAGGCTCTTCCAGAAGAGTGCTAAAGCCACATCCCCAAAAATAGTTAAGTGATAGATTGCACACATGTTGAAGGGGTGCAGGCTGAAATCTGAAAAAACTTTCAGAGAAGACTTTTCTACATCGCCCTGCATCTCTCCTCCATTTATTGATACGTAGGCAGGTGTGGAATGAATAAACAGGGAAGGATCAGTGACTTGCAAGTGAATGTCAGTGTACTGCAAATGCCTGGCAGTATCAGATTAAGCCCGTACCCCTCAACTGTATCTGTGATCTGTAATTCAGTTTAAAAGCAGAAACGAGCAAAGTTCTTGTGAATAATCAATAGCCCTGGAAAAGAATGATGTGGTGGCTGTAGCCTGCAGCACTTTGGAGTACAAAAAGCAACATGCTTTATTTGCCTGAAGTAAATAAATATAGCCATGCAAAAGCAATGGAAAAAGTGTAACATGCTCACTTGGGACATAACCAACAAGGAATAACTGGCAAAAACTTGACTTCTTTCATGGTTTAAATAAATCATAATGCTATCTTTTTTAAATAGACAAGTCTACCACCTTTTGTATTGCTATTGAGAACATTTTAAGACAGATCTATCATTGTTCCAGAAGAATGGCTCAAAACACCTGAATATAAGGAGCCTGTATAATGCCCAGTAAAGACATTATGTGTGGAGATAAATCTGAAGGTATCAGGTGTCTGGTTCTTTTGGAAACCCAAGTCAAAACAGATATGGAGGACCACAACCAGAGGCTGGAGAAAAGACAGGGCATCTGTGGTACATAAAGCAAACAACAGAAGTTGGGTGGATCACATTAGCAAAATTGTAAATGCGATATTGCAGAAAATGAACGTGGAAGTGAAATTTGGACCATCAAGTTGGACCATACTTTGCTCGGTATAGAATTTCCAAATTAAAAATGATTGTCCAACCTGCCTTGGAACATACCAGAAGGTATGGTTTTTGTAGACAATTAGTCTCGCTGTTAAGACAAATTTGGATCATGGGGAGGCTGCAATGGTCGTAAATGTGAAAAATGGCTATAAATTACTTTTTCCAGTGCTGTTGTAACTTTGAACAGTCACTAAACAAATGGTTGGAAGTCAAGGACTACCTGTACTATAGATATGTTTGCATGGTAAGATTTTTCTTCAGCCTGCAATGGACTTGAGCACACTTAGTCAGTTCTTGGAAGGTTTGGAATTATTTCCAAGTGATTTCAGTTATAAAGTTTCTTTCAGAGAAATCACTGCTCTTTGAAAACCCTGCAAAATCATAAAGATTTACAAGGTCAGGAAACTCTCTTCCTGACCTTGTGAACATTTCCAATAATATTTTTTATAGCTGAAGGAATTCTGAAGTTGGATAAGGATGGGACAAACAATTTTTACAATTTAGAAGAGTTCTCCAGAATTCTACAACTGGATTACAAATCTAACCCAGTCCTAAATCTAACACTTATCCTATAAGTTTCATAGGTAGGAATGTATTCAAGTTTGCTTTAAAAGGCAGGCTGCAATTTGGGGAAAGGAAGGCAGAATGCCATTGAATATCCTTCTCTGGCAGAAACCAAATCTGAGCTGTCCAACCAAATCTGAGCTTGTCTACAGGCAAGATGATCTTCCCAGAAATAACGATGATACTTACCATTTCAGAATACAGAACAGAGTTGGAAAGGACCTTGGAGGCCTTCTAGTCCAACTCCCTGCCATGGCAGGAAACCCTACAGTGGAATACATTTCAAGTATTCAATTATTTCAGAATATTGTCTCAACAATCCTTATATCACCAGAGGATATAGATTTTTATTTTCCATATTATGTAGGGGTATGCAAAAAAGAGTTTCCTTTTTTGAAAAGCTATTTATTTTTCTTGTTTAAAATCTTGTTACTCTCTTCTTCTTTTTTAATAGTTCTTAAGAAATACATTCCATTTAATTTTTGCTACTAGTATTTGTTGAAGAGACCATGTTCTTATTTCAAATGTTGTTTTTTGGTGTGCGTAATTATTTTCCAAGAAAGATCTCGACATTGGTTTCTTCGGGAACATCATATTAACCATCAATGTATTCAAAATGATGTTCCTTTTTAATAGGCAACTGTTCTCTTAAATCATGTATTGTCCTAGACATTCGGTGAAAAAGTAAAGCTGAGCAAATAAAAACAGTTTGGACTGTGGCAATAATTTTGCGATAAATTGTTCCTGTGTGACATAATTTGCTTTGCTTTCCACAGGGGATATTATTAGCCCTTCCAGTGACACTTTTAACAAAGCATTTGCTTGGAAGTTGGGTCTGACTTTTACCTGCAACAATTTCCTATTTCTTTACAATTTAATTCTCCCTGCTCAGTTATGTTAATATTTATAGTGGATATTTATTTTGGGATGCAACATTTGATCTGGAATTAGCCTGAAAGTTTATTTCGAACTATGCTTTGCTGTTGCTGCATAATTATCCTGCAAAAGAAAGCTGCCAGAATTGGCTATTTCAGCCACTATTGTTTTCTTTTGTATGCTCTTCTGCTACACTTGCCAACTTTTAGCCACTATAAGTATATATATATATATTTAAAAAGACACCATTGAGCATTGTAATAGTACTAGTCAGATGAAACATCTTTAAAAACTGAAAACAATTAGGAAGTACTGCATAGACTGGAGTTCTTGTATGGAAGACAAATAAAACCAAAACCCTGGGCCAATCTGATGCAGCCAAGGATTCAAAATCATTTTATATTGTTGTAATGTCTCCTGCCACTACTGACTACAGCTTTATTGACTGCAAAGGCATCAGGAGGAATTACATCCAACTTGAGCTTGGATATTATTTTTAACATGTCCGAGTGCAATTTATCTAACATCCTGGAAGAAAGAGGGGAGAAATGGAAGAAGACAAACTTAGAGATTTAGAATGTTGCTAGGAGTCAGGATACTGTCTTATGCAGTTTTAATTTTCAAAAGTAAAAAAGTACTTGACAGAATATGGTTTTTGTAGAGATTCTATAATGTATGTAGAGCAGGTAAACGTCTTAGAATTTATATTTCTGGCTGTAGAAGGCCCAAATCCTTGAATCACTCATAACACCTCTAATTTGAAAGCAGAGCTAGTTATTAGTCAGCTTCCAGATACAATTCAACAGGCTCATTGTCACCTTTAAAGCCCTTCATGGCTCAGGACATGGATATTGTCCATGCCCTGATATTGCCCATGTATTGTTGGTTATTACCTTTTAAAGCGCTACATGGCTCAGGGCCAGGTTATCTTCGAGACCGCCTTCTACCGCATAGCTCCCAGCAACCGGTAAGATCCCACAGAGTTGGTCTCCTCAGGGTCCCGTCAGGTAAACAATGCCAGCTGGCGGGCCTGCGGGGGAGGGCCTTCTCTGTGGCTGCCCCAGCTCTCTGGAACCAGTTACCTACTGAGGTCCAGACCATTCCCATTCTATTGGCCTTCCGAAAAACGGTGGAGACCTGGCTCTTCCGGCAGGCCTGGGGCCGTTGATATCGCTGTTGCGATTTGGTGAGATCTGGCCATGAATGGTGTGAATGGGTTTTAATTGTTTTTAATGGTTTAATTTTTAATGTTTTATATATGGTTTTTAAATGCATTGTAAGCCACCTTGAGTCTTCGGAGAAAGGTGGCATATAAGTTGAACAAATAAATAAATAAATAAATAAATAAATATCTATGTAACTGCCCATTCTAAAAAGCTTTTGCCAACCCATTTACATCATGAAGATTAGTGCTCCCTCCAGATTCCCTGTAGTTTCTTCAGAGTTAGACCTCTCAATACATATCCCTCTTCTCTGGAACAGCATCCCCATCAAGAGATATGACTTGCCTCAACCCTATTGGGTTTCAGAATTACAACAGGTAGTTGAGGGGAGAAAATGCAGTATATTGATACTACTTGACATGGCTCTTCTGCATAAGAATATTATTAATGTATTAATGTGAGCCTCTGTTTTTGATTTGAGATGTACTTTTTAGTGGTTTTAATGCTGTTGAAATATGGCAGGATTTTAAACCACTCAGAAGCAGTCACCAAATATGGCAAGGCATATTCACTTACAAAGCTTTACTAGAGTAAAATAAATAAATAATATTGAAGGACTATAGTGGTACTGTCTGAGCAATCATCTATTTCTGATAGTTTCTGTCCATCCAATATGATTGGACAGAACTAGCACACTTCAGCTTTCACCAATTAAACTGAATAATCTGATTTAACACAAAAAAATGGCCCTGACACCTATAGCATCTGTCCTCTAGGATAGTATCGTCCTACTCTCCTGCCAACATTGGTATGGTCATTACCCTAAATCATATTTTAAAGATCTTTTTAAAAACCCTAGAATTTTCTCCAGGCCTTGAGCTAGTGTAGGTGGTAAAACTTTTAGTAAACCTTTAGCACAGGTTAGTTAGCATCAATGCTTTTTTCTCTTCTGGACATCATTGTTTTCTTTGTTATATTTTTATTTTTAACATTCTACGCAACCCAGAATCTTTATGGAGTTGGGTGACCTTTTCAACCCAGGAAAATTAGAAGGAATATTATAAAACCAAGGAGAGATTTCAAATTGTGACGTCAATAATGGAATTAATTCAGGAAGAACAAAGATTTGAGTATAGGAGCCAAGAAAGATAGTAAAACAAAACTTTGCACCAACTGAAAAGCAGCCCAAAGAGCAGTGTTATAGAGGTAAACCCAATTTTCTAATAGTTTTTAATAAACCAAGTGAAGAAATCAGTTCTCCAAAGCTGGCAGTATTGTGAAAGCTGCTTTGGAACTGTTGCAAATCTCTCGCAGCTGCCTTTAAAACCAAGCCATCCACAAAAAGCCATCAATATTTTATTGCAGAGAAATCTACCCACTTCTCAGTCCTGTGACTCCTGTATCATACACTAACTCATACACCAACATTTATGCTTTTGATTCTTTCGGATATTTTATTATAATTCCCATTAGCTTTGATCAATATGGCCAATGGTGAAGAATCCTGAACCTGTTTCACAAAAAATATTAGATCCAAGTTGAAGAAAGCTGCCCTAATTTAACAAGTCAAACTAGAAAGAAGACAACATTTTAGCTCCCAGATTTTGCATTGAAAAATCTGTTGCAAGAAATAAAGAAAAACTTGGAATTGTTAAATCTACATACACAGCGCATGTAGTCTTAAGAGGGAACAGCAGTAAGGGACTTAACAATTAATGTTATGAGCATTCGTTCCAATGGGACAGATGAGCAAAGATTATGCAATGGGCCAAAATTCTGGAGACAAAATGAAAGCATTTATCAATATCAGGAGGAAGTTAAAATAATATTCATAATCATAAAAGAACAAAGGGTTTATTACATTTAGGATCAATAGACTAGTGAAAGGTATTCTGTAATTTCCTAGTGATGAAAAATGAATACTTCAAAGGGCAACAGCCCATGTAAGAAGTAGCTTGTGAGGCTTGAGGACAGTGATGATGAATTCTTAAGTGTATACTATATTTTAAATTTAGAAACAATTAGAATCGAATCGAATCAATGCTGCTTGACCAAGTTGAACACTTCTGTTTAAGGCTGCCTTTTTGGTTTTATTGTGGAATTTGCACAAAGTAAGCAGCAGTCCTGGAATGTGGTTTTGTTTTCAAACAAAATAAAACCAGAACAAAATCTAAATGTCCAGAATTACCACAACAGAATGGCTATATATTTCTTCCTATGTGATACGATGATGAGACGTCTAAGCACTGGAGATTTATAATATCTATGCCTGTGATGGCGAACCTATGGCACGCGTGCCACAGGTGGCATGCGGAACCATATCTGTGGAGATGCGAGCGTTGCTCTAGCTTGGCTCTAGCCAGCTGATGCGCGCACCAGCCAGCTGATTTTTGGGCTGTCCGGGCCCACCGGAAGTTGGGAAATGGGCCATTTCCGGCCTCCAGAGGGCCTCAGGAGGGTGGGGAAGGCTGTTTTTGTCCTCCCCAGAAAGCCCCTGGGGCCTGGGGAGGGTGAAAAAACGGGCCTACAGGGGCCACCGGTAACCCTTTTGCCATCGTGTGCCAAAAGCGGGGGGCCACGGGGGCATTGAATTATAGATGTGGGCACACATGCGTGTGACACCCCGCTCTGCACAACTCCCCACTTTTGGCACGTGATGGCAAAAAGGTTAGCCATCACTGATCTATGCAATATCTACAATGACAGGCAATTCTTAATTGAATAACAACAGACAACAAAATTCTAAACAGAATAGTTTTAGACATCCTTTTATTCTCTTCATGCCAATTACAAATTGTTACCAATCTTTTCTTCTAGTTATCCTCAACTCCACCATACAAATGAACTATCAGAGAACACAAGTCCCAGTACATGCATGGATGATGAAAGTGTACTCTGTGTGCCTATTAACAAGCCGTAATCATAACATGTAATGGTCACCTAGCAGCAGTCTTTCTTTAAGAGATTCTAAAGGGAATTTTCCCCCCGAATGCAATTCACAGACCTGATTTACACTTACAAAAACTCTATCCAGCTTTGGAGTAATGTATTTAAAAATGTTCCCAAATGAACTTAATTTTTAAGAACCCTGTCAGAGATCCTTCTCTAGAATGTTCATTATTTATTCATTCAGGTTTTTTGCCCATAGCAATTGAGAGGCTCTTGATGTTATCTGAATTTCAGTTTGTGAGATCTTGCAATTGTTCTTTTATGTTGGTGGGAGCCAGTTGTGGGACTCACTCTTGTAGTGTCATTTGGTTAGCTACCTTGAAAAGCTAATGCTTTTTAAAAAGCTTTCTCAGGCTTTTAGTGAAACACCCAGCTGCTTTTGCATCAGTTGTTTTTGTCCTTATAGCTATTTTTACTTTTATTGATAGCACTATTTCTGTTCTTGCTTCTGCTTTTACTAGTGTCATCGTCAATTCAGTCTAGGGATTCTGCATCTTTTATGTACATCGAGAGCGTATGCACCAAGACAAATTCCTTGTGTGTCCAATCACACTTGGCCAATAAAGAATTTTATTCTATTCTATTCTATATAGTAATTCTGTGCAGACTGACTAGAAGTAACTGAGATGTAAACATGTTCAGGATTTTATTATCAGAGTTTTATGGTTTAATCATAATTCTTCTCCATTAAGACCGTGGGAAGTCTTCTGGTAAAACTTTTAAACAAGGATGACTTTTTAAAAAGTAACAGAAATTACTCCTTAGCATTTTCTAAGCATGCACAGACAATCTGGGAAACCCATGTAAGCAGCTACACTGAGTGTTCTAGATCTAGAACATATAGTCTGATGAGTACTTGATTTGTACTAACATGCCTCATGAAACACCCTTTTAAAGCTTTCCCCAGTCGTCATAAAATAAAATACATTTAATAATTTGCTGCCCGTTATTACAATCCAAGTCTTCTGCTTGGGATGCTGGCATGATTCTCTCTCTCAGCAAAGCCATCTCTGTCTTCTTCCCTATTACCCTGCGTAAAAAAATACAGTACTGACTTCAAGTGTTCTCAGGATCATGCAGCTAAATCTTATTGTTTCCGTGATGCTATTGCACTATTTAAAGTAGAATCAAGAGAAATGCAGTATCTTTGAAAAGCAAGCAACAGTGCAGGTATTGTTTGAAGATATCTTCTGTTTCCTTAACTTTGTTGACAAAAGCTGAACATAAGTCTAATTTTGTGCGCCATTGCTAAAGATTGTCTGGGAGACGTGATAGTTATGGAAATCTTCCTATTGTTCCTGCACAGCATTTGTTCCTGTTTGTTCTCAATTATTTCGGATACTGCAGCATGAAATTAAAATGTGATGCTAACATCTTTATATTAGTCTCTTACTTGATTTCAAAACTTTATTTTTTTCCCCAAGGCTGAGCATTAATTTTTCTTTTCCATATGACTATTATTCTACAGTGAAATCAAAGCAAAATTATAGATATTAAATAGCCTGGACATTTGCCTCAATGGGAGCAAAAAAATTTCACTGTAGGAGATGACCAGCTGAGCTCAAGAGTGAGTTCAAATGTGTCATCAGTTATGAGTCCCTTTGCACCCACAAGAGATCTAAATCCAGCTCACTTTGACTTCCTTCTATCTTTATCTACCGCCAATTTCCTTTGGCTGTTAGTAGTTCAGATTCTTGTAGAGAGTTTAAGCTTGCAATAAATCTTTATACCAATTTGAACTGGATTTCCTAATATCTCCAGCGCTTGACACGCATTATTGAAAGGATACCACTTCTTACCAGGAATAGATTTTCCACATGTATTGGAGGAGGTGGAGAAAGAAATTATTTCAACTGCTTGAATAGAAAAAGTTGGGATTGCTTTCTAGCACAGTAGGATTATGTAGACTATATTTTAGCATAAATGGCATTTTTGTATGAGCAGGCTAATCTAACTTTCATAGTCACAAATGCTAAATTGTTTGCATCCAACTATTTAGATATTTTAATGCATCAAAGTTATACTTTTTGAAAGAAGAATAAAAGATGGCAATTTTATAAATCGATAATGCATTCTGTAAAAAGTTCAGAGATTTGTTGGAATTTGCAGTTTTTAAATTTTATTTAATGACAGTGAGCATAGTTAGTAGCAACCAATGCTTTACTTCCAGCCTTATTTTTATTAACCAATGTAAACCCAAAGAAATCCTTTGCTTTGTTTACAGTTCTCCATCCATTCTCAATGGTTTCCTAATTTATTTATTTATTTATTTTTATTTTTATTTGATTTATATGCCGCCCTTCTCCGGAGACTCAGGGCGGCTTACAGTGCGTTAAGCAATAGCCTTCGTACTTTTGTATATTTATACAAAGTCAGCTTATTGTCCCCACAATCTGGGTCCTCATTTTACCCACCTTAGAAAGGATGGAAGGCTGAGTCAACCTTGAGCCTGGTGGGATTCGAACTTGCAGTAATTGCAAGCAGCAGATGTTAATAGATGTTAATAACAGGGTGCTTTAAACCACTGTACTACAGGCTCTGTTTGAATCTTCCATTTGGTTTTCCTCATTGGAAAGGTGTATAATACTGTAACACTTCCAGTATCCTGCCCAGTACTTCTTTAAACTAGCTGAAAGTAGCTTTCCAAAATCTGCACATGCAGCTATAGTCCATTCTGTCTTTCTGTGGGATCTTACACTCTAGGACAGTGATGGCTAACCTTTTTGCCATCGCGTGCCAAAAGCTGGAGGAGTGCGGGGTGGTCGCGTGCATGTGTGCCCACACCCATAATTCTATGCACCCTGCGCCCCCATGCATGTGTGTGTGATCCACCCATGCATGTGTGTGCGACCCCCCATGCTCCCCCTGCTTTTGGCATGTGATGGCCCGGTGGGCCCAATAGGTCTGTTTTTTGCCCTTCCCAGGCTCCTAGAGGCTTTCTAGGAGCCTGGGGAGGGCAAAAAACAGCCTTCCCCACCTCCCCGGAAGCCCTCCAGAAGCCGGAAACAGCCCGTTTGTCAATATCCGTTGGGCCCAGAAGGGCCAAAAATCAGCTGGCCAGCACATGCATGTGTGCTGGAGCTGAGCTAGGGCAACGCTTGTGTGCCCACCAATATGGCTCCGCGTGCCACCTGTGGCATGCGTGCCATAGGTTCGCCATCACGGCTCTAGGATGACACAGTTTGTTTCTCCCAAAATTCCCACTGTTTATTAATCTTCAACCAGGAATTATTTACTGGTAGCATCAGATCAGGAAGAACTGATCCTGTTTTCTTCAACTTTCAGGAAAATGAAGCAGTCAACAGGATCAATGTGCAATATTGAGGACGTTGCTGAGTTAGCTTTCCTATAGATGTCTACATAATTGAATTCTCCCATTATTATGATGTTTCTTCTTGATGAATTTCTTTAGTAAGGTCCAGGAAGCGATTATCCAGATCTTCAATCCATTTTATTATAACACAGCATGTTCTCACAATAATGTATTGTTTCCTGTTCCTTATATTCTTACCTAAATGCTCTTAGTTGGAACTTATCCTCAAATTTCTGACTCTAAATACATATACGGTATGTAACTCCTTCACATACAATGATGTTCCTTCTCACTTTTCATTTCATCTGTTCCTTCTGCCTAATTTATACCCTTCAGTCTTTGAATTACATTCATGAGTTTTATTCCACCAAGAATTTCCTAAATGATATTCCACTTTACTATTCCCTTATTAAACTTCTAGTTCTATTATTTCCTATATTCCATAATTCTTATGTCATACAATGTTCTGCATACCATTTCCAGTCTCGATGTTCCTTTGTTTCCCAATACAGTGTTCTTAAAAAAGCAAACAGTTATGTATTTAACAATATTTAACAGTAACAGAGTTGGAAGGGACCTTGGAGGTCATCTAGTCCAACCCCCTGCTTATGCAGGACACCTGTACTAGGGATTCGAACTGCCGAACTGCCGACCTTTCTGATCGACAAGCTCAGTGTCTTAGCCACTGAACCATCTAGTCAGGCATGTTGTAAATCACAAATGATTAAATGCTTTTACAGAATGACTTCAGTGAACTGCTTTATCAGAGAGGATTTCAAATTTCATATGCTATAAGAAAATACACAATAAGGATTTTATCAGAAAGATTTGAAAGCAAGAAGCAACACTTTTACTTAAGTTATTTTCTTTCAAAATCAACTATTATTGAGAAACACTTTGTTTTTAGTAAAAAGAAATTGCTATGTCAATATTCTTCTCTGGATCAGACTCTTCTATTTTATTTTCACATGCCGTATTTTTGAATAAATTATAATATCCAGGTTTTTATATTCATGGCTTCTGAGATTAGGGTTTGTAGAAATATGTGCATTTTCCCCAGGAATATGATGAATGTAGAGTTCATATTATCCTATTCTACTGTGAACAATTAGCAATATACGGTAAATAAAAGAGATTAATTTATTAAAATCCATAATTGAGCCACTATTTCTGGAATACCTATTTGGCTCAGGAACCACTACAGTTTATTCCTGATGCAACAGCTGATGTCTGATCTTCTGTCAAGTTAAAATCTGTCATCTGACATTCATCTGTGGTTTAGGCTGCAATTTGTCAAAGATCTTCTACATAGCTTATCTGCTAACTATAATGGATATCTTTCCACATAGGAAGACCTTACCTTAGTTTATTTCATTGTTTGTATCTCACTTATTTTCCTACTAGCCAAACTTGTAATAAAAATATACTGCTTGAGACACATAATTAAACAGAAGCAAAATACCACAGAAGCATCTGCACTGAATCTCAGCCAAATTGGATAGAGTGAAACTTCTCTAAATTTCCTTCTTTTAGTGACACAGTGAAGCCAACAGCAATTTTGATGCTATAAATTGATCCGGTACTTGGCCTTGACATGTCAAAAGAAGCTCTATGAAACTCTTACCAGATCAGAAATTCTAGTAAATTCTGATATTATTTTGCCTACAATGATGAAAGCACCTGAACAGTGTTTCTCAACCTCAGCAACTTGAAGTTAGGTGAAGGTTGACAAACACTTCAGCTGATCATCGTTTCATGATGATGAAGTATCGAAGCACGGGTGTCAAACTCGATCGTGTCACGTGACGTATCGTGACATATTGTGATGTTTTTTGCCTTTGTGGAGCCAGGGTGGACAAGGCCTGTGCGTGACACATCCGGCCCACAGGCTGCCAGTTTGACATGCCCTGTACTGAAGGGTTCTTGATTGAGCCCTGATAAGATACAAATTAGCACCTGAAACTTTCTGAAATTTACATGTGATATTTTTTATTTTGATCTTGAAAGCTTTTCTTTTTCATTAGTAACATTTCAGACATACTTCTTAGCATTTAGACCCTTATTTTCTTCTGCATTTCCTGTTAAAAGAAATGGTGTGGATCTTTATGAAATTTTCCTCCTTAAATTGTAACTCTATTGGTACTTATTCTAACACAGATTTGACTGACTATTGATTAACAGGTGAGACTATGATCAGGGACAATGAATTTAAACTGAAACCAATCCAAATAATGCTGCCACTGTCTTCAGTCATATGAGATTAAAGAAGAAATCTATTTTTCTAAACTAAATAATGAAAACAGACAAGACAATCGTACACAGAACTTTACTTCTTTAATAAACACACCACAGAAGTTAATGCAATAAAAGAGATGCATTATTCAATTTAGAGATGAACACAGACCCAAGAATGAGAATAAAATATCAGCTGTTAGCAATTTTTGGATGGCCAACAGAATTTAGACTGTAATTCTGAAGCAGCATCTGTAAAATAGTCTCTCAGGAATGGCAATGGAATAAAAAAGCTCATTAAGGTTGAAACATAAGATATGCCAATAGAATGAGTTCTAATGTTTCCCTAATGAGGTCCTGGTGTTAGAAAAAATGGCTAACCGATGCATAAGTAGCATTTATGCTACTACAGCAGTACTACAGGATACTTCTGCTGACTGCCAGCTGACTGCAATTTGGCAGATCGAATGTCACCAGGCTCAAGGTTAACTCAGCCTTCCATCCTTCCGAGGTGGATAAAATGGGGACCCAGATTGTTGGGTGCAATATGCTGACTCTGTAAACTGCTTAGAGAGGGCTGTAAAAACACTGTGAAGAGGTATATAAGTCTAAGTGCGATTGCTATCTATAAACATATAATTGGAGAAGAAAGAAATGGCTATTTTCTGAAGCCTAGCAAATGGCCACAGCAGATGATGTGATATGACACTGAAATAACCATTTTAATATGAATAATTTCTTCAATTCAGACCAAGAAAACTGGTCTGTTAGAGGGAAAACAATACATATCAGACTTTCCCAACCTACTACAGCCTACCCACATTTGCCATGTTTAGACTCCACATATGTTGAAGATGTAAAATTGATGAAGTGTGGTCTAGCTTTTTACAATCTAGAAGACATTATGTGCTTAGCAGTTCAGTATGAATGATGATGTGATAAGGACAAACACAGCCACTGAAAAGGTGCATCCAGAGTAAAGACATCAAAATCCTCCTCAGAGGATTAATGTACATATTATGAAATCTGGAAACTGAATCACAAACTAGAAAGAACTATGTGCATCCCCTTTCACATTGAAATATTGAAATACTACATGAACCTTTACTTGATTTGACTATTATTCTGGGCCCTTTATGCTGAGACAATAGAGAGATTTTGATATTCTTCTATGTGGTATTTGAAAAATACTATTATGTTCCCCCTGAGTTTTATTACCAGTTCTCTCCTTGACTTCGATCAAATCCTTTGATTCAATTCATTAATTGTTGAATAAGGCCAAGACAGAGCTCTATTTAATATCTCCAGTGTAATAATATATAATATTTAATGAGCATTAGGTAGATCCAATTGTGTGAATCTACCTAATAAACATGCCATCCGGCTTGTAACTAGCTTGCTTATAAAAATCGTATTAGATATGAATCATTTCCACAATCTAATAAGCAAGATACCAGATTCAAACATGGAGTAAGTTTAGTTTATAAGACATTTTCCTATACAAATTCCACTGAAATCTCATTATTACCGCAGTATTTTTAAGTCAAGGTAGTCCTTGACTTACAGCAGTTCATTTATTGACTGTTCGAAGTTATAATGGAACTGAAAAAGTGATTTATGACCATTTTTCACATTATGACCAGCATCCCCATGGTCATGTGATCAAAATTCAGGCACTTCATGACTGGTTTCATATTTATGACATCAGGGTTCATGTGATCACCTTTTGCAAATGTCTCACAAGCAAAGACAATAAGGAAGTAAGATTAATTTAACAACCATTTTACTTATCAACTGCAATGATTCACTTAACCTTTCCAAGAAAGATTGTAGAATGGGGCAAAACTCACTCAACAAATGTCTCACTTAACAACAGAAATTTTGGGCTCAATTGTGATTGTAAGTCAAGGACTATCTGTATATGATACAGGACTTTATGATCCATTCTAAAATCTTCCCACCTATCAATATCAGGTTATGAATATTATTTGGGTTCTCCTTTTCTACTTTTTGGAAGATAGGGATGACCTGCTGCAGTTATGTAATACAGTATTTTAATCATTTGAATATTTCTCAAAGGCAATGCATATCTATTTAAAAGGCTAAACAAGAAAGTAAAGAAAATTCAGTAACTTCCTTCAATATCCTACAATGCAGTTCACTTGACCCAAGAGAATTGAACTCATTCAAGCTAAGTAGCTATTCCTGTCAGACCAGGAAGCCATCTTTTACATTTGGGCCTTCAGGCCTTCATGTCTAGGTTTCTATTATGTATGAGTAGTAATCCTTTTGTTTCAACTAACTCTTCACAATTACGCTGGCTAATCACATAAACTATGTCTTTTCTCTTTCTTTTATATCTATAGCAAGAAATCTTTGGGTTATCCTTATTATACTTCATCATTCTCAGCTCATTCTGAACTTCAACTTTCCTGACCAGCTGTACGATTTCAGACTGTGTGTACACTTCCTCAAATCTTGTATATGTGTGTATATATACACACACCATATGTATGATATATGCACATCCTTTTGTTTCAGATTTTCACTCCAGTCACATTTTCACTGTGGAGTCACATTAGCATGACATCCTTTTCCCTGTGTTGGAATAACTTGTGGTTATGCTTTCAGGGAATATAAATTTTATTCTTGGAAATATTTCCCATTATTTGAATGAGCAATAACTTCCTTTAATGCTCTGGGTACTTTGTTTTAGGCAACTAAGTGCCCTCCAGGAGTTTCATTTCAATTAAGTGACCATTTTTATTCTTTCCGTTTAAGATTCATATTTTCATTTTAATATCTTTCCTTTTTATTCTCAGAACAGAAGGAAAAGTCTCATGGCAAATGGGATGATGAACCTCTAATCACATTTTTTTCAATCTTTTTCAATTAACTCATGATAAAAGCACAGAACATTGCTCCTTAACCTGTATTAGGCCTGAAACGTTTACCAATTGGATCTTTCCAATGCAATAATTTATGTTGATTACCAGAATCTGAATAAATCCTTGCAAGTCACAATTTTTAAGGTCTTTGAAGAGATAAGAAACAATTCTCTTTACAATCTCAACCTAAATGTCATAAAACCAGAAAGGGCAGGAATATCTTGAAATGCCACAAATTAATTTAAAACTGAAATGGATTTTATAACAAGCAGTGTAAAAAAAAAATAGGAGCTGCCCAATGCAGGAGGTGATTCTGGGGTTAATATGTGGTCTATGGAGCACGTTTTCACACCATTGTTTAAGTTTGTTAAAGCTACGGTTATGTTAGACATTTCTTTGACATCCTTTTGAACCATTCCCATCCAAAAATAATTGTTTCTAAAGTTTTCCAGCTGTCCAAATCTCCATTTCAAAAATTAATTACTACTGACCCAAAAAATTGTTAAGCACCAATGTGGATTTAAAAAAAACAATGTTGAAGCACATTTGGTGACTTCAAAATAACAAAAACTGTTTCAATGCAATTCTCTAAGATGTAAGAATGAATTTTAATAGACAAGTAATGGCTCAGTTAAGATTAAGTAGTATACATACTTATATACTGCATATACTACACTTTAAGGTGTCTGCCTACAGTTATGATATCAGAACAAGTGCAGGAGATTGACCATCTAAGATTATTTAGAGTAACTATTATCTAGTACTATTTATGAAAACACATTTCAAGTATAGATTTAAAAAGATCTAATCAAAATTATAATCTTTTCTAGGCATTCAATAGGAGGGATGCAAATTGTTAACTAAAATGTCATGCTTCAATGGGCATAAAAACTGCATAAACAGAGGAAAATGGCCTCTAATAATAAAGCATCATACTTATTCCTTATAGCTGACACAACAAATATTTGTGTTCTTGGGAGAGAGGATGGCCACAAAATAAATCCAGGTTATATATTCCAGAAAGTCAACATTACCACACACATACACACACACACACACTACCTTGTTTAGAAAATTTATAAAAGTCTCAAACCAAGAAAGAGACCAATGTAAAAGTTTCAATCACAGCAAGATTACTGTTATGTCCTTATAAGGACATCCGGCCGGGGATTGGTTAATCCTCCGGGCGGGAAAGTTAAACCGCTGTCATTGGACGGCTGGTCTGCCGGAGCGCTATAAAAAGGGCTCCGGCAGCACAGCCGTTCGTCTGTTCTGACTTAGTTTAAGAGCTGAATAAAACTTGTTGAGCAGACCCCGCTGGTCTTGTCTTCTTTCCTGCGCCTGATCTAACACTGGCGACGAAGGATTTGAAAAGAACCGCCACGCGGAGCTAAGTCACTCATCGAGAGTTTTCTCACTGAGCTGAAGTCACTGAAGATGGAGGCGTCACAAGCCGCGATGGCTCCGATCTCCAAATTCGACCCCAGAGTGGAGAAATGGACCTCCTATCTGGTTCGTTTCCGCCAGTTTCTGCGGGGAAACAACTATCAAGACCTCTCCGATGAACGGAAACGAGCCCTGTTCCTAGCGCATTGCGGCTCCGAGGTGCTTGAGATGGCCATCGACCTCGTGTCCCCAAGGAACATCGAGGAGATGTCTTGGGCCGATCTGCAAGACGTGCTGAAGGAGCACTACGCTCCCACTGGAACTCCCATTGCCAACAGATTCACCTTTCAGCAAAGGAATCAGTTGGAAGGGGAGCCCATCAAGGACTTTGTGGCAGCTCTGCGGCAACTCGCGTCAAACTGCGAGTTTGACAACGTTGAGAACGCCATCAGAGACCGCATTGTTTTCGGCATGAGGGACATTGGACTGCAACGTAAGTTCCTCAGCCGAAAGAAGATTGCGTTGAAAGACGTCGTTGAGGAGGCAATCGCAGCCGAGATCTCAGTAAAAGCGGCTGCCGCCATGAGTAGGGCTAAAGGGGTGCACAAATTGCACCGCCAACCCAAGAGCTCGTCTGAGGAGTCGTCTACCAGCTCCTGCTCCGACGACGAAATGGCCGTTCACAAGGTTTCCCGCCAAAACCGTCGCGAGCGCAAACAAGATGGCGCCCGGATCGAGCCCTGCGGCAGCTGCAAAGGAAGCCATGCCAGAGCCAAGTGCCGTTGGAGAGACGCTGTCTGCCGACGCTGCAACAAGCGGGGGCACATCGCTGAAGCCTGCAGGGCCGAAGCACCTACCCCGGGTCCGTTTCCCCCCCGGCTGGGGCGAGAAACGGCAAGACAACCAGAGACCATCCAAACGGTCCTCTGTCAAGTCTCAGCAACGAGGCGGCGGCTACGCGGCGGTCAGAACCGAGCAGCTGTCCTCCGGCATCCACACCATTGACGATGCGGCCGCAAAGTTCCATGCCACCGTGATCGTGGAGGGAACACCCTGCTCTATGGAGGTTGATTCGGGATCGAACTACTCCATCATGGACTGGCACCAGTTAAAGCGCCTGAAACCGGGCATCTCGAGGAAAGACCTCAAGCCCCTACGAGCCCGTCTTGTCGATTTCGGCGGCAACCCTGTTGAGATCCTGGGGAGGACTTCGCTCCGGGTCACCTACCACGACTTCCAGGGCGTCCTACCCATCACTGTCGTGGGGCGAAACCGCCCGAGCCTGCTGGGGATGGAGTGGTTCGAGCCATTGGGGCTGTCTATCAGCGGGATCCACCAAATCCGTAGGGACGAACTCGACGCCATCATCGAAGAGTTCAAGGAAGTCTTCGATGGTAAGCTGGGGAAATTTGTGGGAAAACCCATTTCCTTCAATTTGGACAAAAATGTCACCCCAATTAGGCTTAAGCCCCGCAGGGTTCCGTTCGCCCTGAGGCCCAAGGTCGACGCCCAGATAGATAAGCTTGTCGCCCAGGGGGTCCTGGAACCGATCGATCATGCTGCATGGGAGACCCCCATTGTGACCCCGATGAAGCATGATGGGTCTGTGCGCATCTGCGCCGACTATAAGTGTTCCATAAATAAGGCCCTCCAGCAGAGCGCATATCCGGTTCCAGTGGTGCAACATCTGCTGCACTCACTTGGGAGCGGATCAATATTCGCAAAATTGGACCTGGCCCAAGCTTACCAGCAATTGCCAGTGGATGAAAAAACTGCGGAGGCACAAACCATTGTCACGCATAGAGGGGCATTTAAATGCACGCGCCTCCAATTTGGGGTCAGCGCAGCCCCAGGTATTTTTCAATCTTTTATGGAACGCCTTCTTCAAGGCATTCCAGGGGCGGTCCCTTACTTCGATGATGTCTTGATCTCCGGCCACTCCAAAACCCAACTACTTGAGCGACTGCGCATGGTTTTACAGCGTTTCAAGGAGAAGGGTTTGAGAGTCAGGAGAGACAAGTGCATCATCGGGGTCCAGGAAGTCGAGTTCCTGGGTTATCTCATTGATAAGAACGGCATTCACCCCACCAAATCTAAGGTTAGGGCTATCCATGAAGCTCCAGCCCCCCAAAACAAGACGGAGCTTCAGGCGTTTCTGGGACTACTGAATTTTTACAGTGTTTTCCTGAAACAGAAAGCCTCTGTGGCTGAACCGCTCCATCGCTTGCTGGGGAAGGCGGTTTCCTGGAGGTGGGGGAAGGAAGAGGACGCAGCATTCAGAGCTGTCAAGAACCTACTTTCTTCTGAGAGTGTCCTCATCCAATACCACGAGACGCTCCCCCTGCTATTGACTTGCGACGCGTCCCCCTACGGCGTCGGAGCAGTCCTCAGCCATCAGTTCCCGGACGGGAAGGAAGCCCCCATCGCCTACTTCTCAAAGACGCTGTCCAGCGCCGAGAGAAATTACAGCCAATTGGACAAAGAGGCCCTGGCCATCGTTGCGGGCATCAAGCGCTTCCACGAGTACCTATACGGGCGGAGGTTCACGGTCATCACAGACCACAAGCCCCTGTTAGGTCTCCTGTCGGGAAGCAAGCCTACACCTAACTATTCATCACCCAGGATGACACGCTGGGCAATTTTTTTGGCCGGGTACTCTTACGAACTTTGCCACAGGCCGGGCAGTAACATCTGCAACGCTGACGCCTTGAGCAGATGCCCGTCAAGGGACTTAGTGGAGGACCCAGCCCCCACCCTGGGACTGCATCACATCGATGGCGACCTGGCTTGCCCAGTCACATCCGCAGACGTCGCGGCAGTAACCCGGAAAGACCGGACTTTGAAGCAAGTGATGTCTTGGGTGCTGCGCGGCTGGCCTGCAGAACCGATGACCGACGACTTCAAGCCGTTTGCAAAGAGGCAGCAGGAACTGTCAACCATGAAGGGCTGCCTACTGTGGGGTGACAGGGTTGTGGTTCCCCAGGCTTTGCGCATAAAGACATTGGAGACTTTGCACAAGGGGCACCCTGGCATCGTGCGCATGAAGGGACTGGCACGGAGCTACGTCTGGTGGCCATCACTGGACAAAGACATTGAGAACTGGGTCTCCAGATGTGATCCGTGCCAAGAAGTCCGCCCCGCCCCTCCGCAAACGCCTGTTGCGGAATGGGAAACACCAAGCAACCCGTGGGCGCGAATACACATAGACTTTGCGGGCCCGATGCAAGGGAAGTTCCTGCTAATAGTGGTGGATGCCTTTTCCAAGTGGCTTGAGGTCATTCCCCTGGCATCCATCACTACTGAAGTCACTATTAGAGCCCTCCGGCGACTATTCGCTACCCACGGGCTGCCGGACATCCTTGTTTCCGACAACGGCCCGCAGCTGACCTCGAAACCAATGGAAGAGTTCCTGGCCAGTTTGGGCATCCGCCATGCCCTCTCTGCCCCCTACAGACCGGCTGGCAACGGACAAGCCGAGAGGATGGTGAGGTTCACTAAAGAGGCCCTTGCCAGGATGGGGCCGGGCGATTGGCAAGAGAAGATCGACAACTTCCTCTTGATCCAGCACATTACGCCGCATGCCACCACTAGAAAGAGCCCGGCCGAAATGCTGATGGGCAGGAAGCTGAGGTCACCCCTGGACCGTCTTCACCCCCTGTACCACTCCGAGATCACCGCAACCGCGAGCCGCCCCCTCCGAGCCTTCTCCGCAGGAGATCCGGTTTTCGCGCTTAATTTCCACGGCCTGCCGAAATGGCTTAAAGGAAGGATCGAGAGCTCAACCGGCCCGAAGTCCTACACTGTCGAACTGCAAGACGGAGTGGTCTGTAGACGTCACATCGACCAACTCCGGAAGCGGTGGGAAGGGGATGGCGAAAACCACCCTGACGAGGTAGGACAACAACATCCCTACAAGGCAGGCCAAAACCACCCCGACGAGGTAGGACAACAACACCCCTACAGGGCAGGCCAAAACCACCCCGACGAGGTAGGACAACAACACCCCTACAGGGCAGGCCAAAACCACCCCGACGAGGTAGGGCAACGCCACCCGGGCAGGGCAGGACAACACCACCCTTGCGAGGTAGCCCTGCAACACCCAGTCGAGGAAGGGCCGTACCACCACAACATGACCGGCAAGCCAGCAGACCAGCTACCGTACTGCAACTGCCGAGTAGACAGGGGACTCCACGGCAGCGAGAACTCACGCCTCCCCGGCAAGGCGACCCAACGCCACCCCGACGGCAGGGAACTCCAGGGAACGCCAGTAGACCGGGACATGCCCAACCGAGAGGGCCAACAACAACCCGGTGAGGGAGGACTACAACACCCCTGCATGCAAGAACTACACCACCCGTCTGAAATCCTCCGCCCAACAGACCCCCGTCCCAAGCAACAACGACCCGACCAGGTCGACCTACACCACCCAGACAGGGTCGACCAACACAAGTCTAAAAAATACGGACAATTTGAAAAAAGTGTAAAAAAACCAAGGGACTTACCGGTCCACGACGGGCGACACCCAGGACAGGGAAGAGACCAACCGGACCAGCAGATATATTCCACCAGCGGGTCGGGAGGCGGCACGCCGGAGCCGGTACCTGCAACGACCACTTCGCAGCCCAGCAGCAAGGCCGGAGGCGCACGGACAGGGCCGGCACCTTCAACGACCCAGCGGCAGGCATCCCAGGGGCGAGGGTCGGAGGACACCGGAGCAGCCACCTTCCAGACGGACGACGGAGAACAGAATGAACTGCGCAGGTCGAGCAGGGCTTCCAGACGTCCCGCCTACCTGCGTGACTACGTCTGTTGACTGACACGGACTGAACTATTTTTTCATCTAGGAGAGGAGGAGTGTTATGTCCTTATAAGGACATCCGGCCGGGGATTGGTTAATCCTCCGGGCGGGAAAGTTAAACCGCTGTCATTGGACGGCTGGTCTGCCGGAGCGCTATAAAAAGGGCTCCGGCAGCACAGCCGTTCGTCTGTTCTGACTTAGTTTAAGAGCTGAATAAAACTTGTTGAGCAGACCCCGCTGGTCTTGTCTTCTTTCCTGCGCCTGATCTAACAATTACAATCACAGCAATCATTGTCAAAACAATGGCAAGCATTAAGAAATCCATCTTCAATACAACATCCTTAAAACTATGTACAATGTAATTTAGAAAGTGCACCAATTGCCTGAGCAAGGGGTCTCGTTTATCTAGATATCTATTTGTTCAGACAAAGAAAGTGGGGTAAAATTTTCCTTCTCACATAGCTTTGCTTGAATGCCCTTGGAAAAAAGTCAATTAACCTTTTTTGCTTTAAATATATTCTCTCACAACCCCTTGCTTTTATTCAGAAGCTGGAAATTCTTATTCAATACCACAGAATAACTTTGGGGCAGGAAGGAAGATAAAACACTGATCAGAAGAGAATATATTGTTCTGAGTTTTAAGTCTAGCAAAAGTATATTTTTAAAAAAATTCATGGAGGTGGGTTACTGTTATCAGATGGAGAATGATATTATTGGTGCTGCTTTCTTGCATTAGTTTGATCACATTCTGCAGCTACTAGAGCTATATCTGGCAAAGTGTCCTAAGAGAAATTTACTCGTGAGTTTCTTCGGGGATTAAATGGACCACAAGGAACCTTAGAGGTACAGCCACTTGGACAGAATGATTGTACAACGAAAAGCAAGGTCCTTTCTATTGGAGATCTTAATTTAATGGGAGCCCTTTTTAGAGGATGTGGGTCCTTAGCATGTCCAGAACACTGAAACAATATCAAATACTTTCAGAACTTCAAGGAAAAAAAATATTTATAGTTCATTTGTTTTGGAAAGGGTATGATTGATATGGGCTTAGCACAGGTATCAATGAATGCTAAAAGACATTCATTATATTTAAAATAAAAAGATTCAAATACACGTAACCTACTTCTACCTAAACTACATCTTGAACTGAGGGAAGCACAAGAAAGATAAAAAGAGAAGTTATCTTTATTTCATAAATGCAGGGACTAATTTTATTCACAATAAAGCAGATGAATGGACTGTATGTGAAGTTTCCCTCATCCATCACTTGCCATTTGCCTAACAGTTCAAGTAGACTCACAGATGTGAAGAGATGATACAGCCTCTCACCCCTTCACATACTCTTTGGTCAGTTCAAAACTAAAGTATCTGTAAGCATTCAGAACTCCAGATAGGAGAACTTTATCCAAGCTTTGGGAAAATAAAGGGTTAGAAAGCAATCTATTTTCAATTAAATGAAATGAAAAAAACATGTGAATTTTCTTTTAAACATATAGCACTAGTTTCTCAACCTCAGAAGAGACGTTTTATGATAGGATTCTCCCCAAACCTATTTGCAACTCTATGTAATATTTCCCCTCTTAGTTATTTGCATTTAATTGTGTATAAATTAATCAGAAAATAAATTAGTTTCAGATCATTTACATTTAAAAAGAGGATCTCAGAAGCATTAAGATGAATCGTTAGTTTTGAGAAGAGTACTTTTTTAAAAAACACACACACAATTAGAGACTGCTTTTTCACAGCAGGTTTTTTTCATCTCTAAATTCTTTCAATGCCTGCTGATCTTTATCTGCTCACTCTCCTCCCTACGAGTCCAGCCAACCAACCAGTCAGCTCCATAACCATTAATTAACAGGCCAGATGAAAAGAGGAGAATATTGTGGACCTGGTGGGCAGGAAATAAAAAAAAAAAACTAACACCACCACTCATTTCTTTTCATTTACTTCCCTGCAGCAGCCATTTTCTTTTCCTTGACTTCAGCTGGAGAATACTTAGGTATTAATTGACAAAGGTCAGGAAGTAGAAAATGGCTGCAGCAGGAATTAAAAAGGGAAAAGAGAACCATTTTGTTTTTTTTTATTTGATTTATATGCCGCCCTTCTCCGGAGACTTAGGGCGGCTTACAATGCGTTAAGCAGTAGCCTTCATACTTTTGTATATTTATACAAAGTCAGCTTATTGCCCTCACAAACATACCTTAGAAAGGATGGAAGGCTGAGTCAACCTTGAGCCTGGTGAGATTCGAACTTACAGTAATTGCAGACAGCTGGTTTTAATCACTATGCTTTTAGTCTGCTGAGCTAAACCAGGCTCCTGGTTTATTCTCCTGCCCTGTCTGATTCTTTTGCTCCTTCCTTTCCTATCTGTCCAAGTCCCATATTTTCTTATTTTTTCTAACTGAGCCATAAATTTTACATCTGCATAAGCATGTATTAGCTCCACTGTTACCACTTGTTATGACTGTAATCCTAAGGCTGGATATGGTTTGTATAAAATTACCATGGCCAGGGTTTTTTTTTTTTAAGGTCTGGTAAAATGGTTATATTTAAATTGGAACCACTGAGGATATAAAACATTTAGAAAACTGCTAACATAAACTTGCTTTCTGAATTACACAGCACCTACAAATTTCTGTTTTGATTACAAAACTACTGGTAAAAGGAACCAGTCTAGTACAGGGCTGTCCAACTCGCGTCCTGCAGGCCGGATGTGTCACGCGTTGCCCATGCTGAGTTTAGCGAAGGGGAAAACAGTCGTGATACGTCACATGATGCTGCCATGACGATGTATGACACCCCTGGTCTAGTGAGTACTTTAATTAAAGTACTATAAAGTTAAAGCATATAAAGTTTGCTTTATATGCAAACTTTTCTCCCTCCTCATGATCCTGTTTATTTATGAAGTAAATTTCTGGCAAATTGTTATATGATGGATAACTGTGGCTGTTATGTCATGACAAAAAAAATAAATACCGCTATATATTCAGAACACCAGGCACAAGGTAAAAACCTTAAAATAAACAGCATTTTCCTAACTCAGCTATAGCTGAGTGGGTGCATTTTAAGACCGGATTAACCAACATGCAACAAATCAGAAAAGACTTCTGTGGCTCTGTTGATGGGCCAGGTTTTCAAAGAGTTGATGCAGTATGGTATTGTAGAATTCCTTTCAATTCTTAGCTCATCAATTAGGAGAGAGAGGGAGGGAAGGAAAGGGAGAAGAGCAAGAGAAGAATGATTTTGCTATCTTGCTATCGCCAACTTCCACTCTGTGTGCTTTTCAGTGTTGATCTTCTGACAGTAATAGAATAAAATAAATAAATGGATTGAGTTGTCTGTTACTTGTACACTGTCAACGCCTTGGGAAGAATGTTGCACAAGTAAAGATCTAATTCACAGAGGCAGAAATGATGATTCACGCCCCCTACCTCCGTACATAGGCAGCTGAGGGTCACAGTAAAAGCAGCACATGCAACGCATACACTTGTTGCAAACTTCCACACCATGCCACTAAAACACAAAAGCAAAAACAAAAAAACAAAAAAACCCACAGATTTTCAGTGAAAAATTATAGCTAAAAAATTGGACGTTATTTTCCCCTTCTGTGCTCTCCCAAAAGATCCACATTAACCTTTTTAAGCTTATTAATGCACAAACACTTAGCTGCATCTTTAACCCCGCTCTCAAAGATGAAAAGGGAAGGGAGTTTATGTATAGCAATATTAAATCCAAACCGAAAAGCAACACCTCTTTTCAACATCTGTGATATTCTCTGCTCCAATCACCTTATTTTATACTCACACCGTTTCTTGCTGTTTAAGCAGGAAACAAGTGACAGAACCTTAGGATGTCACCACATGTAGTTCAGAGGTGGGTTTCAGCAGGTTCTGACCAGTTCTGGAGAACTAATAGCGGAAATTTTGAGTAGTTTGGAAGATCGGTAGTAAAACCTCTGACTGGCCCCGCCCTCCATCTATTCTCTGCCTCCCGAGCTGATAGGGAGGAAATGGGGATTTTGCAGTAACCTTCCCCTGGATTGGGAAGGGAATGGACATTTTACAGTATCTTTCCTATGGAGTGGGGCGGGAATGGAGATTTTACAGTATCCTTCCCCTGCCACGCCCACCAAGCCACGCCCACCAAGCCATGCCACGCCCACCAAGAACTGGTAGTAAAAAAATTTGAAACCCACCACTGATGTAGTTGCTGCTATAAAGTTTTCAAGAATGATACATTTTCTCCACATTGTGTCCCGAGTGGCATGTTTTACCTGTGTTGGGTTATTTGCATATATTCATCAGTATCAGGATGACTGCTATACAAGTGAGAACCAATGATATCTCTCCTATACTGAACGTCAGATTATGGCATGCCAAAATGTAACATATCTGCATCTGTACAAAGAACAATAAATCCTTCCCTGTATACCTGAGAGAAGAGAAAAAGCACACTGAGCCAAAAAAATTCTACTATGTCTCTACTATGCAATGCACAGAATGTTCGACAACACCATAACATAAAAATTAGTGCTAATGTTTCTTGAGAATGAATGAGATCATAAAAATCCTAAACTACAGGACCCTCTGCTTTCAAATTCAGATGAATAAGTGTGTCATGTGGTTTTTCTTTCATGTACACTGAAAAGTTTCCTCCATTTACAAGGTTCATAAGAAAGCTTAACAATACATAGGTTATTAGCCTCTTTTTATTTACTCTATTTGAAATATTCCAAATAGTACTGCCTATAACCTTCAAGTATCCTTATTTGTGGCTCACAGCAAAACTATGGATAAATCCATTCAATTCTTAAGAGCTGTTCACCCTTCTGGCTGCTGACTACAAAGTCATCCCAGCACAGAGAATGAATGTCTATTTGTCACTAAGATGATCAGAACTCAACTACCAACATTTCAGACTAAATCGTCTTTTTTGGTTATGTTCTATTTAGGTTCTAATATTAATCTGTGACTATTAAAAACATCTTCTGTTAAAGAAAACTGCATTTAAAAATAATTTAAATTTAATCTGCATTTAAATACATATTTGAAGAGATACAATTAATCTTTTTCTTCAAAAATATATTTGGAGGTATACTTTCCCCAATATGATTGCTTGGTATATTATGTACCTATCATCAAGTCATGCTGAATCTTGGCAATTTCCCCAGCCTTATCTTACAGGCCTTCCAATATTCACCTATTACCGCTGTATTTCATTCCATGTACCTTGTTGCTTTCATCTTCTTCTTCTCTTTCCTTTTATGTTTCCTTGTGTGATAGACTTGTAAAAAGAGCTAAATCTTATCCTGCATGTGTGAAGTATGATAATTTGAACCTAGTCATTTGCACTTTGAGTGAAAGTTGTGGGTTGATTTATTCAATTATCCATTTGTTTGTTTTCTTAGCTATCCTTGCTATTCTGAGGAGTCTTCTCCAACACTAGAATTCAAAATCCACAATAATTCTCTTTATCCTACTTTTTCGAAGGTCAACTTTTGCTTCCACAAAGTGTCACAGGAAAAACTGTTTCTTGCATTATTCTGATCACTGTACAGATCGACATCCTAGCATCTGGGATATTCACTGCTACTCTTATCAAGTGCCAGTATGTTCATTCAATATACACATTTCTAAATTCAAAGGTTGTCAACTAAGCAGCACACAGCAATATTTGACAATATGTGATCAGCTACAGACAACAGTATGCCAAGATACATCTCAGTCTGGGAAATATGTATGAACCCCTTTAAAAGTACAGAAATTCCTCAAGCGTGTTGCTAGGAATAAGTCTGGAAAACATAGAGTAGTGTCAAATTCTTGACTGAGTTAAGCTGTCCTTACTAAACACAGCAGTTCTATAAAAACATTATTTAGAAATCGTATTAAAGAGAATAAAGCACTTACAGCTTCCAAATTTTAATGGACAAGCATGGGCATCCATGGGAAAGTCTTCAAGTTGCATGGGGCATTCCGCAGATATGGTTAATCTAACAGGAAGAGAGACAGAATTCAAGTTTTTCCTCTGATTCAGAAATCAAAACCTTTGTTTCAAGTGAACAGTGTCAGGCTCTTTTGAATTTTTATTTTGACAGTTAAATGACTTCTAAGCTACAGAAGCACTGAACATTAACATTTTCTCAGACTGTATAATTAACAGTTTTCTTGCTGTAGCAAAACCTTGATTCAGCACATATTAATGAGATGGATTCTGGACTCAACAGACAAAAACTTCTTAAGTATTTTTACTAAGGTAAAGGTAAAGTTTTTCCTGGTCAGTCATGTACAACTCTAGGGTGCAGTGCTCATCTCTGTTTCTGGCCAAGAGAGCCAGTGCTGACTGAAGACATTTTCCATGGTCATGGGACCAGCATCGCTATACACCAAAGGTGCACAAAATGATGTTACCTCCCCACCTAAATGGTACCTATTAATCTACCTCATTTTCCTGCTTTTGAACTGCTAGATGGGTAGGAACTGGGACAAGAAATGGGAGCTCACCCCATTGTGCAGTGCTAAAGGCTTGAACCAGAGCTGTTAGCTTTCCAGCTGACAAGTTCAGTGTCTTTAACCACTGAGCCATTGTGCCCAGTATATATCATATTTTATATAATTTGCATAATGGTAGTGCCCTGGATGATATTCTCTCCAATTTCATGGATAATTGGGAATAATAGCAATAGCACTTAGACTTATATATAGCTTCACAGTGCTTTACAGCCCTCTCTAAGAAGTTTACAGAGCCAGCATATTGCCCCCAACAATCTGGGTCCTCAAGGCTGGGAGGCTGGGTCAACCTCAAGATTCGAACTGCCAAACTGCTGGCAGCTGGCACTCAACAGAAGTAGCCTGCAGTACTGGATTCTAACCACTAGAGCCACCATGGCTCTAATGGATAACTTCTCATCCCAAGTGATCTATTAAATTGAGGTTTCGCTGAATTTTAATGTTTAGTGCTAACAACTTAGGCAGACAAAGAAGGAACTATATTTTTAAATCTCAGTAAATGCTTGGTAATCTTAACAGTAGTCCTGGCAATCATCCTTATCTATGTCACTTCAGAGCTAGGCCCACATCAAATGAGTTGTGGGAAATGTCAAATGGAATTCAAAGACCACAGAGACTCCTTTAAGACTTCCATACTACATCAAGCACATCAAGCACAAGCAAATAATCAAGTGATGTGACCACAATCTTTATCATTGGAGGCCAGCATCAGGTAGCTAATTACTTCTTGAAGAAGGTTTCAGAGTGGTGAACTGCATTAGGCTACAGGAAATTGCAATTCATATTAGTGCTGGATAATGATGGGTGGAGAGACAATTGGCCATCTTATTTAGTCCTCTAAGGTCTCCTGAGGTACATGCAAATCAACAAACTCTGGGGATCTTCAAAAGTTATGACCAAATTATAGCTTTTTTTGTGAAAGAAATTATTAAACATATAATTAGAAAGTGATCATATAAGTTGTATTTAATTTGGGTGAACATAAAGCGGTACGTCTTAGGTTAAGTCAGGCGGTGATGGAGTAGAGCAATCTTCTTCTTACTGGACAAATAAGAAGGGCTTCCGGCATCTGATCCAGAACATTTCGCTTTCCAGCTATAAAAGCTCTTTTATGAATCCCAAGGTCAGTTAGTTGCCTGAAGTGACTATTTGTTTCTGTCATTCCACAAACCCAGTCCAAAAGAATCTACTTCCTATGACTAAACAGCAAATGGCTTCAGAACTGTTGATGTGCGTCAAAGTGTGCAGTATCCAAAATCAGTCAATTTATGTTAGCAGAATATCTCTGAAGGGCTCCATTTCCTCTTTTCAGGATGCTTCATTATGATCAGCGACTTTTTCATGAAATCAGAAATCAGCTGCCTGACATGGAGGCACCATTTAAAGGCAATGGGGGATTATTATACAGTAAATGAATATTATTATACGGTGGTAATATAAGAGTAATGTGAGGGTTATTATAATTCTTTTATGTATACTGAGAGCATACGCACCAAGACAAATTCCTTATGTGTCCAAGCACACTTGACCAATAAAAAATTCTATTCTATTCTATTCCTAAAATACAGTCATGCTTTTGTAAACCAAATGTTAGTCCTGTGAGGTAGTTGAGGCAAGAAGTATCAATCATGAGTACTAACACCACCTTTATTATAAAGTTACAGTAACAAGGTTGCAAGATTGCAAGGCTCAGTTCAAGAAATTAGGAAGACTTCCTCCTAGGATGTTTGCCACATTCCCCCATTGTTTCTGTGAGCTCAACTGCTGCTTGTCTGACCATTAGCAACAGCACTACCTGTTATATATAAGTTGTTTTTTTTTTTAATTTGATTTATATGCCGCCCTTCTCCGGAGACTCAGGGCGGCTTACAATGCGCTAAGCAATATTTGAAGCGGTATATAAGTTATATATGTATAACTTATATACCGCTTCAAAGTGCTTTACAGCACTCTGTAAGCAGTTTACAGTTAGCAATTAGCCCCAGCAATCTGGGTCCTCATTTTACCAACTTTGGAAGAATGGAAGGCTGAGTCAACTTGAGCCAGTCAGGATTGAAGGAAACAAACTCCTGGCTATGTCAACAGAGTTAGCCTACAATTCTAGCCACTGTGCCACCACGGTTCGTACCTATTCTGCGGCTCTTCCTCTTCCTCCCTGTTTCTTAAGAACATTCTCACAGAGAACTACACCACCATTACTCTGAGCAAGGAAAAATCTTCCTGAGTTTTCTGCTACAAATATCCTATGTTGTATGTACAGTTACAGTATGATGTGAAAATATAATAGGTATTAAAAATCAGGGAGTTTTGTATTCCCTGTTTGCACAGGATCTTTTTTTCTCCAATTAACTATAATAATGCTATTATATTTCACCTGGGAAGCATCTCAACTCTAAGAGTAAAGGAAAAATGACCTTTTAAGAGTATGTTATTGGATTTTTAAGTAGCGTACTATACTTTTATCTATCCTTTGTATCTCTTTTGATTTCATGTTCACCATTCATTATTGTGGTTCAATATGCGGTCCTTTTCACACATGCCTGTGCACGGTGGGGAAAATTTTAGGCAGTTATCTCTCTTTACATACGTATTTTATAAATAACCTGGGAAATAACTGTATTTTCTGGTGGTTGCTTTATATAACATAGCAGTGGTGAAATGTAAAACTTGTTAGTGTGGGCGTGGCTTGGTGGGGGGTTAATGTGACTGGGTGGGTGTGGCCAACTTTTTTTTTTACTTTTTTAAAGCATTTTTTTACAGCCTATTTGGGCGAATAGGTTGTAAAAATGCTTTTAAAAGTAAAAAAAAAAGCTTTGATGATCACAGCTGTGGCGCACAATCATCAGAGCCTTTTTTTTACCTTTTAAAAGCAGGAAGTAACAACACCTGGGTGGGTGGGTGGAGCCTCATGCCGCCAACGCTACCGGTTCT
This sequence comes from Ptyas mucosa, assembly GCA_012654045.1. Classification (NCBI taxonomy): domain Eukaryota; kingdom Metazoa; phylum Chordata; class Lepidosauria; order Squamata; family Colubridae; genus Ptyas; species Ptyas mucosa. Next base: position 14,669,421 of record WNWU01013815.1, on the reverse strand, counting down.
CCGAACCACCTGCCACAATCGCTACCAAATCGCCCGATCCGGTCCAAACCGGGAGCATTTCACCCCTGTAACATAGTCACTTTATATTAGTAGCTTTTGAGTATCTCTATTACCAGCAGAATCCTCCTGTTCTGTGAATTGCCTGAAATTTGTCAGGTCTGTCCCGACACAGACATTAGGAAAGAAAAACCTTCCACTTCATTTCGTTGACCTGAAAGTTTGCAGACTATCTATGAGCAGGAAATGAGTAGAAGTTATGGTATCTGAATTCGGAGTGTTGATATGTTCACCCACAATAAAGCCGCTTACTAAAGTCAAGCGGCTGCAGTGAAAGTAAATCTGGATCCGAGTATTCCCACGCAAAGGTTACAATTCCCTTTCCCCTGGCCCTTCCCCTTGACCAGTCCATCAGGAACCAATGGTATTCATGTTTGATGTTTTGGGACTGGCTTTGAGATTTGGTGCTTCTCAATGTAATTTCGCATTCTGTTCTCAAGCTATGTATCCTTGGCAGCTGGTTTATTCTGGATCGACACTACTGGTTTCTGTCAGCTTGTCATCTCTCACCTTTTCATTCCCATTCCCATGTCCAACCTTTGCCTCCCAAATGCCTTCCCCACTCCCTTGCACTTTATGGCAGGGTGCCAGCGAAGTGAAGAAGCTGAAGATGGCAGGCTTGACACAAACTTTCATTCTCCTTCATAACATTCTATGGAGATTTCTTTTAAAGTGTGTGTGATTTCAGGAGCATTCTGTGTTTATTGCCTCCAACCTTGTTTCTTTACCTGACTACTTAAAGCAGTAAATGTCTACATTCTGTCTCTTTTTGCATAAAATAATTTTAATCATTGACAATGAGATTGATCTGTCTCTAAGGTATCATGTGCTGATTTCTCTACTCACACATAACACATTGTAGGGCACTATGTTCTTTATTTCATTTTTTTCCCTCTGCTCTTTGTCAGTAATAGTATAGGGTATGAGATTCTTTTCTCCTTCATATTCTGGAATTAAGAGAAAGGATTCCAGGTGATGGGATCATCCTGGTAATGTACAGCAACATCATAGTAGTAAATTGGGCCAGAGTTTGTAAACTCAGACAACCTATGGACTCAGTCTTCTGTTCCATAAATGTCACTGTTTGCCATTTAAGGTTGACATTGGAAAACACGATTTCTTCCTTTTCTGCTTCCAGCCTTTAGTGACTTCTGCTCTATCAACTCTGGTGAGCTCTTTGTAGATTCTGCAGCATTTAATGCTTTAACTCTGCAGAGCTTAATTGTGGCTGAAGATATCAACACTCTGAATTCAGCTACCATAACTTCTACTCATTTCCTGCTCATAGATAGTCTGCAAACTTTGTACCCAGAACATTTTTACTGTTTTGGGACCACAGTACAGTAATAAGGTTTAAAGGCTATTGGGCTGATTTGGGAAATGTTTTCATCACTTCCAATAGCAGAAAGAAGAGCAAGGCAAAGAATGATCCTCATGGTTGTCGCCAGATTCCTTGATCAGTGGTTGTGGAGAGATGGGATCATTTACCATTGCCATCATACAAGGCTTTATTATGATGGAAGATCCACCCAAGTTCCATGAATATAATAACAATAGGCTCTAAAACAGAAAGAATTTTAGAAATTATGTAGGTAAGCCACAGGAGTTACGGCAAAAAACTGGAAGCATTGTGTACTCTCTTACTCACTTCTGAAACTCCTTGCTGTCCTGCTCCCATCATCCTACATCTTTCCCTTTACTATTGATGAATGATAAGCCCTACTTTCTGCCTCCTGTCTTCTGCTCAACTCTAAAGGGCCCAGGAAATCAGTCCGTCTTTGCAGCTCTGCATTCTGAATCCAACTTAATAGAAATGGATGCATTTTTATTTACTCTTAAGTTCTTTGATCTTCATTTCTGAATTTAAAATAGTATTCAATACAATCACTAGTATTAAAAGTCAAGGTACTGGCAATATTTGCCCTCAAGATTCTTTTGGATTGTAACTCCCATATATCCTGATTTCCCAAACTGCTATAGCTTCAGGGGGTTAATTTAAAAACACCTGGTGAGACAGATGTTCTCCATTCCTGTGGTTGTCAATACAAAAATGCCTCTAGTACTGTAAGATGTCAGTTTCTGAGAAGCTTATATTATTATTTAAGTTCTGCTATAACTTCTATATGCCGGTCAGGCAACATTTTATTATCAATAGTGAATAATAATGGATGCCCACATGTGGTCAGTAATCTGTGGTAGAACATTTTTACACTGCTATCATTTTCCATGAGAAAATCAATATCAAAGAATTTCACAGGCTCATAAAATTAGTTACTGACATCTCACCGTATAGGTTTATTGTTTAAAATAACTTTTTCTGGGTGGCTGTTCTGAGGAAACTTGTATATATATATTTAATACATTCAGGGCACAATCTGCCAGCAACACCAACTGAACCTCCCGGTAGTTCCCCAAAGAAATACATCCACCTAGCCTGCAAGTTATCCCCAAAAAGAATTCAGATCTTTCTCAGGCCTGATACAGAACCACACAATTTTAATGAACTGTAGCAATCTGGATAGTATTATAAATCTATATATAAATATATTTAAGCATTTCTTTCCCCAACCACATGGTGGGTTGTGAGATCTATGGAGCACACTCTCATTTTTCTTTGGCCTCTTATGAAGAAAACGGCTGCTAATCTCCGTCAGATGATCAAAGCCAGATGATCAAGCTTTGTGTGTGTGTGTGTGTATGTGTCTGTCATCTATCTATCTATCTATCTATCTATCTATCTATCTATCTATCTATCTATCCATCTATTCATCCATTCATCCATCTATCTATTCATCTATCTATCTATCTATCTATCTATCTATCTATCTATCTATCTATCTATGAGCCGAGGTGGCGCAGTGGTTAGAGTGCAGTACTGCAGCTACTTCAGCTGACTGCTAGTTCAGCAGATCAGGGGATCAAATCTCACCGGCTCAAGGTTGACTCAGCCTTCCATCCTTTCAAGGTGGGTAAAATAAGGACCCAGATTGTTGGGGGCAAATGCTATTTAGTATACTGTCTTTGGTGTAAGCCACCCAGAGTCCTCGGAGAGTGGGCGGTATAGAAATATGACTAATAAAATAAATAAATAAAGTAAAAATATCTAGCTCTCATCTATCTAACTATCTATCTATCTATCTATCTATCTATCTATCTATCTATCTATCTTTCTTCTTGGAAGAGGTGTGACCATTCTTTCTGGTTCTGCTGGAAGGTTAGAATTATAGTGTCAAAGGAAACTTAAGGAGGACATCTCACCAGCATTGACTTAAAAAATCCAAAACTTTTCTGTTCCTAAGACAAAATCACCAGCTAAAGCTAAAAGTATACCAGTTCTGGTTCTCCCACTATGAGTGATGAAGGACATTATTTTCATTTTTTTCTGCTCACTGTAATGAGATCAAAGGCAGCTTATTGATTTCAGCTTCTTCTCCTTGATAGGACTTTGTAGCTTCAAGAGCATTCTGAAATTAATGTTTGAAGTTTCATCTGCCCTGGGTTTTTTATATCCTCAGAAATTAAACCAATGTATTGAAGGCTTAAAATCTCTTTAAAATGTTTACAGGTATTCCAAGAAAAATAATTTCCAACTAAAACTGTGTGGTGGTTTTAAGATAACTTTGCAGAGAAGCTATGGCTGACAGTGGAAGTGATTATGAAAAGATACATATGTGTGCGTGTGTGTTTCCTAAGAGGCATTTTTGAGAGAGGTCAGAGGGTCTTATAACAAAAGTTAGATTGTACAAATATGATATACATCTTCTTGACCATTTGAATGCGTGTTGTGACAGTTTATGCATGTACCAAAGGGGCAAACACAATACTATTTCTGTCATTGGGACAAAAGTACTGGATTACAAGACAAACTGGCAACCAAGTACTTATTCCAGATTCTTGGGGCTTCTTGTGACTGAAAACTTTATCCTTGCAGCATAAAAACACTGCTATACTGTATTTTTACAATGCATTTTGGACCCTTGTTTCCATGGAAGTAAATAATAATCTCTAAAATACAAATACTTCATCAAAAGAGATCAACAACTTTCTTCTATCATGTCTTACAATTTCTGGTATGATAAAATTTGCCTTCTTCTAAAATCTAACCATTATCTCCAAGATGGATCTGGAATATAATATAGGTTAACATTACTTTCTTATCTCATGCTTTTTTACTGTATCTTAAGCTTTCTTGTTATCTTTCTCAGTAATTATATCAGGTACAGTCAAAAGACTAATATTAAAGTAAAGCAAAACAAAATCCTGCTAATTAAATAAATGGGCTTTTGTAGAAGGTGTTAGGTTTTTTCAAGTGCATCTTAGCAAGTCACTTTTATACCTTAGATAACATTACACACACAGCTGTGCAGACATTACACAACATCTGGCACACTAGCTTCTCTCTGCAGGAATCTGCCAGATTTAAAATTAAGGCAAGCTTTTTTTTTTCTTTTTAAAAGGGAATAACCCAGCTTCTTCTACAGGGATAATCAAAAAGAACTCTTTCATTTTATACTAATTAATTTTAATACTTAATGCAATTATAATGCCTTTTTTATTAAGTATATTATGGGACACGAAATCAAAGGCCAGATTCACTGTATGGATTTATATTCATGATCAAAGCAAAGGAAGTGTTAAATGTTTTTCTCTATTAATAAGCACAGTTCTTCAGTTAAGTTACTGTAACTAAAGATGAGGATCTGCTGCCACTAAGTGGAAGTTTCAGGTACTGCGTGTTATTTTTAATACAAATAAATTGAACCTGTCAGAACCTTCACACTAGTACATGATATGGTGTTACATGACTACTTGCAATATCAAGGTTAATGATACAGGTGCACTATGCTTCTATATATGGAAAAATTAGGATAAGATAATTTTATTCAATTTTGTAAAAGCTCACTACTTCTAAAAAAATATTCTGTTTCTTCAGCATTTTGTAAATGTGTTGCTTATTCTCCACGCTACGATTGTTGAATATCTCCTTATTAAATATTAGGATGTGCAAGATATCTTTTAACATGCTTTTAAAGTTTTTGTCCCATAAAGATTTCAACATATTATGCCAATAAGACAATCATTTGCCTTACTGAGAGAGCCAAAAAGTTGGCCTCTTTTTAATGTATAGATCTCTTTTAATAGATACTGAAAGGAGAATCTGCAGAAAAAGAATGCAGATGCTTCAAGCATAACATTTAAAACAGAGGTGGAGTAATCACACTGATAAAAATTGATTTTCAGAATGTAATTCTGGGGATAAATTGGAGGTTACCTGCTGTTTATAGTTTATACACTTAAAAACTGCATTTTAGATAGATAGATAGATAGATAGATAGATAGATAGATAGATAGATAAATAGATAGATAGATAGATAGATATTTAGATAGATAGAGATAGATAGATACAGACAGACAGACAGATATTTAGATAGATGGATGGATAGATGGATGGATGGTTGGATGGATGGATGGATGGATATATAGATAGATAGATAGATAGATAGATAGATAGATAGATAGATAGATAGATGGATGGATGGATGGATGGATGGATGGATGGATGGATGGATGGATGGATGGATGGATAGATATTAGATAGATAGATAGATAGATAGATAGACAGACAGATAAACAGACAAAAGGGAGAGACAGAAAGAGACACACAGAGAGAGAGAGAGAGACAGAGGCGTACGTGCATACACAGACACACAGACACACACACACACACAGAGAGAGAGAGAGAGAGAAAGAAAGAAAGACAGACAGACAGAGATAAAGACAGAGACAAAGACACAGAGACAGAGACACAGAGAAAGAGAGACTTTTGCCTTTAAGCAATCTGAGGAATTTATAATATCTAGTTTTTGAAAATCTAATGCAACAAAACAATCCTATCCACCTACATACATACAATCATTAAACACAGATAAAAAAACACAGCTTTTTAATTATCTGGGCATATGATATTTTAACCTACAGGAAAGAATAGTGCATTCATTTTATATCTTATGCAAGTCTACACAACTGGCCAAAAAGTTTCACACAAGCAAGGCATGACTTGTTTTTTTTCCTCATATACAAATCTATACAATTCATTATCCTACATTGCTCAGTATGGATTTTACCCTTTGTGAAAATTGCTTTTTTTTTTCAAATTTAGACAAGGTTCCCTCTGACAAGAGCAAAGAAACCATCTTAAATTCATACTACACAATCAATTAAAATTGCTACTGTTCTCTAATTAATAATAATGTCATTGCATCATTACTTAGAGTATGATTTAGCTTATCATTTTTATTCTATATAAGTACTAGGTCATTTATGCAATTAATTAAGTTTGTACCATAATCCACAGAAATATTTCGCTATAAAGAAAACCAGTATTTTATAATCTCAGAATTAAAGTTCACTGTAGCAATGATACACCAAAGTTGTTCACCAAAGATGGCTTTTTATGCGCTACGTCATATGTTGAACTGTCCTGTCCTTTCAACAATAATGCTTTTTAAAGGATTTAATTCTTGTGATTTATTGCTCAGTCCTATAGCAACCTTGGATGTGAAGGACTAGGGGAATGGTGACTTATTCAACATCTTAAGTTTGTGTTTTCTATCTATATTCAAAAAACAAAAGCAAATTAAGTCTCTCTTGAGTATAAAATGCATAATAGAATCTACCAGGGCAAGAAGTGAGCAGGATTGGTACAGAAGGCAGGACATTTGCAAACTGAAGCTCTAATTTACAGGGGGGGGGGCTTCCAGTGGTGTAATACATGTAATTCTCGACTTACAACACTTCCTTTAGTGACCCTTCAAAGTTACAATAGCTATAAAAAGGTAACTTATAACCATTTTTCACACTTACAACCATTTCAGCATCCCAATCAGTGGTGGGTTCCTCCCGGTTCAGCCCGGTTCGGCCAAGCCGGTAGCGGTGAGAATATGACATCACCGAACTGATTCTCTTTGTTCGGGAGCTGGGCCCTCCCGCCCCCCCCCTGTTATTCTTACCTTTTATTTATTCCCGCCCCGCCCCCAATCTATTCGCTGCCTCCCGAGTCCCAGCTGATTGGCTAGAAGGAAAAAAACTGTTTAAACTCTTGCCGCAGGGCTTCAAAGGGCCGCCCTACAGCTGAGCAGTGTTAAAAGGCAGTGTGGTGGTAGACCGCTGCCTCCAAAAACAAATGGGTAGACCAGTGCCTCCAAAAACAAATGGGTAGACCGGTACAGCTCTGCAAGCAGTTAAAAGCCTGGTAGACCAGTACCTCTGCTAAATCCTAAAGAATTGTCACATGACATCAAACTACGCCCACAAAATAAGCCACGCCCACAGAACCAGTATTTCTAAAAAAAATTAGAACCCACCCCTGATCCCAATGGTCATGTGATCAAAATTCAGACACTTGACAACTGACTCATATTTATGGTAGTTGCAAGTGTCCCGGTGTGATTTTTCAACATCTGACATACAAAGTCAATGAGGAAGCCAGATCTACTTAACAACCACGTTACTAACTTAATAATTGCAGTGATTCACTTAACAATTGGCACTTAACAATTTCTTCCTATGGCAAGGAAGCTCGTAAAATGGAGCAAAAATCACATAACAACTTTATCGCTTAGCAACATAAATTTTGAGCTCAATTATGGTCGTAAGTCAATGATTACCTGTAACATAGGTAATGGCATAGTAATGGTAGTGGACAGTGGGACATATGATATATCATGAACGTTTAAACTAATGGGCACCACTTCCAAAGGAGTGTGGATCACTGAACTACAGCAATGTGCTTCTTCGCCTTCTTTTTTGCTAGCCACCTGGTTAGTGTGATCACGTAATTGGCTCTCTTACTGTTAATGCCCTAAATCCAAACCATTTCATCAACATTTTTAAAGTTCAGCTTTATTAACAATCATAGACCAATGGCCAAAAGGATACTTAATCCAAAAAATAAGGACACAAAGAGGAACAATAATAGAAAAATTATGAACACACTTAAGGATTTAGAAATAGAACTTAAAAATCCAGAAGGATCTAAGAAAACATGATGATCTAAGGCATAATATAAAATAAATTAGCATGTGAGGCTGTTCAATATTTAATAACTGGGAAGGGATAACAGTTGCCCACCTGATGGCAATATCAACGGCATAAAACTTAACTATCTTTCTAGATATTTCTGCAGACACACAGGCTAATAGGAGACAAATTTTCTCCACAATGGGCCAGCCACAATAGTTTAACAGCAGGAGGATAATTAAGACTCACTGCCAAGCTGTATAAAATGGGCAGGACAATCAGAACAAACTAACTCAATATTCCCCAGTTTAGCGGTACTGGAAGATTGTGCAGTATATTTCACTTCTGCTAACATAGTGTCACTTTGTGAGGTCTCTAATTGTGATAGATACATACATACATACATGAAAGAAAGAAAGAAAGAAAGAAAGAGAGGAGGGAGGGAGGGAGGGAAGAAGGAAGGAAGGAAGGAAGGAAGGAAGGAAGGAAGGAAGGAAGGAAGGAAGGAAAGAAAGAAAGAAAGAAAGAAAGAAAGAAAGAAAGAAAGAAAGAAAGAAAGAAAGAAAGAAAGAAAGAAAAAAAGAAGAAAAAGTATTAAATTTTGCTAACAAAAGTATTTCCGGTACATCAGACATGCTGGTTAAATAATTATCTGGAATAACTGTTCAGACTACCTATTTTAATAAGAGGAAACCTCTGGTAGCTGGTAGATAGAAGATATGTTGAACTTCAGTTCAAAGCTGGCTCTTCCAAAACTTAGTAGAGCAAACTACTAGGTTGAAAGCCCATAATATCAAGCAGAAATTTGATTCTTTTTTTCTCTTGAAAAGTCAAGCAAGTCAAATACTGCACGGAATTTTTCAACCTTGGAAACTTTAAGATGTGTGGACTTCAGTTCCCAGTGTTCCCCAGCAAGTCAGCTAAGGTTGAAAAATACCAATATACTCGGACTAGCCCTAATTCTAAGCGTAAGAAATAGGTGGGTACATTGCAAGAAACTCAGAATATAAATTTTAAAATGTTTGATTAAGATTCTTCCAAAGGGAAAAGTTTTACAGCACTGGGTAAGTTTCCTTCAATCCACAGCAAAAGAAGTTCTAACTACATGTTTAAGAACTTTCAAATAATTAATACACAGAAGAAATAGTAATTAAAACTTTGATTTTAGAAAGCTATAAATGGAATAAGAGTACAGGTAAATTTGTAATAAGAGTTTGGAATTAATTATAAAGAACCCTTCAAATGGGAAAAAATGCTATTGTTTTTATTTACTTTTTAAAAAATAATACAATAAGACTTTAAAAATTGGACACTAGAGGGAACTGAAGAGAACTAAAGATTACAATTAAAGGGGATATCACTCAAACTAGACTTCCAAATACAGAATGAAATAAAATATTTTCACATTGGGTATATTGAATGTTATTTTTGAAAAACGAACCCAGAAATTAATTTTAATAGTGTCTGCCTTTATAGATAGACTATATCTAAAATATGTTATGGAAGAGGAACTCATTCTACCTGTTGATAAAATCAAGTCTGACTTTATTTAAATATGTATCTGTGTTATTATTCAATTATAAATTAAATTAATCTTACATTATAAAATTATTATATTACTTTTAATACAAATTATAAAGACTGAATTTAAAAATGATAGGCTGAGAATAATGAGATAAAAGATGTTAGATTGGACACACAAAAGACACTGGCTGATTTTGTTGTTTGTATATCCTTTTTGATTATTAAGATTGTCTTTAATTATTAAGACAGTGATTGGGATAATTTTCCTATATTAGATTTACTAAAGAATATTGTTAAAGCTGGGAAGAATTTTGTGAGAAGGGACAAGAATATATGAAAAGAAATTAAATTTTAGGATATTATTTGGAGAGACTAAAGATCAAGATGGTCTGAAGTAAAATCAAGTTGGTTTATTTGATCAAGGTTGAAATAGAAATGGTGTTATCACTAGTAATGGACTTTTGCTGACATTGGTACAGAAATGAGGAGGCTTTAAGGATTTTATAGATAAGAGATGAGATATGGGAAGAAGTCCTTTGTTGTATTTTAAAAGAATGTAATACATTACTAAAATTATTCATGTGTGATAAAGATGGGAAGTCCTTTTTTATATATTTTTCTTTTTTTAACTACATTTGTATATTTTCTTTCTTTTCCGTTTGTCTAATTTTTCTCTCCTTTCCCCTTTCTTTTCTGTAACTACTTTTTTCATTTTATTTTTTCCAGTGTCACTTGTGTTTACTAATAGTATTAAATTACTATTATGCGAGGTTCGAGACTTGAAGCCATGCAATGGGGTGAGCTCCTGATACTTGTCCCAGCTCCTGCCCACCGAGCAGTTCGAAAGCATGCAATGCAATGGCGAGCAGATTAATAGGTACCACTTCAGTGGGATGGTAACAGTGTTCCATGCTGGCCACATGACCATGGAAATTTTCTTCGGAGAAAACTAGCTCCCTCGGCCAGGAAATAGAGATGAGCACTATGCCCTATAGTCGGACATGACTGACAGGGAAGCCATTACCTTTTACTATTAAAAAATAGAACTTTTGACAGTTTTTAATATTTAATATTTAAAATCCAGAACCACCAGGACCTGAAAAATATATCTGCTCAGACACCTATTAAGCCACATCTTCAACTTCATGTGTTTTAATTCATTAAATTTAATTAATGTTATTTGAGTCGTCCTAAACTTTGATCATTTCAACTAACAAAAATGTACAAAAGCAGGAGCAAATTAAACTCTCTAGTTTAAGCTGTAGATCCATGGGGAATATTGTGGGGAAAGGGAAAGGTTTCATTAAAAACAGTTTTGTTCAACATTGTACATTAGTTTCTAACCAAAAGGTGTGATGGTGATTTCCACTGATTTTGGACATTCCCCTATGTAGGTGTGAGGGTTTGTCCTGCTTTTATGAAGAATATAGAATGAGATTCAAAGTACATCAGCTGTCATAAGACTCACCTCATTGTGTACAGCAAGGTTCCATCATCCTCAAGACGCAGCAGCTTGTTGGGAGTGGTCATGTTATGAGCGATGGATTTTTTGCCATTGTGGAAAAAGGTATCTGGAGTCCAAATCTTACTGGCCAGGAGATTGTTAAGAGGGAGACGTTGCATTGGGCCTTTAAATCGAAGCCTTTCATCTTTCCAGCTTTGTCGGAAAAAAACATCAATAGTATACTCCTGGTATAAAAAAGAGAGAACCGTATAAGGATCTACTTGTTAAATTATCCAAGCAACAATAACAGGAGAAGCTTAGAATCTGTGCAGTCCAACCTACCATTTCAGTGTCAGAAACTGGACCGAAACTGGTGACATAAATGTCTGTTTTCACCTCCGTTATTCTCTCTATTGGAAAAGAAAAACATGCAGTAAATCAACAGCTGCTGTATTAGCGGATGAGTGAGAGAGCTGTCTTTAGCTTTGTTCTTGATAACAGAACTTATGCAGCACTAAGAGCATTCCCTGGGACTCAAATAGAAAAGAGCTTTCATCTCCCTGACTTCCACATCAAACCATTTGACAGTAATATGGGTGCAAAATCAAACCCTGGGTCAAAAAGTGGCAATATGCCTGCTACATCTCTAAAAAACATCACTAATCTCCCCAAAATAATTTAAAACATTTAAAATAAATAGCAAGTGAAAACACCAACATTTCAATCTCATGTAAGAACACTGTATTCCAACAATCTCACTCAAAACACCAATAGATTTTAGCACTTTTAATTTTGGTAGGCTTATTGGCCAAAAACCTGAAAAACATTGCCTATCTTAGTTCTGAAAAATACAATAATCACTCATCACATCTATATAAAATGTACCACAAAATCTTTGTCAGTGCTATGTATATTACAGTAGATCAGTGCTTCTCAAATAGTGGGGCGCGCCCCCCAGGGGGGGTGCGAGGCTCCGTAAAAGGGGGCGCGCTTGACCTCGGCAAACACTGTCATAACAAGCTAAGCCCCGTGTTTATGTCTGTATTTAATCAGAGAACAACGGGAGCATCTGATTGGCTGTCCAAAACCCTTGTGACATGAGCCTGTCGGAGCCATCTTTAGTGTGGGACGTCCGTCCACACTTACTTTGTTGCCCAATGGATGTGCGCCCAACTGATGTTCAAATGACTGACAATGACCTTCTCCTGTGAAACATAACGCTGCCCCAATTAATCAAACTTGCTAAAGAAATTGGGCTACCGCTGCTGACATTTGCATCGATAGTGAGCATTAAGCCAGTACATGTGACTGCGCATGCTCCTCCCTTTCAAGGAGAACAGACCTTTTTCTAATAATGATACTATTTTTTTAATAATGATACTATTTACAGTCGTGCAGGGGGCACGAAAAATGTTTTCTTCTTCCTAGGGGGGCATGACAGAAAATAATTGAGAAGCACTGCAGTAGATGAACCCAAGGGAAAAAGTTCTGAGCACAAATAGAAATATGTATATAAAATAGGTGCCAGATTGGATCGAAACAAAAGTTACTACTAAGAGCCTAAATTAAATTTCAATTAATAGGGCAATGTGCTGCCTGTTGGGATTCAACGTACAATGTTAAATAATAATAGTACTTAAGCTTATATCCTGCTCCATAGTGCTTTATAGCACTCTCTGAGTGGTTTACAGAGTCAGCATGTTGCCCCCAACAATTTGAGTCCTCACCGACCTTGGAAGGATAGAAGGCTGAGTCAACCTTGAGCTGGTCAGGATCGAACTCCTGGCTATGGGCAGAGCTTGCAAACTGCATTTTAACCACTGCAGTACAACAGCTCCTGGATACATGCAACATTATACAATAATATATGTAAGCATACAAAGAAAAATAAAACAAAGGGGAAAATTTCCAGGGAAAGACATTAGATGCCCCAACTTCATCACAAATCACTGGGAATAAGTAATATAGCTTATATCTGTTACAAGACTTAGCCTAGTCTTCAAGTATGAATGCTAAATATCTGTAACTCTACAAGGTAGCTGCATTTGCCACAGCATATATGGTTTTGCCAAAAACCAATGCTAATCGTCTAACCAATCAAGTAGATTTATTTTTCAGCACAGCTTAAAGTTAACCTCCTTTATTCTTCTTTCAGAAAACATCAGCTTGATAATAGGAGCTGATTAATAAGACTTCTGCAGAGTGGGGATCAAAAATAGTCAAGATGGTTGACACAAATGGGTAACCATGGCCACATTCCTTTTCAAGTGCATCATGTGATTCAAATAGTCTTCAATAGTAAAAGATAAAGGTAAAGGTTCCCCTCGCACATATGTGCTAGTTGTTCCCGACTCTAGGGGGCGGTGCTCATCTCCGTTTCAAAGCCGAAGAGCTAGCGCTGTCCAAAGACATCTCCGTGGTCATGTGGCCGGCATGACTCAATGCCAAAGGTGCACAGAACGCTGTTACCTTCCCATCAAAGGTGGTCCCTATTTTTCTACTAGCATTTTTTTACGTGCTTTCGAAGTGCTAGGTTGGCAGAAGCTGGGACAAATAACGGGAGCTCACCCCGTTACGCCGCACTAGGGATTCGAACCACTGAACTGCCAACATTTCGATCGACAAGCTCAGCGTCTTAGCCACTGAGCCACCTTCAATAGTATGTACACATTTTAAAAGGGCAGCAGGCTTTTGTGATTGCCATCTTGCCTTTTTTGGACCCCTCCCAACCCCCAAATGCCCCCATCATTTAAGAATGTACTTACTATTCAAATATGGCTTAGGAAACTTGACTGATTGATTTTGTACTATCAAGTCAATTTTTGATTCCTGACAAATACTTACATATTTTACCCATAATTTTCATAAGATGAAAGAAAATCCACTACAACTTTTGAAACTTTGAAAACATTTATTATTTAAAAATATTAAAACATTAAAATGTTATTTTTAATGTTGAAAGATTTGTTGTATTTTACTACAATCTTTTTTTAAAAAAAATACCTAGTATGTTGATAGTTGCCACTATCATATATTATAGTTAATTTTTCAATTTTGGAGACTTCTAATGTTAAATAGGGATGTGGTGGTTCAGTGGCTAGGACACTCAGCTTGTCGATCAGAAAGGTCGGCAGTTCAGCAGTTCAAATCCCTAGCACCGCGTAACGGGGTGAGCTCCCGTTACTTGTCCCAGCTTCTGCCAACCTAGCAGTTTGAAAGCATGTAAAAAATGCAAGTAGAAAAATAGGGACCACCTTTGGTGGGAAGGTAACAGCGTTCCGTGCGCCTTTGACGTTTAGTCATGCCAGCCACATGACCACGGAGACATCTTCAGACAGCACTGGCTCTTCGGCTTAGAGATGGAGATGAGCACCGCTCCCTATAGTCAGGAACATCTAGCATGTATGTCCGAGGGGAACCTTTACCTTTAATGTTAAATAAAAATATTTGTTTTAAAAAAAATTGTTTATTAAAGCTTTTATTATTACACAAAAAAACAATAGACACACAAACAGACAAACAAAACACATAAAATAAAATCTTTCATACAAATCGGTTCAGCGTTTCCAGCACTGAGGTGTCGTTATACATATAAATCATATTTACATTGCGTATTTACATTATTATTTACATGGAGTTAATTTTTGTTTCAATTATGCTAGAACAGTATTGACTATATATTATTTTATACACATAATCATCCTTCTAGCAATGCACAATTTCCACTTGTTCATCTTAATTTCCTATCCAGCTCTCGCGTTTGCGAGTTTTACTTAGGTTTCCTATTCCTTAACCATTCATACCACGGGTCCCATGCACTGTAATATTCTGATTCCTCTCTGTCATTTATCTCTAGTGTTAACTTGTCCAATTCGGCACATTCTAGTATCTTTCTGATAATATGGTCTTCGGGCGGTAGATTATTCTCTTTCCAATATTGGGCAAAAGTAATTCTTGCTGCCGTTATTATATGTATCGCCAGATATTTCTTCTTTCTTGGTTTTTTGATTAATTAATTAGGAGCCAGTTTGTTGCAGTGGTTAAGGATTCAGGCTAGAAACCAGGAGATGGTAAGTTCTCATTTGGCTTAGCCATGAAGTCAGCTGATTAACCTTGGACCAATCACATTCTCTCAGCCCTAGGAAGAAGCAGGCAGTGGTAAACCACTTCCAAAATCTTGCCTAGAAAACTGAACGGACCTGTCCAGGCAGTCACCAGGAGTCAAATAATGAACTGAAAGGCACACATACACAACAATGTTAACTATAAACAGACTGATGTGATTTATTTTCTCCCACCCTAATACTAAAAGGAAAATTCCTAATATTTTTATTTCTGGATTAGAAACACACTTAATTCTGAAGGAAACTATAATTTTAAATGTACATTTTCAAAAGAATCTGCTACAAGTCATGACAGAAGCACACACGTCATGATAGATAAGTGATATAATTTGGGTGCCTCTCATGACCAATGACTGCAATTCAGCAAATTAACAGCAGAGGAAACAAAATAAAACAACATAGTTTATAGCAGGATTGTATGTGCAATCAAAATATTCCTGTTTTATAAACAAGATAGCAAAATTTGGCCATGTTCATAGAAACTGCCACTGGTTTTATAATAGAAGCAAACATAGAATGAACAGAACTGCATGGATACTTTTGAAATAGAGTTATAAGGCGAATACTTGCATTCTTATAAAAATGCTATGTAAGAAGACACTGCCGTTTTTGCAGAATTGCCTTGTTCCCTATGGATTCACAATTGCCCCATTAAGCAGACAACCCAGACCTTCTGAAAAGAGCATTAAATTCAAGCAATATACATCAATGCAAATACATTCAGCTGCCTCAATTTTGATCAAGCCTGCCTCTCTCTTTAAGATTTCTTGAGGAACATTTAGGGCCACAGTAGCTACATATGTGTTTTGATCAAACACAGTTTTAATGCTGGTCTTTTAACCACTAGGCATGTACTTCATGTTGCTTTTCAAAAATTAAGATCTTGGTTTTAGAGGAGCTGATCTGAAGTATAACCTTGGGGGGGGGGGGTTATTGGCTAGGCCACTAGCTTTACTTAAACCCAATAAATGGTTTGTTATATAAACACTACACTGTCTACATACAATATGGTTGCGAAATGTCGATTGCCTCATTTTGAGGGTGCTCTAAATTAGTTATTTTGGACACAAGAAGGTTAATATACAAATTAAACAACTGGAGGGAAAATATCTCCGTCCTTTTCAAGTTGCAATCTCTTTAGTGCAATGACCTTGCATACATCAAGAGACGTTTTATTCAAGAATTCTCATCAAGTTTATGCATTAGCATTAGTAGTTGCTACCTATAGATTTATGAGTTTATGCCACAACCTTAATCCTGGAAGTAAGATGAAGTGCAGCCCTAAACATGATGAATAAATGTGATTATATAATGCAAAGCCTGGCTTTGATTAATATTTTTCAACCAGATGTTGCTGTATGAGGGCATGGTCAAGGATATAGAATGTCCAGCTCTAAAACATCTTTGCTCACCTGCCAAAATATGCCTTAGTCTAGACTGACCTAATCAGGCAATTTATTATGTAGCAGAGAATTTAATTATTCTGTTTAAAAGGCTGATTGTTAGTAGGCAACTGCTGACCATCATTTTATAGATAGATGTCACTATAATGCTTCGGTGTTGGCCCACAGTGATAGACATAGGTCAAGAGAAAAGAAAGCACAGAGCTTCACCATTCCAAATTATTGCATAAACTTTTATTACTCTTGAAGTAATTACCTGGGACTATGCCAGGTTTTAGGTGTCTTATAAGGCCTGTTATTTTAGAATCTGTAATTGGAGCCCAGTTAGGGAACTGGTTGAGATTTGTGTCAGATTCGTGGAAGTCTTTTTCTACCTATTTCTATAAGTATTTTTTCCCCTCAAGTCTCTTTCTGTAAGTAATACAATAAAGTGGTCCTCCCACGCTGTTGCCAGTAAAATATAAAAGAAATGCAAGAATCAGGATGCACATGATGTTGTTTCCTCCAAAATAATGAAACTGACTTTTCAGTTTTATCTTACTTCTAGTATAAATGTGTGAGGGTTGGGAGAGAGATTTTGAAGAAAATCACACATATACAAAACAGAAATGAGGAAATTCACACATCCATACTGGTGAGGTTCTTTTAAAAAAGCAAAGCAAAACAAAGACCTACACAAGAGAGACAGAATCAATAAATAAAGCTTATATTTGGGTTATATTAATTTTTCCTCTCTTCTGAAGTGGTGGTCTCCTTCAAATCACATCTGTATATGATTTATTTCACATATCAAGAAATTTAGTCTTATTATTCTAGAAAATAGAATAATGTTTTCTGACGTGTTTTGTGCATAAATCTCTCTCTCTCTCTCTCCATCTTTTATTCCTGTTGAGTATTTGAACTATCCCTGTTGTTTTCTTGGCAAGACTTTTCAAAAGTGCTTGCCACTGCCGCCTCCTTAGGGCTGAGAGAGGATGATTGTCCCAAGTCATCTAGCTAGTTTTATGCCTAAAACAGGACTAGAATATCCGGTTTTAACCACTACACCAAACTGGCTTTCTTGATTTATTCATTAAAGGAGCCATTGATTTATTTACTGAAGTCTAAAATATTTGGCCATTTGTAGAAACTTGTTTACTAGAAATTCAGTGGTGGCATTTAAGTATGAGAGGACAATCAATTTTATTAGATAACTTCACGGGATAGATGGTTATCTCTGTTTTTATGAAATATTAGTATTAATCTCGGGAGGCCATCCTGTGCACAGAGCATGCAAACAAGTAGGAGTGGAGAGAAAAAGTCATCCATCCTTAGAAGAGCCTTTCAGTGCCATTTCCACAAAACAGATTGTCCTCTTACAGCAGGAAAGGCAGAAAGGGGAGTATGCTGGGGACATGCTGAAAAAGGTTTTGTTGTTGTTGTTGTTGTTGTTAGTTGCGAAGTCGTGTCCAACCCATCGCAACCCCATGGACAAAGTTCCTCCAGGCCTTCCTGTCCTCTACCATTCTCTGGAGTCCATTTAAACTCACGCCTACTGCTTCAGTGACTCCATCCAGCCACCTCATTCTCTGTCATCCCCTTCTTCTTTTGCCCTCAATCTTTCCTAGCATTAGGCTCTTCTCCAGTGAGTCCTTCCTTCTCATTAGGTGGCCAAAGTATTTGAGTTTCATCTTCAGGATTTGGCCTTCTAAAGAGCAGTCAGGGTTGATCTCCCCTAGGATTGACCGGTTTGACTTCCTTGCAGTCCAAGGGACTCACAGGAGTCTTCTCCAGCACCATAGTTCAAAGGCCTCAATTCTTTGGCGCTCAGCCTTTCTTATTGTCCAACTTTCACAGCCATACATTGCAATGGGAAAACCACAGCCTTGACTATACGTAATTTTGTTGGCAGGGTGATGTCTCTGCTTTTTAGTATGCTGTCTAGATTTGCCATAGCTTTCCTCCCCAGGAGCAAGCATCTTTTAATTTCTTGGCTGCAGTCCCCATCTGCGGTGATCTTGGAGCCCAGGAAAATAAAATCTGTCACTACCTCCATTTCTTCCCCATCTATTTGCCAGGAATTGATAGGGCCTGATGCCATGATCTTAGTTTTCTTAATGTTGAGTTTCAAGCGAACTTTTGCACTCTCCTTCTTCACCTGCATCAAGAGGCTCTTTAGTTCCTCTTCGCTTTCTGCCATTAGAGTGGTATCATCTGCATATCTGAGGTTGTTGATATTTCTCCTGGAAATCTTAATTCCATCTTTTGATTCATCTAGCCCCGTCTTTCTCATGATGTGCTCTACATATAAGTTAAATAGGCAGGGCGACAGTATGCAGCCTTGCCGGATTCCTTTCCCAATTTTGAACCAATAAGTGGTTCCGTGTCCAGTTCTCACTTCTTGATCTGCTATAGGTTTCTCAAGAGACAAATAAGATGGTCTGGTACTCCCATCTCTTTAAGAACTTGCCACAATTTGTTGTGATCCACACAATCAAAGGCTTTAGCATAGTCAATGAAGCAGAAGTAGATGTTTTTCTGGAACTCCCTAGCTTTCTCCATGATCCAGCATATGAAAGAGGTTTATGGCCTCTCAATTCCAAAATTTCCAAAATGGGGGCATTTCTTACAAGTTACTGTATGCCCATTGCCCTCATATTAAATGCGACTGCAGGTGATTTTCATACAGTCAGGCAGCATAGACCCTTCAGCTTGCTTTTAACTACAGTCTCTCTTTCTAAATACAAACGAAAGCGGCAACTGGGCTTCTCTCAGTGATTGTTCTCAAGATGACAAGCATGAATTCTGACTGGAAGAAATAAAACAATCTTTAAGATTAAAAAAAATAAATAAAAGAAAGGAAACCACCCTTTGGGAAGGTTGTACTATACTCTCAACATGTATTTTGATTAATCCCTTGTCTTGCCATGTTGCTCCCTACAATTATCTATATGTTTAAAACATTGGTAACTCTCCTTAATTCAAAGGGCAGTGAATGATTATAATATCTACAATACATTAAAACGTAACAATGAAAACATACCTTGAATGATAAAATGAACCAACCAAGGGCATAAAGCAAACAAAAGCATTTCTGAAATTTTGTCTCACTGAACTCATTGCAAGAAAGACAACAGGAAGGTTGCTGTTCTTTAAAAAAAAGTATGTGTCACAACCAAAGAGCCACACCAAAGAAGTGTTTCCTTTATTATTACATACTGCACTTTCAGTATGGTGTATATGGAGAGCCAATTTGGTCTAGTGGTTAAGGCATCGAGCTAGAAAACATGACCTTCGTGAGTTCTGCTCCCGTCTTAATCATGAAAGCCACCATGGACCAGAATGGACCAGTCATTCTCTCCCAGCCTAAGTCAAATCACTTAGTGTTGTTGTTGTTGTGGAGAAATAGGAGGAGAAAGGATATCATTCAAGCCTTAAGTTATTTGTAAAAATAATAAAGATGAGATATAAATAAATAAAATAAAATATATATTATTTATCATACCTCCCAGACCTGGGCGAAGTCTGTTATCGTATCCATCCAATAGGCCATCAAGGATCCGAGTGAATATGGTAATGTTATCATTGGTGTCATGTTTCCCTGAAGCTGTTGGCATCTGTGAGAAGCTGTTAAAAAGGAGAGTATAAGAAGAACATAAATATAATCAACCTTGGCTAGAGGTTACCTTATATTTCAATTTTCATTTAATTATTTAGATTGGTTTATTGCTGGCTATCAACATTTCCTGGTGGTTTAC
This sequence comes from Ptyas mucosa, assembly GCA_012654045.1. Lineage (NCBI taxonomy): Eukaryota > Metazoa > Chordata > Lepidosauria > Squamata > Colubridae > Ptyas > Ptyas mucosa. The sequence goes on along the minus strand of WNWU01013815.1, from coordinate 14,649,113 downwards.
AATAAAGATAGTAAGCATTTAGGACTGGATAATGGAAGACTTCACAGGGAAGATTACAGAAAAATGTGTGGTCTTAACTATTTTATAGAAAACCTAACCGTTTTATAGAAGCTTTCTGCCATTATATTCCACCATTGTGCATTTGTTCTTAATTTAAAACCTGTAAACAAACACACACATCTCTGCAAATATTTTCCCTTATCAGCAGAAATTACTGTGCTGGAAAGAACATCGGGAATCATCAATCCTTGCAAATTCAGGAAATGTGATGCATGGTTGAGACTCATGAATAACAAGGGCAGTTTGCAAACAACTTTTTGAAGTAATCTGCATTAATGTTGAACAGTTGATACCATTCGAAACTCTATAAAAATCCCAGAAAAGCAGGAGTCTAGACTTGTTAGTTACACTCTTATATATAGCATCATGTCCCATGCTGAACGCCCATTACCTTAAACAGTCTTGATTTCATGAAATGAATAAATACAAAGTGCAGACAATAATTGATTGACTTCTCCCTGTAGATCAGTTTCTCAATTTGGATCTACCATTGAGAATGGACAATCATGAAAAAACAATGGCAAGGAAAACAGTTAACTTCAATTGTTAAACTGTTAAACCAGCTGCAACCCTGATCAGAGGAGAAACCTAGCTTTGGTGACTCACAAGCTGGTAGCCTCCAGTTTGAATTATTGTATTAGAAATTATGCTCTGTGAATAGCCCGAAAGACAGGCTAAAGCTTTCAGCTGGGCCAAAATACCCAGAAGCATGGGTAGTGTGAGTATCTCTTGAGATTTGACAACATCCATTTGACACAACTTCAATGGTTGCTGGTTGCTTTTTGAGGCCAATTAAAAATGTTTTTAATGATGTATAAAGCCTTACACAGCTTTAGATAAAGGATCTTGCAGGATTGCCTAATCCCACAGAGTCTGTCTTGCATGATTAGATCACTGCAGCTCCAGTAGTTACATTTGACACCAGAATTAGCTGTGACTGCAGCAGCATATTCATGCAGTAAAAATAAAACAATTCTACAGTTATTTATGTTTCTTTTTCTCATGTTCGGATTCAAGTTATTGAACAAAGTGCCATTGGAGTTGAAACAAACCCTTTTCTTCTTAAAGTCCATAAAACTTCAGAAAAGGGACTCGAACAGATAAAAGCATTTACCTAGGCTTTAACTGTTTTAACTCTCTTTTCATAGCTTATATTTCTATAATATAAATATAAAGCATCTTACTGTTTTAATAATGCATTAACTTTTGTTTTACATTGTGCTTTTGTTTTAATTGTATTTCTGGGACATCCTAGGCCAGTGATGGCTAACCTTTTGGTCATTGCGTGCCAAAAGTGGGAGTCACGTGGGGGGTCATGGGTGCATGTGCCCATATCCATAATTCAATGTGCCCCGCCCTCCCGCATATGCGCATGTAACCCCCCACACTTCCCCCTCCTTTTGGCATGCGATGGCATGATGGGCCCGGTAGGCCCGTTTTTCCCCTTCCCCAGGCTCCAGAGGCTTTCTAGGAGCCTGGGGAGGGCAAAAACAGCCTTCCCCATCCCCCCCCCCCCCGAGGCCTTCTGGAGGCCGGAAACAGCCAGTTTCCCAACTTCCGGTGGTACTGGAAGGCCTGAAAATCAGTTTATTTATTTATTATTGTTTATTCATTTATTATTGCGATTTATATGTTGCCTTTCTCCCTGGGGACTCAAGGTGGCTTACAAAATGACAACATCAATACAAATCACAATAAAAAAATTAAAATCAACAACCCATTAAAACAATTTAAAATTATCTCAGTGTACCCCCTAACAGATCAGCCTAGTTGGCGGAAGAGCCATGTCTTCAGCTCGCGACGGAAGGAAAGAAGGTCGGGGGCTGTCCTGAGCTCAGTGGGCAATCCATTCTAAAGGGTCGGGGCTCCCACAGAGAATGCCCTCCTCCTGGGGGCCATCAGCCGACATTGTTTGGCGGACGGCACCCTGAGGAGGCCGACTCTGTGAGAGCGCACAGGACGATGGGAGAACAGCTGGAGGTGGTCCTGCAAGTAGCCCGGGCCTAAGTCATGAAGGGCTTTATAGGTAAGCACCAGCATCTTGAAATGTATCTGGAGCGCCACCGGCAGCCAGTGCAGCTCACGCAGGAGAGGTGTTACATGGGAGTATCTAGACGCCCCCGTAACTACCCGCGCGGCTGCATTCTGGACTAGCTGGAGCCTCCGGACGCATCCCAAGGGCAGCCCCATGTAGAGGGTGTAACCTAGAGGTAATGAGGGCGTGAGTGACTGTGGCGAGGGCATCCCGGTCTAGAAAAGGTTGGCCAGGGCACGCATGTGCGCTGGAGCTGAGCTAGGGCAACACTCACGTGCCCACCAATATGGCTCCGCGTGCCACCTGTGGCACCCATGCCATAGATTCGCCATCACGGTCCTAGGCCATTGATATGATTTAGCATACAAATATTCTAAATAGATTTAGAAATACGTAATGCATAAGTGGGAGGACAGGCATCTCTGTACAATGGAATAACCCAGCTTTTCTATGTCTGTTGTTGTACTTGTTTTTTGAAAGATATTTTAAAACTTACATTCAAAAAGTTGTTGATAAGGCCAAACAAAATTCTAATTTGATTAGATAGTTCTACTTGGTTTAAATTAACTCAAGTTAATTGGATTATTCCACAGTTATGTAATCAATTATCACTTTCTAATACATGTAAAAGTACTATTTGGTGATATCTGTTTTTTTAAAAAAAACTTCTGAAAATTGTCTCAAGGCATTAGGGAGCCACATGTAGCTCAGGAGCTTCAGATTCTGTACATCAGCTAAAAAAAATATTCAACAGACCTTCGAACCAAAAACTTGATCATTACAGCAGTCTGCAAAAATCACTTCTCAGGTTGGCAATGGTTCTGGAGACCATTACATAAAAAGTCAGATGCAAGTTTTTCTTTTACAGGAGGATCATTAGAAAGAAAATAAGAGGTACTAATACATCAGGCCAGATCAGTTCTAAATTGAAAGAAGTTCAGCTGCTGGAATTCTAACTACATCCATCTGAGCTCAATAAATATTACTAAATATATTTTAAAGAATCTTGCTTGGTCAATTTTTAATTTTTGCTAAAGAGTCTAACAATTCTGGCCTTGGTTCAATGCTGGATGCTGGAACTAGCAGTTATTAGATTAAAAGAAGGCTGTTTTATACACGTCTCAGCTTCCCAAGGCCACCAAGTAACTCACGGGGTAATCACTAATTTCTATAGCACGGGACGAAGCAGACTAGAGTTTAAATTGTGGACTGCAACGGGCACTCAAATTATTGTGTTTTATTTCATTCTTATCTACCATAAAGAATGTGAGAAAAACACTTCCAAATTGCATCCACAATTCTGCCAAGTTTAGCCAAGAGCAGTGGTCAAGTAGGACTTTGTCATTACTGCAACTATTGACCACGTAAAAATTTACTTCTTTTCCTTTCTTTTTCTCTTTCCTTCTTATAACCTACCCTCTTCTGGCTTTTTTATAACTTTTTCTGTTTTAATTGACCTTTCACAAATCCTAGCTATTTCTTTAGGTTGAAGAACGAAGACGGAAGCTGCAGGTGTAACACAGTGATAGTGAGAGTTACCATGCCGTTTCTCAAAGACCTATTTGTATCTGTCAATTTTATATAAGTGGCTTTTGAAATCTTACAAATCTGTACTGAGGCAGGGATGTCTCCTCAATTTCATCTTGATCTCAGTTCTCTGCCTTAAATGAGCATATATGAAAACCGTGATTTTATGTTGATTTTAACAATTTAAATGATGAGTACAGGCTAAAAAAAATCCCTTTTGATCATTTTATCTGTTTGAAATGGTTAAACTTGGACATTTCTTTAGAGGTTAAAAATAGCACACTGTCAAATGCAGACCACGCACAAAAGCAGTGAATGTAATTATGGTTCTGCTAGTATGGTTGAAGCATGGGGAGGACTAAAACCCTCTGTGCAATATAACTTCTCTAAATTCAGGAAAAGGAAGCCCGAAAATATTGTTTTTCAAAATAATGGGGAGGGTGGGGAGGAAAGGTATATTTCTTTGAGGAAATATAAAGATTGCTAAAACTTATGTTTCTTTACTCTACACACACTTTTATGTTCTCTGTTTTTCTGAAAACATAGATTGTGGAATTATCCAAAGATAAAGAATCCAAGTTAGTGAGAAAAGAAAAATTGCAATGGCTCCATTTCTACCTGAACTGCTGACACTTTCTGATGAAATCCTTTATTACCTAAACAGCTAATGCTTTGCAGAGTTTCCTTGTAATTTTAATTCTATTTTTAGCTTCGTATAAGAAACAATTAGACAACAAAAAAAGAACAAAAACAAAACAGGAAGAGGAGGTGTGACCTAGAATACTTTAATGATTCCCCATGCTTAATTCAGCTTTTTAGTTTTGATCAATTTAGTGAAGTAACACTTACAGGGAGATACCTTTGTTTGATCTAGCACATACCAATGCAAAATATGTTAACACTTTTTTTTAAAGGTTATTTACCTTAGAAAAAAATAACTGAAATCTAAAGCAGTATGGTTTTCATCCACCAACTACCATGATTAATTGATGAAAAGGCTTTAGAGTAAATATAACATTGTTCTGATAAAACAATACCAATTCACATGGAAGCATTCGGTATATATGAATCTTATCCCACCATAAACAACTATTATGTCTCATAGATGATATCAGTTATTCACTTATGTGCAGACTAAACTGACAAAGAGAAAAAGCTGTTTCATATATTGAATTTAGTATGAGAACATATCAATTGAACAGAATTAGTGTGGAATGACACATACAGAATGCACACAAGAGGGCACATAATTCATCAGTTAAAATTTCTGCAAAGGCAAAATTTTCAGAATGGCATATTCTTTATATGTTAAGTGAAATGTACACGTACATAATTGTCAATGAAAGGTGAGACAAACTGAATCCAGACAACCATTAGATGCCTGACTAACCTAATGTTGTTTGATGTTATTAGTCACATATTCATGTCAGCAGCTAACCCTCACTTCGAAATATAATGAAATGATAAATCACTTTTTAAATCACTGTTCAAATTTTACCTATGGTGGCTACACCCTATTTGGTCTTGTCTCAAGGAGATGCCTAAGCCTTTCACAACCTAACCAATTCAAATAGAGACTACTTGTTTCATTTTAAGGAAAAGTAGATGATCAATGTATTCTCCAGCAACTTAGACATAAAATTGAGAATCCTGTATAAAGTTCCTTAGTCAGAACTGTTTTCCTGAGCAAAGACTGCATTGCTCTCAAGTAAATTCTGGACGGAAAACCCAAGGATAAGGTTCAAACGTCATAACAAAGATTTCTCATCAATTCCATTTTATTGCTATGCTATACCACTTCCCAAATCGCACTTGTCTTTGACCCAATATAGGAATGCTAAACAGTAAGAATATCAAGGAAGAAATGTATCTCTGTTATCCCCACAGCAAAATCATGACCGGGATGGGCAATTAATTTTCCCAAAGGGCCACATGAGAAACTGGGAATACTGTGGAGGCCCACCATGCCCAATCCCCAATGCTACCACCACACCACTTCCCCACTACCAACTCTAATGCTGCCACACCGATGCCCCACTCCCACACTGCCCCGCCAATGCTGCTGGCCAAGTTGGGACCACCCGAGGGCCGTAAAATGCCCAGGTCTGCTCAGGAGGGTTGAGCAGGCTACCGACAGGGACCAAAAATTGAAGATGAGTCTGCAGCCCAAAGAGATGTATTCCTATTACATTATTTTGTCATAATATTTAGCTACAATGAGATAAGTGAAATTTGTAAAGTTTTGTTGAATGGGTTGATTGAAAACAGCAAACAGTTTGCTCATATAAAATGTCTTGGAGCTTTTAGATGCAGACCTGTCATTTAAATGTTTAAAACACCAGCATGTGTTTTAAATATCTACAGGTAATTCTCAATTTACAACCCCAAAATTTCCATTGCTAAGCAAGGTGATTGTTAACTGAGATGCATCCAATTTTGCAGCCTTTTTTGTGCAGTTGTTAAATCAATCACATGGTTAAGTAAATCTGGCTTTCCCCCTTGGCTTTGTCGGAACCTGAAGTTGAAGATTGCAAATGGTGATCATGTGACTCGACAAGGTTGCAAACCTTCATAAATACATGCTGGCTGTTAAGCACTTGTATTTTGATCACATACCCTTGGGGATGCTGTGACAGTCATAAGTGCAAGGAGCATTCGTAAGTAACATTTTTCAGTGCTGTTGTAACTTTGAACAGTCATAAACAAATGGTTATAAGTTGAGGACTACCTGTAATGCCTTCAGAGGCTTCTCCTAATGGGCTTCTTTCATAAATTCAACTAAAATTAATCAGTTGCTTTAGACTTCAAGATAAATGTTGATTCTGAAGCAAATTCTCTTTATTACTTTTCCAGCAATATGGAAACAGGGAAAATATTTACCATAGGATACCGCATTTCTGCAATTGTCTCAGGAACCTCTCCTACCAATGAGGAGGCATTGTGAAAATTATTGGAAAAGTTTTGCTTTTAATGACTTTGTTCCTAACATAAATTTGAACTGAAGTAAAATAAACAGCAGAGGTTACCTTTTAAAGTATGTGTTTTAGAGATATGTATATAACCCTCACTAGGTAACGGAGCCAGTATGATTGGCCTTGAAAAAAGCTAAGGCAGGGCTGGCCATGGCTGGGCTCAGATCCAGAACTAAAAGCTTACTAGAAAGTGAAAAAAACCCCATATATTCTGAGAAAAAGGCCATGACAAACTACTTCCATGTTGTTGCCAAGAAAATCACATGAAATGTCTGTGCAGTCACCAGGAGTTGATATCACCTAACATATTGAGTTTTTTAATAGCTTGAAGTAGACTAATATTTTTAAGAAAGAAGAAAGTAGCTTCCACAAAGCATTGCTTACCCACAGGGAGTAATAACCATATATATAACTTGAGTATTGTTTTTGGACAAATATAGTTTTCAGGTTTTAAAACATGTTTTAAAAATTTGAAAACTTTCTAATTCAAGGTCATGTAGGATGTAATAATTCCTTAGGAAAACTCAAAAATCTCCATTCGGCTTTGAAATTCACTGATTAATCAGTATTTCCCATCTTAACATGCTTTATACGACTGAAGTAAAGAAAAAAAAAAGGAAATTATCCAAATCAAACAAATTTGTTTGTTTTCTTTTGTAGAAATGAGAGATGTGTTCTATATTTCATGGGCTAATGAATAGCCTGGCTCTACCAGTTAAATTATATCTTTTTCTCTCTTATTCTTCCAGCATCCAAAGGCCAGCCTCAAGGTGTGTAAAATCAGTTAGGCTTTGACACCCATTGCTTTGAAGGAAGTTAGATGTTGCCAGAATTGAAGCAAAGGCAATAGAGGCAGAATAGACAGCAGATTTCCTACCAATAGAGATTTGTGCCAATTCAAGAGTACTTCATCCCAGCAATGGGTGAAGGACCACTGGGATAAAGAAAGAAAGGTGTCTTGCTTTTTGAAGCGCTTCTTTCCATTTCTTTCTTTTTGCCTCTATCATGAAAATTAAAATTAAAGCTTCCTTGCATGTTTTGTTTTGCTGCAAAGGACTAGCATAGGCAACTGTGCTAGTCCTTTGCAGCAAAAAACGCAAAATTGCTAAAACAATAACAATACACACATTACTGTGTATTTTTCTGTTTTTTAATACTATTTCATATCCAATTCATGATAGTCATACTGACTATTTCTCAGAAATTAAAAGAAAAGGATCCAAGTGCAAAATGACCTGGATATGCATCAGAATTAAGTCATGGGGGATCTGTCCAAGATGAAAGGTCGATTTGTATTATATCACTATTCTGATCTCTTCTTTATGACAAAATCTTACACATGCAGATCTAGAAAAGCAGATCTATCCTCACAACCTTCATCGGATTCATTTCTCCTCTAAAATCAACAGAATTCTAGGTCACCTTAAGGCAGAAGCTTTAGTTTGCTCTTGCTTCATAAACACCCAGGGAACATCTGTTTTATGCATGAAATATCTCTATGGCATGGAAAAATGGATAGTTAGATTGGTGAATGTTTCTATTTCTAATTTTTCCACAGAGAAAGAGACAAATTACATAGGAGTAATTGTGTAGGTTGATTATAACAGGGACAACAAAATATATTTGACACATTGAAGGCTAGTCAACATAGTTTGCAATTATTTGGTTAATCATCAGGATAACAGGGCCAAATAAGTTTGCTCACAACATATCAGATATGGACACCAGAAAATCTTCAAAGGTTGCCTTGGGTTGTAATTTTTTATGGGAAATATAATTACAATTTGAAAGGCTTTTTGTTACATATTCACACAATGAATTTTTTTAATCTCTTCGTTTCATATACTCTTTTTCTTCTATGTCATTTTCTCCCCCACTGCTTGTAAGTGAACCACTCTGGAAATTTGTTTTGTGAGATAGATAGATAGATAGATAGATAGATAGATAGATAGATAGATAGATAGGTAGATGATAGATAGATAGATAGATAGATAGATAGATAGATAGATAGATGGATGGATGGATGGACGGACGGACAGACCTTTGAGTATATTTTGTATATTATTCACTGTCTAACCTCCAACCTTTCTAAGTAGGGATGAGAAAATATTGCTCGGTATTATTTTGACTCCTTCCTTAATTGTCAAGAAACTTAGATGCCATTCTTGTTCCAAATTAATTTGTGTGTGGATGTCCACCCTTGAAAACCTACCAGTATTGAGTGAGGTAAATTTTCTTGTATGGTGGAGATTAAAAATAAAAGGGTTAAGTAATTAGCTGGAAACTTCAGGGCTAGCAAATTTTATTGATCCTCAAAACTAAAGGCATAAAAATGTTCCTAACCTCCAGTTCCAGACATAGGGATTTAGGATAAGGAGGGATGCTTTTTTAATGTGGAGATATGCCTAACACAAAGTCAACAGATGTACTTCCACAGATTGTGCTTAGGTATAGATGTACCCATGTTTAGTTATAGGTGTAGATATAGACCCAGGAACTCTTTTTCTGCTCATGCTGGTTCCAAATAGGAAAATCTTGGCAGCAAGGAATTGAGCTTTCAATCCAAAGTTCTTTACTTCTTCATCAATATTTCTGTGGCACTGTCAAGTCAATAGATTTCTGTCCACTCACCAAGGGAGGTCTTAGAAAAAGGTACAGATGTGCATGATTATGTCCATAAAGTCTCCAAGAATCAAATTCAACTTGAAGGCTTTACCTTTATAGATATACCACAGATAGTTTTGCTAGTGTTTGTGGTGCCTCCAAAACAAGGCATTTAGAAAGCAGTAGAGAAGCAGCTTTGAATCTTCAACTATATTTTCAACTACACCAGCCTGAAAATGGTATTTTAGTGCCCTCCTACTTAAATCAATGGAAGGTTAAGAAAAAAAAGAAAACTATTCAAACCATCAGCACAACAAAAACCTAAAAAGACTATTTTGATTCTTGCTTGCTACTGTCGGTGTGAGTTGGTAGGTTATCAAATATGGCAGCTCAACAGCACTGAACATGGTAATATTCTTATGCCCAAGTCCAGACAAGATTGCTGTTATATATAATTACTGTGCTTTAGTTTTGCATGATAACTAATGTAGAGAAAGCCTAGATACAAGCATACCACATGGAGATTACATCCATGCAGCTTTTTGGCAACATTATAATTTATCACTGCCAAATTCCAGGAAACACTGAAACAATCAATAGGTGAGCTAACAGACATAAGATTTCCTAAGATTGCCCCATTAAGCAGGATCAACCCTGCTTAGCTTCCAAAATCACCCAATACAAACTAGGTGCTAGCATTTGCTGAGGCCTTCATGATAAATCAAAGTAAATTAATAACTTTTATTTTAATTGGTATGATATTAAACTTAACTAAAATGAATATGGGGATATTTTTTCTAGTGTTAAGAAATCAGTGTTCATAAAATTAATAGTTAGCATATACGTTTCAAATCTATAACACACTCTTTCTTTTTCCAAACCATTTATTTATTTCCAGAATTTGTATTTTATTGCTTTTCTATCCTAACTGTTAAAATAGACTATCCTACAGCATACACATTCACCTATGAAATGAAGAAGGCATTTCCACTTACTACAAAAGAAAACAAAAAAAAATCATATATTGCATTGCTTACAATACATTGGTTTTCTGTTTACTACTTTTACAAAATACACCATAAAACAAAAAGTAATTACTGAAATGTCAGGATGTGATAAATGGACACAATTGGTGTCAACTGGTGTACTGAAAATGCTGCTTCAATTTATTAGAGCAACCCTTATGAAGATCTATATGCCTTTTCTACGGAATCCCCAAATATTTCTCAAGGTAGTTACTAAACTGCAGCTAAAAAGAGAAGCAAATTCCTTGGCTCAGTTACGCAAACTTTCACAAACTCCTGCATTGCTCAATTGCGCATCAGAATAGTCTATAGCCAACAATGCAGTGCATGGAGAATTTCACTCCTGGAGTGGATTAAGAGGAACTGTTTGGCAAATGTTATCCATTTAAAAATGATTTTGCTAAAAACTTTTAAGTACAAATAACATACACTACAATTGCCTATCTCTGCCAAACTGATAAAATACTGAAAAGCCTCACTTCCTTTTACTGTTCTTTGAAAAAAGGTTTATCAAAACTTACGCAAGGACACTTTTAATTCTTTTATTTAGGAATCAGTTTTAACTCCTGGTGACTGCCTGGACAAGGCTCTACAATTTTCTTGGCAAGATTTCAGAAGTGTCATTGCCTGCTTCCTACTGTAAGAGAAAGTGACTACCCCAAGGTCACCTGGTTTGCTAAGGCTCAACTAGAATTCCTAGTTTCTATCCTGATGCCTTTACCACTATACCAAACTGACACTCAGTATACTTAGAGGGAATTAGGAATAATCTGTTACATTTCTTATTATGAATCACTATATTTGTTACCATATTAACAGTGCTACATACTCCAGAACCTAACCAGTTTTTAACATCACCCAGAAAATGTTTGCTTCTATTAAAAATAGTTTACTGGTGTGCTTCAGCAAAAAATATGTAACTATATTTATTGTTCAACAATTTTAAATCAACTGCTCCTTGTCCAGCCTGGAGCAGCTATTGTTAATAAGCATTCTTATTCTAGTTTTTAAGATTTCCTCTTGAAATTTGTCAACTATACACCAATGTCCTCTACTTTTAATTCCTTTTGACTAAGTACATTCTCTAAAGAACAAATTGTTCAACACTCCAATTGATTTAAAAAATGGTAAACGTACTCAAATTTAAAATAAAAAAGGTATTCAAATAGTGAAGTGGAAGAAAAATTTTGCCTTTGTAATGGTCACAACAGCTAACAATTAAAATCAGTACAGAACTGAAAGTTACGACTTCATGTAACATATCTTAGTAATAGTGGTTTGGTGGGGTTGCAATGAACACTTGATAAGACACTTCTAACCTTCAGTTTTAGGTTAGGTAAAATGATATATTATTTTTTTAAAAATTTTGTATAATAAAACTATACATTTTTGTAATCACATAATGCCAGTAATATGAACGGGATGTGGTTTATTACTCTTTCCAGTTTGAGGGACAAACATATTATTGTCTCTGGACCACAGCTCACCTCAGACCACTCTTCCTGAATGTCATTCATTTTGCTTTTTCACTTATACATTTTTCTCTTGAGAACCATGAGCGTGATCTTTCTTGTCCAGTTACTATATTTCTTTTAATTTCTATCACTAACGATAGTTCATTGCAGCCCCACCAAACCACTATTACTAAGATATGTTACAAGAAGTCATAACTTTCAGTTCTGTACTGATTTTAATTGTTAGCTGTTGTGACCATTACAAAGGCAAAATAAGTACAGAAAGGAGAATTTGATTTTTCTTCCACTTCACTATTTGAATACCTTTTTTATTTTAAATTTGAGTATGTTTACCATTTTTTAAATCAATTGGAGTGTTGAACAATTTGTTCTTTAGAGAATGTACTTTATTACGTGTATCCCTTCCCAATCCCGGGACAAATGGAAGATGACTCTCTTTGCAAGAATGCAACTAGACCAATAAACTATATTCAGCTGGGACCAGTGATGGCAGTTGAATAAGGACATTGCACCTAGGTGCACTAACAATAGAAAACTTTGCTTGATCTCACGATGGCTCATTTCACTAACTCTCAAACAGGAGGTTTCTAGTAGGCTTCCACTGAGACAATAGTGCTCAGCCACTTGACTTTCATTCTATCTACTTTCAATTGGAACATGTAATGCCACCAGCTGAAAAGTCACAGGACAAGCCAGGTGTAATGAAACTATGTTTACCTTTTCAAATTATCTAGAACTTATCAAGCGATCTTTATTATTCTTTTAAACTATGATTTCCACTAACTAGTGGGGGAAAAAAAAGATTTATTTTAAAATTAAAAGCTCTTCAATATATTTCTCATTAAAACATAAATTTCTACTAAAATTCTTCAGATTATAAAGCCGACTCAAGATCTTCCTGCTAAAAAAACAAAGGCAGCAAAAGTGGGAATGCTTTAAAGATTGTCATTTTCTTTTCTGTCACACAATTAAAGTATTCTCTAAGGGGTTTGTGACAAGTATCAATGTAGAGAAAAATGAAAAGTACCTGAAAGGAATGGAGACGAGGAAGCGGGGAAAGAGGAGATTGTTTAAAGCAATTAGAACAGACTTGGTTATTTCACAGCCCCCAGGCCACATCCAGTCCTGTCCAGTCCACAGGAGGTTAATCAGAGATTAGAAATCAGTACAAATAAGAATACACCATGCACGCAATACAAGTGCATTGTTTTTATTTTGAAGGTGACTGCTACTTTTTTCAATTTACATATGTGCACACTTACACACCTTCACTGTAATGTATTGGTCCTATTGATTTGGCCCTCCACAACAATCCCAGTTTCACAAGTGAGCCCCAGGGAATATTAACTGCCCATCCTTAACTCAGAGCATTTTATGTTAATTTATAGAAGAGTCCCATGCATATCTAATTAGAACTACATCACAGTATTAGAATTTTTTGCAACATTTCTTTTAGGTAGATAAAAGTGACCTCAGAATTTAAGTGTGTACAGTTAGTCCTCGACTTACAACCACAATTGAGTCCAAAATTTATGTTGCAAGGTGAGAAATTTGTTAAGTGAGTTTTGTCCCATTTTATGACTTTTTTTGTCACATTGATAGCTGAATCACTGCACTTGTTAAATTAGTTACAGGGTTGTTAAATGAATCTGGTTTCCCCATTGATTTCACTGGTCAGAAGGTTGCAAAGATTGATCACATGACCCCAAGATACTGCAACCACCATAAATGCAAGTCAGATGTCAAGCATCCAAATATAAATCACATGACCATAGGGATGCTGCAATGGTCAAAAGTGTGAAAAAATGGTCATAAGTCACTTTTTTTTAGTGCTGTTGTAACTTCAAACAGTCACTAAATGAATTGTTGAAAGTTGAGGACTACCTGTATTGAGATCTACTAACATCATTTGTTTAAGGTTTATTTCTTTTAATTATTGAGAAAGGCAATGGCAAATCACTTCTGGAAAACTTGGTCAAGAAAACTGCAGAGACTTATCCAGGCAATCTCTGAGAATCGGAAATGATTGAACAAAAAAAGAAAAAGAAAAAAAGAAAAATTAGTGCTCACTGCACAACATCACAAGTTCCTTCCCTCAACCTAAAGCTTGACATTTGGCAACACGTTTCCATCCAGATGATTTATATGGTAGCACTGACTTTTGTAATCTCAATGCAGTAAAATACTGGAATGCATACCTAAGGTGTCTTAACCAGAAATCAGTAAATATCTATTTTACCATCCCACAAATCATTCATGTTTACACCTGTGCTAGGCAAAACTCAAGCAAAATTCACTGTTCTATATATAAAACACTAATTCTCATAGTCATGAAGCCTTTGTCTTCTTACAATTTCCATGCCTTCTAGCCAGACTTTGTCCTACCCCCCCAAGAAAATAATCCTGATTCTGGAGAAGTGGATAGAAATGCGCTCAACGGAAGGAATGAACACAAAAGGAAGTTGTTCCATTGGTATTTCTTTGGTATCCTCATTATAGTGATTTATTCCATCTCTGTCCCATACTGTTTTCATAATCATTACAGTAATACGTTGCGAGAGAACAGAACAGAGAGAAACTGGGCCAGATGTAACTGCATCGAACGCTTGAAAACCACCAGAGCTCACCACCAGAAGAACAGAAAGTGCATTTATAAGCAACTGTCACTAGTAGGCAACAAGTGAAGGATAAGCTACTAAAACATCTACTAACAAAACTTGTGTAACAATTTGCTGAATAAGTAGAGTGGCCATATAAATATTTTAAATGAATTAAAATTAAAAATGTGATACATATATATTCAGAGAACATGCATCTTTTGGTAATGTGTTAATTTCCTTTCTGGATAGGAGAGAAGTTGGAGAGAAAGCAAATGAGCAAGTCATACTATTCCGTTTGCTATAACTTCCAAAATACAGACTACCTACTAATTATTCTGTTTCTAATAGCTACCATGAGCTAGCTCAGGGGTTCCCAAACTTGGCAGCTTTAAGACTTGTGGACTTCAACTCCCAGAATTCTCCAGCCAGCATAGCTGGCTGGAGAATTCTGGGAGTCGAAGTCCACAAGTCTTAAAGCTGCCAAGTTTGGGAACCCCTGA
>WNWU01013815.1:14603552-14633915 GCA_012654045.1 Ptyas mucosa | reverse complement strand
CACACATACACACCCGCGCTCTGCTTCGCGGGCACCCCCTTTCCCCCTCCCCCCCCCTTCGCCCCCCTCCTTCGGCCAGAGGGAGAGGGCTTTGCAGAGCCGCAGCCTTCCTAGCCTTCTTTCCTAGCCCTCCCCACCTCCTCAAATTCACTTACCCGCTTCTCGCCAGAGCCCTGGCTGATCCCCTCCTGAGGTTGTGCTCTCAAAATCTCTCCAACACTCCACCCCCCCCCCCCCCCGCCCCATAGGGACGCACCTCCTCGGACCGACCGGGAACGGGCTGGGCCCGCGGCCAGATCCAGTCGCACAGTCCGTTTGGCGCCTTTTGGGTATCCTGCGGTTACACCTGCTGTTGCTGCTGCTGCTGCTGCTGCTGCTGCACCCCAGCGCCCAGCGCTGCAATGAAGCCGCTCGGACGGCTCACTCTTCCCGCCCGCCAACCTCCCTCGGCCCCCGCAGGCGCTCCCAACTCCTACAAACTCCCGCAGAAGTGCAACTCGCGGAGGGTCGCCGCCATCCCCGAGGGCGGCCCGGGCTGCGCTCCCCGCTTCTGCAAAGGAAAGAGAACGGCTCTCCTCACTCGCCCCGACCAAACCCCCCCCCCCCCTGCTTTTTCCTCACCATCAGGAACGTCGAAGAGATTCCCCAGCTGGCGGAAGGAGTGGCCCCTTCGAAACCCAAACGGCCCTCGGAGGAACCGAATTTGCCCCAAATGCGCGGAGCTGGTCTCTTGGCGCGCGCCCCTCGCCTTCGAGCCGGAGGGGGGTCTGCCGGTTGCAGGCTCTTCCCGCGTCCGCACCTCTCCTCCTTTCGTGGCCCGCCGCCATCCCCCGACAGAATAGCGCAAATGCTGTTCCCGCCAATTCATCACCCCGGGGGAAAAAAAGATGGGTCGGCTTACCAATGGCCGGGGGAGCTCCTCCGCGCGAATTGCGCCTCTCTCTCCGCAATCGCTTTCCGCTAGGGCTGCCGCCGGTGAATTCGAAGCCGCTTGCTACTACCGGTGACAACACATCTTCGCTCCCCCCCGCCACCCCAGCCCTCCCCCACCCCCCCGAAGAAATCCCGGGAAGGGAAGGGCGTTAATTGCTTTGATGCGAGCGGCCTCCCATTTTCCAGGGCTCCCGGCGATTCCTCCGCTCGCTTTCCTTCGCCTCGGATCTTCCCCGATCCCCGCTAGCCTTTCCCTCGTACTCTCCACATGGCTATTCCTGGACTGGCAGAAGGACGGCTGCCGCGCGGCGCGGCGCCGACAGAGGCCGCTGCAAGAGGAGCAAAAATAGTTCATATTAATTGCTGCGCCCCTATTTTTACATACGTAAAAAGCTGCTTAGCCAAGCGCTCCCGAAGTGCTATTGTTTCTCGAGGACGGAGGATTCCGAAGGCGGAGGGTAGTTTGTGCACCCTTTGTTTGGGGTTCTTCGGTTAGGGAAGATCCAGGTGGACAGGACCGAAGGGTGGTTTTTAGGAATCCGGAGCCTCCGAACCGATAGGTACGGATAAGAGAAATACTATAGGAGATCAGAACGCTCGCCCTTTCGCGCTGGATTTATACCGTTTTCTTACCTCCTCACACGATTGAGGCCGTTCGCTATTTGGAGTGTGCGTATGTGTGTGTATGTGGCATAACAAGTCTGTGCTGTCAGTGGGATAACGAATATCCCCAGCAGATTGTTGATCAGATTGGTGGATTGTCTTGGGGAGAAGGAATGGTTAGTTCCCAAGCAGTTGAGGGAGATGGAATTCCATGAATGTATGTTAAATTGGAATTTGCTCTAAATTACTTCTAAATAAATTCTTAGAATTTAGTTCTAAGTAAATATTTGGAGCAGTATTCTGTCATTCCAGTTGCACTTCGGTCAAAATTCGGGATGCAAATTTCCAAATTCAAACAAATCTGGACACACTTTCTTCAGAAGTGCAGCAGCTATAATTCTGTTTCTTCTAGGTCAGAGAGGCGCAAAGGAGATTTTGCGCCCTACTCCAACAACAACACTACATCACCCCTTTAGTACAGGACTTCCTGGGTCACCCTTCCTTTGGGATCATGCAGGGTCTGTTAGCAAGAAGATTCTTGAGTTTCTTAGAATCCCAACTCTTATGTCTCTTGACAGACGTGTTTGAAGTGTATTTTGCATTGAACAGCAAAGTCTTTTTCTTGAAAATATTGTTGCGTTGTCTAATAACCAAACCTGTTTTCAAAGGATGGAATGGGGTAAAGGTGACTGTATTTCCTGCTATAGTCATATGCTATGATCTCAGCCTTAGAAAGCAAAGTAAGCTGGTTTGGCAGACTTCCTAGAGAAAGCAACAGTAGGATATATAATCCTGGCATAGCTCTTCTTTTGGCCATCTTTGCATCTCCCAACTGTTTATCTTCGTATAATAATCCTTTATAACTCTCGGTTCACAGGAGGTATAGTAACCTGAGACAGATTTTATTCCCCACTTTTCTTTTGCTCCTGGTTACTTCTGCTAGCAAATTGGTTCACATATTACAAACCTTGTGTGTTTGATGAAGCCAGTTACTGCATATGTTTTGTGATATGTTACCCTGCAATAACTAATTTGCTGCCTGTGACCTCCTTATTTACGTAAAGCATGTCTTACTGCCTATGGCTTACATGTATCTGTGAAACTCTAGAAATATATACAAAATGGTCAGTATCTGAATTGACTTCATTGCATGAAAAGACCATTCCTCCCAGGAGCTCTGGCTTAGTGACAGAACACATCCTTAGAAACAGAAGGTCCCTGACAAGGCTTGGGGAACAGCCATCACTGAAATCTCGGAAAACTGTTACCAGTAAGTAGACAATGTATGTTCAGTCAGAATTGGGGCGACATACAATAAACCTCCATTTAGAAGATAGCAGGTGCTTTGAATTGTTGTAACTGGAAGAAGGGAGAGCAGAACATCATCTCAATTAGCATGGATGGGGAAAAAAGGTTCATCATGAGGGGGAAAAAGTTCATCATGTCCTTAGGCATTGAGTGGTCTGACAATTGAATAACTTTTTGATCTGACGAACTAAGAGTATTGTTCTGAGAAGGGATAGATTCCCATTCATGGTGGAAGCATGCACATCTTTAAGCTGGAATTCTTTCTGGAAAAAAGTGCTGACAATTGCACTGAACCCCAAATGCTTATTTTTCACTAAGGCTGTAGTTCTCTGTATACATGCATCTGGAAATTACTCACTGAACCACTTCTGAGGGGAACCAGGAATCTGGAGGATGCCACTTGGGTCACCTTTATGACAAATTGGCCCATGAACTATGCCTCATCTCTGTGAATCCTGCAAGAACCTATCCACCATTATATCTTTCACCAAGGTATGGTGGCTTAACAGGTACATATAAACGTGTCAATACAAAATATATATTAATAGTAACTTGCTATCGGACACATTCCATGACCATTTTTTCATAATGGCATCCCTTAAGATCAGAATATTCATCTCTTCTGTAAAACTGTCCATTGGCCTCAAGGAGATTTGCGTGATTAACATTAAAACTTCTACTCTTCTTCCAAAGTTCAGCGTGTATTAATTTCTTTGTGGGACTGCATAGACTTAATTTAGGTGTCCCTGTATTCTTACTGTTTCAGTTTGCTCTCCTCTTGCTTATAGATATGATTATCATAAGCTCCGTTATCTAACACACACATATATAATTCACTAACATCACTATTGTATTATTTTTTTAAAAAATGAAAATTAAGGAAGGCAAGAATCTTTGCTATAGGTGAACAGTTATAAACATCTAAATTTATAGGTGTGAATGAAGCAGTTTCAAACTATTCGTGTCAACTCTATACTAGCATGTTCAGAACTGAACATATTAAAGTCTATACAATTAAAAATAAAGTCTACACAGATATTTCAATTTCATAGTCTATATGAACTTAAATTATTCACATTGAAAGAAAAATACTGTGAACTATTACATAGACATTTATTTTAAAATATGAACTTGCTCTCAAGTGCGTATCATTTAGAACAACAGTACAATTATAAAGAAAAAAAGGACATAAGGATACAGGATAGCTAGGTACTAATAGGTAAAGTGTAGATATAGGTAAAGTGTACTAATTTCTGAATATTAATTGGAGACATAGGGTCTCAGTGAAAAGTAAGTTATCCAGGTGAAAAGCAAACACCATTTTGGCTTGCAGCCTAATAGTATAATCTTGAAAGAAATCTCCTGAAGGAAAGTATGAATTATTGTTAATAGTTTTAACAAAAAAAATATATTGTTAAAGTGACAAGATCCAGTTTGCATTACAATTATCTTACCTATTTCTTTACATTCTTATAGAATGTCCTGAAGTGTAAAAACAATTGATAGCAATTTTACACATTTATGTAATGACATGATAGCTGTAATTATTAGATTACAGTCTTAAATATTACAACCTAGGTCAGACTTAGGCCTGCTTAAAGAGCCCTTGTTACCAATTGGGCTAAACAAATCTGTATGCAGCATTCATGGCTTTAAATGTTTACAGAGTCTGCCACATAGCAGTTAAGACTGGCAAATGATTATGAATGCATGTGAGTTATAGGTGGTTCAGGAACTGTGCTTCTAAGGAGGCAAATTCCTGTTATTCAAACCACCAGGGACAAACAGGAAGATGCATTCTCTCAATTGTGTAACCCTAATAAGAAAAAAAAGGGTAGTTTTTTAAACTATTTAAATGAGGGCTTTTCTGTGTCTAGATCATGGGATCAGATGAATCTTCAACTAGTTTTGC
Organism: Ptyas mucosa; assembly: GCA_012654045.1. Classification (NCBI taxonomy): domain Eukaryota; kingdom Metazoa; phylum Chordata; class Lepidosauria; order Squamata; family Colubridae; genus Ptyas; species Ptyas mucosa. Next base: position 14,629,159 of record WNWU01013815.1, on the reverse strand, counting down.
CCTTCCATGAGATTTCCCCTTCATTTAATAAATGTAAATCAGAGCCTATCCTAGATTTTAAATGTAGGTTAGATGAGATAGTAAGAGAGAAAATGACCTTAATCATTAAATACAAAATGCAAATAAGGGTGTTGACCTAGAATTTTGTTTTCTGAATCAAAAGAGAGTCCCAGTGTCTTGCTTCAACTCTCCTCATCTGTTTCAACTTTGATCTGGTCTCAACATTTCACTTCTTTTAATGTGTCATATCTCCCCTCCCTTTTTTTTTTCTTAAGCACATAGCTTAGATGAATATTCATGTGACAAATAAGAGAAACCATTAGCAAGAAAGATTCTAGAAACTGGATGACAGCTATAATGTCAAAGCTTGTGGATTTTTTAACTTTTCAAAGAAAATGGAAAAGTTCACCCCTCTGCAAAACAGAACATTGGATAAATATCAACTTAATTTTAGGAGCTTGTTCTTGCCATGATTACTACCATCTTACAGGCACATATTGCTAAATCCCATCTGTTCAGTCCGCATTTTCCTCCTGTTACTTAGCAGGAAACGTGACATATAAATCTATGCAGTTTATACCTGGACCATTAGAGGGTACTATTGTCCTATAGAAACCAATGATGAACAAAGAGAGAGAGGATGTTTTGCTCCTCAGAGACTGCTGCAGATGCCAGTAAGGCTGTTTGGACGGGTGGTGGAGCACTTACTCTGCCTATGGTGGCTAATTTGTTCTGTGCAGAAGCCTGAAACCTGTGCAGACGTGCATATCACACTATAATTGCGACAATAAACAAGCAAAAGACAAAAAGCAATTTATCAACGTCAAAGGAATACTACATACATTTCATTGTATATCATCTGATTATTGTTCCCAATCTTAGAGATAAAATACATGTTCCAATTTTTTATTTGGGCATTTATGGCTTGTTATTTATTGCTTAGGAAGAAAAAAAAGTTTATGGCTTAGATGGAAGCCATTCATACATTAAGCACATGCACTCGAATGACAGATTACCATGCCTGAATAGCTTTGGCCTATGGATTCTAAGCAGTATATTTTACATTTCCATTATGTTTCAACCCTTCCATTCTAAAGTAGCTTTTGACAGCTGTTTTATCATGAGATAATTGTATTTCAAACATTTTATTCAGAAGGTGATGTGGATGGATTCCAAGAAAGGGCAACAATGTTAAAAACCATTGAGAAGCAGTTTTCAAGCGATTTACCTTAGAGTAGAGCAGAAGACAAGAATAGTCGGAAAGCACCTAATAAAAAGACAAAGTGACTGGATTCTACTCCTGTTGACCCAGGCATAAGGTTACAGCCACTCAATGAGAGCAATCACTATTTATTTATTTTATTTATTAATTTAATTTGTATACCACCCTTCTCCCAAATGGGACTCAGGGTGGTGAACAGCAGAAATTAAGATGCATAAATATAAATGTTAAGATAATTTAAAAATGCATTAAATCGATCGGCCTCCCAATTTAAAACCCCGAATCCTATAAAATTTAAAATCCCAGTAAAAAATTTATTTAGGCTAGGCCCGCTTGATGGAATTAATATGTCTTCAGGGCCTTATGGAAGGTCTGGAGGTCCGGGATCAGTCATATTCTGGGAGATAGTTCATTCCACAGGGCGAGTGCCCCCACTGAGAAGGCTCTCCCCCTGGGGGCCGCCAGCCGGCATTGCTTGGCCGACAGCACCCTGAGGAGGCCCTCTCTGTGAGTGCGTATTGGCCGGTGGGAGGTTATCGGTAACAGCAGGCGGTCTCGTAGATACCCTAGCCCTAAGCCATGGAGCTTAGGGCCAGGGTATCTACGAGACCGCCTGCTGTCTAGCAGATAATCCTGTTTATTTATTTATTTATTAGTTTGATTTATATGCCGTCCTTCTCTGGAGTCTCAGGGCGGCTTACAATGCTTTTAAGTAATAGCCTTCATACTTTTTTTTTATATATATACCTGCTTAGTAGGGCTTTTTGCCCCACGCCCCCAAGCAGTGTTCTATTTTATAAAAAGTCAGCTTATTGCCCCCACAAACCGGGTCCTCATTTTACCTACCTCGGAAGGATGGAAGGCTGAGTCAACCTTGAGCCTGGTGAGAATTGAACTCGCAGTAATTGCAGGCAGCTGGCAGCTAAGTGCTACTTTAACAGCAGTTTAGTCTGCTGCGCCACCAAGGCTCTTCCCTGTTGATATGTCCATTGTGCCATCAAAAAGCAGATATGACAGAACAGCACCGAAAAAGAACCGTAAAAAAGAGGATAACTTCTATGTCTAATAGAAGTTAGATAACTTCTTTGTCTATGTCAAATGAAATACTTTCAGAAAGTTTAGCTTCATTTGTTGTTATTTTTGTTGTTGTTGTGTTGAAGAGAGGAGAAAACTTTTGGCCATGATACATTTTTTTCTTAACCCATCAACTGATGATACAACATTTATTTCAGAGATTTGTTAAGGAACACTAAGATGGATAAGGAGTTATTCATTTGCTTCATTATCTCGCTTCCTAGATATGAGTGACATTTGTGAATTTCTGAAATGGGATATTATTCCTCTGATGTTTTGATAAGGAAATATGTTCCGCCAGAGGCCATCTGGTCCACACGGGCTGCATTTTTGATACCAAAGTAGCAACTTAACTACTGACAGATAATCCTACAAAGTAAAGTCTGATCAACAGACTGAACAACAACAGAAACACTTGATTTGCTTCTGTGCCACTAGCCGTATCTGAGTGTTTAAGGAGAAATGAATATGTTTTTTGTGATCATAATGCTCAAGAAAGAAAAGTGGTGCCTTCCAGCTCCTGTGAAAAATACAAGAGCAGGTAAAAAAAAATTGATAATATAAACTAAACTGCAAAACTATATTCCAGCAACCTAGAAAAATGGTATTTCTGCCAAAAATACAGCATTTCCTCAGTCATGGTTAAATTCCCATCCTATTTAGGGGTGTATGGATTAGTAAAGAGTTGGCTTGTTTTGCTGTTTGTATTAGGCAAAATGCAGCAAAATTTTGCACACACAAAAAAAATGAAACTGTTTTCATTAGCCAATCTTTCTAACACCAACAGCCCATTTACACAGCTTTTCTGATTTATTGATTTTTAAGGATACACTCCTTCCTAAAAGCCTTTTTAATAGTAGTTAGTAGAATTCCAGGGAGGGAGGGTTGTTGTGCAAATATTTTCAATATAAGTATTTCTCATTGACACAAAGACATGCACCCCTTGACAGAAAAAATCTGGTTTGCCAATCTTTAGAAAAGATAAGCCTATGGTTGCAGATACCTATCGTTGCACAAATCCATCTGCAATAGAATCTTGATGTAGACTCTGGAATTTTATAGGAAATTGCATTTGCTTCTTTTACATTATTAATCCTGACTAGTAGATTATCGAGATAGTAGATTTCAACAACAATGTGGTCAGATATGAGCCAGAAGGCTTATAAGAGAAATTATGGGGAAAACTATTTTGATATTCAAGCGCCTCCTCCCTGCTGGAGGCCACCACTTTCAAAGTCGTAATTCCAATTTTCCCACTTTCAAAGAAGTTTAAAAATGCAGGGTCAAGGAAGGGCCTGTTAACAATTCATCTGGGGAAAACTGATGATTAGTTGTGCCAATCATTTGAAACAACTTCCATGCAGCCCCCAAGAAATAAAGATATGGACTCCAAATCCTGTGCCGATTTCCATGAGTGATGTTATTAGGTCACTGAATTGCTTTCTGTAGCATTCAGCTGCTGAGAAAAAAAATAAAACACTTTAAAAAGTATGGCACAACAAATGCCCACCACTGTGCAATAATATTTTGGGGTAAAATAGGGTGGTCTGATGTAATCAGAGCCTGACTTGGCATTCTAAGCAGCTTAAATTTATTAACAGAAATACAAGGGGAAAAATGATAAAATTGTTAGAAGTGGTGTTGATAATAAGGCTAAACTCAAAGGCTTTCCAGAAGAATCCTGTTTTCACCCTGGGCAAATCTACAACCATCTGGGCAATGAAACATGAGCATCTGGATACAGGATACAGCCATGCAGCTGGAAGAATAGTGCAACAGCAGCATCTCTAGTTTGTCCTTTGGACCAGTAATAGATCACATCTGTCCTGTGAGATTGCATTCCTCACAATAGGAAGGCTCTTTCCAGTATCCAATTGCCATGTCATCTCTTCTGCCCCAAGGTTGGGATTAATTCAAATCATGAAACCCAGCTGGATAGATCTCAAGTGAGGACCTCTCTTTGCCCAGCCAGGTCTTGATATAATTGATTGATTGATTGATTGATTGATTGATTGATTTATCAGTCATATTTCTATGCCACCCACTGTCTGAGGACTCTGGACGGCTTACACCAAAGACAGTATACTAAATAGCATATTGCCCCCAACAATCTGGGTCCTCATTTTACCCACCTCAGAAGGATGGAAGGCTGACTCAACCTCAAGCCGGTGAGATTTGATCCGCTGATCTGCTGAACTACCAGTCAGCTGAAGTAGCTGCAATACTGCACTCTAACCACTGCGCCACCTCGGCTCACAATTTATAATCACAAAAACAACTCAGGGATACTTAAAAAAATTTAATAGCTCATCGTAAAACTGAATTGATAAAAATACCCAATCCTAACAATAACAAAACATAGGACACCATGTAAGGGCTGTATAAATACGATTAACGTATTACGTATCTAATGCAGGTTCACACATCATACTGACCCAAGGCCTGCTAGAAAAACCTTTCCCAGAACTTTTTTTAAAAACAGCAGGGTCTTCCACTAAGTTCTTAATGTTTCATATAAAGATCTTGTACATAGACTCGGGATGTTCCTTTAGACAAGGGTTATTTTATTTGTCAGCACTGTTATTGCCCAATTGTTTGCCAACTTCTGAATCTTCTTAGCCATGGAGATATTTTTGCCAGGACTGTAATTGCTTTCTTGGGTTCATGTAGGCTTTTGCTTTGAGAATCAATGACACTATCTTGTCATCATATGATCTAGCAGTCTCTTTTTGAATGGCCTTTTATTTTCCAGCCATCAGGGCGTTCTCTCATATCTCTTTTGTCTTCACATTATGGGTCCAAAATGTTTAAGTTTAGCTTCATTGTTAGTGTTGCCAATAAACAGCCTGGTTTTACTTCAACCAGTATTAAATTATGTAATACTTTTATTTAATATTTGTTTCTGAAGACTTTTGCTTGATTAGTTCTGTTAATGTTTGGAAGGCTATTAGGCTTCAATTAAACTTTTCATGTTGGTTTGATAATATAATTCTTGTATTGCATTACTTGCTAAATTGTGACTCAGATGCAGCGTAAAAGTTTTTTTTATTTCTGTTGCTGATTAGTGCTGATCGTAATTGGTGACAAAGGTTTTCCACAAATAGGATGTTCTGTGTAAACTTTAATGTTGACCTGCCATTCTGCATTTAGCTGCAGCTAGAAAAAAATGTAGAACAAATAACTTGTAAAACTGCAGTGGTATTTATATTAAAGCCCTTTATAGAACCTTCATTTTTCATTTATTGGCATGTGCTCAGTTGAAAATGAATGCATTCTGCAGTTTTACATTCCACTGAGGCCATACAGATTGGACTACTTTAATTAATATAGTTTTAGGGGAAAGGGTTCAAATGAATCAATCCATAATTACAAGTATTTAAATTAGATTTCCTTTCATAAACTTTACTAGCCAAGTTGCAAATGAAGGTATAGTATATTTCGAACTACTTATAGAAAATGGAAAAGTGACGTGACTCTAAATCAAAACAGAGTGACTATGTGGCCATATTTAATTCGTGATAATAAAGATTTTAATGATGTGTGTGTAGGTCTTGTGTATATTACAATAATGAAACATTTACTGATATCTCCTTTTCTGGATGAAATTAGATTCATTAATTCAAGCATCATATTATATAATGTTTTGCATCCTATCTTATAACGATATCATATAAAAAATAATGAGTTTTGAATTCAATTCACACCAGAGTTTCTATCCTTCCCATCAATTATAGCAGGCTCTGCACTCTTAAAAATATTGTTAATATTGGCCTTCAAGGATCCCCTTTAGTATTATAATAATATTATTATGTCCAGGCTGATGGGGCAGGATTTCTGCCTCTATTTTATTATTTTATTTTGACTTATTTCCAAAAGCTAATTGGCTTGGACTTTGTTAATAGTTAGATGAGAGAATACCATGGCGTCCAGAAACTGTAAATGAGACTGGAAAGTAAGTAACAAAATCCAGTCTCATGTTTAGCTGCAAGATTTGATTTTTAAAAAACTCTTAGTAAGTAACTGTAATCTGTTTAAAGATTACATTGTAAAGATAAAATCTGCTACTTTGTCAACCAGGGTCTGTAATGTGATCCTCAGTGTTGTGGGAGCTGCAAAAATAGGTTTAATGGGCTCTCAGCTGCCCACCCATTCATTCTTTTAAAGTAGCAAACTCTGTTGTGTAACAAAAGTCCGTTACAGCAGAGGTACTAATAGTTGTTTCCCAATTTAGTGTTACAGATGTTGTAAATCAATTTTCATTATTAACAGAAAGCATGGCTATTGGAAAGCATCAAGCTTTAAAGACTTGTGAATGCAGGAGACTGTCCCATCCATTGTCTCATCTAATATAGTATTATCAACACTTCTTGGCAACAGCTCTGCAGAATTTAAATTGTGAATTTATCCTCTCCTACCAAGACATGTGGGCTTTAAAAAACAAATGCAGAATGTGTATTAGTTTATATCTTGAAGGACCTCTCAGGGACTATGAATGTTAGCATGCTTGTGAAGAAGGCACAGAAGAGATTGTACTTCCTGAGAATGCTGAGGAAGATAAATCTATCTCAGCATCTACTTCTGTCCTACTATTGGAGCACCATTGAGAGTGTCCTGACATACGGCATTCTTGCATGGTATGGGAGCAGCTCTGTAGCGGACAGAAAAGCTCTACAGAGAATCATTAAAACTATCCAGAATATCATCGGGCTCCAGCTCCCAATCCTGGATGACATCTTCAAATCTCTCTGTTTGAGGAAGTTGCATAACATTCTCAGAGACTCTTCCCATCCTATTTACAATCTTTTTGGACTGTTGCAGAAGAGACAGAACAATTAAAACTCAGACCACACGTTTTCTGAATAGTTTTTATCCCAGAGCTATAATTACACTCAACAATGAACTAAAGGGCCATCATCAGTGAGCTGTTGGACAGCATTACTTCATCTGTTGTGTGAATGTTTGGGTGATTTAGGGGTGGGGAATTTGTGTTGGGGATGGGGGTGTTTGGGGATAGTTATGTGTGTTAGACCTGGTCTTTGGGTGTTAAGTGAATTTCGTTGTATGGCTATACTGTGTATACACGTACAATGACAATAAAATAAAATAAAATTATTATTATTATTATTATTATTATTATTATTATTATTATTATTGTTATTAATAACCTAAATTTCAAAATAATGCAGTTACATAGATTTCTTTGCCCTGTCACTACTATATTTCTGATATAAAAATGCCAATACTTCTATTTTACATGAAAATCTGAAGTGAAAACTGATTTTCAGTCTAAGAACCTCACAGAGTATCTGTGAACATTATTAATAGTCTGTGAGAAAACACACTATTAAGAATGGAATAACTTTAAATATTAATTACACTTAAAATAGTGAATTTTTGTTCACTTTTTAAAATTCAGCTTCTGGCACACTGCCCAATATTCAGGTGAGGCCTTTCACATTTCTAATTTAAATCATTTAGACCATTTGCTAATATTCCAAGATGCAAAGGTGGAGCTTGCAGCCAATATGAAAGTAGCTTTCATATAGTCTCATTAAAATAAAATATGCATCTTGAAAGAAATACTTGCCATGCTCTCGAGTTTGACAGTGCTGTTGTCTAATGTGTGATATAACAAAGAGGACTGCTTCTCGTTTTGTGAGAAAAACTGTTTATCATTTTATGAGACAAAACTGGTAAAATTTAGCCTTTCTAAAATCCTCACAACAGGTAGAATGACACTTATAAATAATGTGTATGTGTTATACTTTCTCTGTCCTAAATCAAGAAAAGACAAAATTGCCTCGGCTATTTTTATTTGTGTCATTGACACCACTGCTTCCTGTCCCTGTTTTGAATTTGGATGGGAACTTAAGAAGATGCCAAGTACTGTTCATCTATTAGAAGTGATTGTCATGTTGTGGCTCTTATTGACCTGAATTTTTTTCCCTCCTTCTTCTCCAGCATCAAAAGTGATTACTTTGGGGGATGGAATGGATTCAGTGTTAACACTTGCTTCAGATATACCTTCATTTTGGCAGTTGGTTTAATAGGTCAGCAGAATTGCAAAGATATGTAAGCAAGCTGAAAAGAACAAAAGTAATGGAAAAGTCCATTCCTCAAATAATATGCTGATGTTCCCATCAGATGTTATTTTTAAAACAAAATCTCATTTGAAAATGTAAACTAGGCAGGACCATATCATATTCCTTAATAAATACTAGACTGAATTTTTTCTTTCTTAAGATTCTGTTTGTTTTATTGAATTTCCTGAATGGAAATTCTATCGTGTTTTTTTTTCCAGTTTTTCATTTTCAAGATACTTATAAATACATTTCTATATAGTGAAGGATCTGTAAAGTGAAAATGAGTTGGTTGTTTGCTTTCTTTCTATACCCAAATGTAATATTGACTGTTAAATGTGATAAAACTATAGGGCAGAAATAAAGCATCCATCAAAATAAATGGAACGTTTATTGAATAATTCAGAATTGACCAGAGAATAAAACATACAATGAATCCTTGGTATTTAATGCAGTATATTTATTGATAAATGTATAAGCTTGTAGTGAATTTAAAGCTGATTGCTGGTTTGAAACATGAATTTTAAGATTTGCAAATGCTGGTACAAATCAGTGGTAGATTTCTATTGGTTCACCCCGGTTCGGGCAAACTGGTAGTGGCGGCAGCGGGAGGCTCTGCCGATCTGCCCAGATGTCATCATGCACACACACACGCTCCCAGTTCCGAACTGGTAACGAAGGTAAGTGGAACCCACTACTGGTACAAATGTTGTCTTTTGCAAGAAATATAGCAAAAATGGCTCCATGTAACAATGTGCTTCTGCCCATTGTGTAATGCTGCAGTGAAAAAAATAGAGTATTGAAGGTAATTGAATTGAATGTGTTGTGTGTAATAAAACAAAAAGAGATCAAGACAGCCTTGAAGTCTGATTCTGTATCCCGTTTCTAGGCTAGGATAAAGTACATTTCTGCTGAAGATGATGCTTATGATACAAATATTTTTTTCTTCCTTGGTAGCTTTATTTTTATTACTGGTATTATGTTGCTTTTATTTTGAATCCTCCTGAGTTTCCCAGAGTCATTAGTAAGTAAACAGCCATAGAAAAGGAAGGAAGGAAGGAAGGAAGGAAGGAAGGAAGGAAGGAAGGAAGGAACCAAGGCTAAATGAATATAGATTTAATATTGAATTGAAAGTTAAAAGAATTTCATGTATAGATAGTTCATACAGAAAGATTATCATTGTCATGACAAAAATTGTTATTCATCTTTGATGTTATTCATCAAATATATGAACTAAGTGTTTACATTGAAAGAAAATGCAAAAAAGTCATAGTTTGATGAGAAAGAGAAGTGAGAGGTTTCAAGAAAGAAAGAAAAACCCTTAAATCAATGTATGGATATGCTGAAAGCAAGAATAGTATTCAAGGAAGAATAATTTTGAAAAATAAACAAGTATGTAGGACTATACTAAATAGTGTTAGTATAAACTAGATTATTTTTCTACCTTTATTTGTTTATTTCTTTGTTTGCTGGCTTTATTATTTTTATAAATATCTCAAGGTGGCAATCATATATCTAATACTCCTTCCTCCTCCTCTTTTCCCAACAACAACCCTGTGAGGTGAGTTTGGCTGAGAGAGACTAACTGGCCCAAAGCCACCCAGCCAACTCACAGTTTCTAATCTGGTGCCTGAACCCCTAGATCAGTGTTGGCGAACCTTTTCCTTGTTGCACGCCAAAAGAGTGTGTGTTCATGCGCAATAGCTCACGTGCGTGCTGGCACCTATAATGCATGCGTGCACGACCCCCCTATGCTCCCCTGTGCATGCGCACATCCCCCTGTGCTTCTTTTGGGCCTGGAAAGCCTCCTGCACCAAAATTTGCCAGCCCCAAGCCTCCAGCTGGGAGGGAGGGAAGCCTCAGCCCACTGCTCCTGCTGCCATCAGGGAAGCAGCAGTGCGAGAATCCCTGAGATGAGAGGGCACACTTCTCTCCCATGCCACCCAAGCCGGCTTCTTCTGCAGTCCCAAGCCTCCAGCTGGGAGGGAAGGAAGCCTCAGCCTGCTACTCCTTTTGCCTTTGGGGAAGCAGCAGTGTGAGAATCCCTGGGGCAAGAGGGCACTCTTCCCTCCCACTCCGCCAAAGCCAGCCGCCCTTCTGCTCCTTCCCCGGCATTGGCTCAGCCAGTGGCGCAGCAGCGGGCATGGCAGAAGTTGGGCAACAGGCCCAACTGCAGGTGGCACAGCACCCCTGCCTGATCCCCACCATGCCCACCGCTGCACCGCTGGCCGAGCTGAGCCAGGCTCTCCGGCCACTGCAGGGGAGATGGTGATGCCCACAGCCCAGGGGATCTGCACGGCCAGCAGAGCAACCCAAGAGGGTTTCTCGGCCCCGGTTTGACAGCAGGCATGGGGTTACCTGCGCAGGCAGCCCAGCCCCCCCCCCTCACCAGCTGCTGGTCCGCCAAAACCCCACCAGCTGCACCTGCTCAGCCAGCATCTCTCAGCAGGGAGGAGCCCAGGCAGGGTGACGGAGGCCACACGTTTGGAGGCCGAGGTGGTGGGGCTGAGAGTGCTGCTGCTGGCTGGGGAACTTTAACTTGCGGTCACACTTCCTTTGCAGAAGTGGCAAGGGAGGCTGCGTGGGGGCGGGAGGCTCTTTTGGGGAGCCCAAGCTGGCCAGGTGCTCTGCACCACCTGGAGCCATGCAAGAAGCCCGCTCAGATGGGGAGGGAGGGAAGACCCAGTCCGCCTGTCCTGGCTAATAGCTCTGGGCTCTCCACTCTGCATCTTTTGGCACGCGGGCCTTTGCTCTTGCCACTGTTAGTCTTCATGCACGCATGCGTGCCAGAAATCAACCAAGTGGCCGACACGCATGCACATACTGTAAACAGGAAGATCATCTTCCTGGAGCATGCATACGCAATGGGCAGCTGCTCTTCCGGTTTCTGGTGCACCCATGCACGTGAAGACCAGCTGGCTGGCACACCGGAACCCAGAAGAACAATGGGCAACGGCTCCATGTGCCCAGAGAGATGGCTCTGCATGCCACTTCCATCATGGCCCTAGACCAAACTGACTTTTCTCTTCTTTCTTTTATTCTATGTTTTGTATAATGTGGCTTAAGGGAATGATACATATGTTGTAATTTATGAAATATTGAATACAGATTAAAATTAATTACTTGTAACATTTTAAGCCATCCCTACTTGTAATGTAAGTTAATTTTTAACTGCAAATATACACACCAGCCATTCTCCTACACATGAACTATTTTTTGCACACACATTTAAGTTTGCATTCTATCATAGAAAAAGAGACTGCATAAAACTGTAGTCAGCAAACATAAACTAATGCAAGTTTACTTTGTGTAAAGCCTCATTGAGTTCAGTGATCTTATTGTCAATTAACTATGTATAGATTGCTATTTACCTAGCTTACTCCATATAAGCTGCAGCTGAAAGCAGGCAAAAGATTCTAGAAGTATTGAGGTACTTTGTTTGGTTTTCCCTTTCTATTGGTGCTTACTTTTATTCTGTAAGCACAAGAAAATCTTTGCATTCTCAAGCTCTAGCAAGATCATTGTGGCAGGCAGCTGTTAAATGTATTGGGGACTTTTAGTCTTTTTCATTCCGCATGTTAATCTCATCGTCCTAGTCTCTCTATATGTGACAGAAATAGATAGAAATAGCAATAGCACTTAGACTTATATACAGCTTTCCAGTGCTTTCCAGCCCTTTCTAAGCAGTTTACAAAGTCAGCATATTGCCCCCAACCATCTGAGTCCTCATTTTACCCATCTCAGAAGGATGGAAGGCTGAGTCAACCTTGAGATTCGATCTGCCAAACTGCTGGCAGCCGGCGATCAGCAGAAGTGGCCTGCAGTCCTGCACTCTAACCACTGCACCTCTGCGGCTCTTCAGAGGAGTGCCTGCAGTACACAGGTCCATGGATATTCCTCATGATTCAGAAACTCATTTTCCAGAGTTCTTATTTGAATGAAGAGCCTTATAGATATAGGAAGCCCACCATGGCAAACATTTGCTATCCCTCCCTTCCCCAAATACCAAAGAAAATTGAGGTGGGGCAAACTAGAGTTTCTTTTTCATTCTCTTCTCCCTACAAGGGTTAAGCTGGTGTTTATGTAACAAGTATTGAATACCCTTGTTAAGGGCATCTTTATAGCTCTGTAGAATTATTTGTCATGTTTATGAGATGGGCATCTATATAAGTCAAATAAAATAAACAAGGTTGATGCAGGCCACATGTGCACAACTGCTTTGCTATGCTCTCCTCCCATTCCAGCACAAAATCATGCCACCCTAAATGTTGTCTCTTGGGTGTCCCCTTACTGCACATCAGCAGTGAGTCCATGCTGCACTTCTACCCATATAATTTAATATGCAATGTTCCAAGTCATGTAATTGGTGATTTGGTTGGCTGAAATTCCAGCCCTGCCCAATAGATCATCGATGCCATGAAAACCTCTTACAGTTAGAATGTACAAAACTCTGGTTATACCATATGCTACATTTCCTTCCTTCCTTTCTTCCTTCCTTCCTTCCTTCCTTCCTTCCTTCCTTCCTTCCTTCCTTCCTTCTTCCTCCCTCCCTCCCTCTCACATCACTAAACCAAATGAACTTTTTTTTATTCCTTATATATAGTATTTTTTAATGTTTTTCTGCTGCCATCCAGTGGTCACCCAGATTTGTGTAGTTAGCTGCTAGATAAATATGGTTGAAGAGTTGGTATACTAGGTTGTGCTGTAGAATTGGTGTGAGTACTCTAAACTATCTCAATGTATTTCACTCAAAAATGAAAACCTTCCAGGTTCTCTTAATTGTTCCAAATCTAGCTTTATGAAGGAAAGTTAAAGTATTAAAAATAAAGAAGACCATGAACTCCCTTCCTCTTGTTTGCCCCCCCGCCCCACCCAAATGTTCTCTTTGGCTGATCTGAATACTGTTTCTGTGGGAAATAAGTCCATGCTAGCACTTATTGCAATAATGGAAAAGGCATTTCAACAATAATGGAAAAGATACTTTATTAACTATGTTGGGAAGTTCATGCTAATCTATGCTAATTTATGTTGCTCAATTCCTTTATTTTGGATTTAGAATGGCTAAATAATTCTGCATCCCTATCCTAGTATCCATCTGTTCCTATGTGGAAATCAACAAGCAATTTGAGACATATAACAATTTAGTTGTTTATAAAATCCTTCCTTCCAGATCACTTGCTTACTGCTGTCTAGGAAGAAAATTCAAAACACTCCCTTTTAAGGATTGATTATCTCTTTGCAGGTCAAAAGTAATGTAATCCTTAGGTTATGTTTTATTATATTGCCTCTTTTATTAGGAATAAGTACACTGTGCCTCTAAAAATAAATTGTTTTTAGATTTATTTTACACTTACATTCTTCTACTATTGGCTAATTAGTAAATCTTAGCATCCTTGACAGTATGGAAATTCTGTTATGCTTCATTCAAGATCAGATGTTAAATTCTGACCAAAGCAACCTATACTATCTCTTCCTAGATAAGAATTTTGTTTGTTTGATTTTTATACTATGCTTCACATAAAAGGCACATTTTTGTTTATTTTTGCATTATTTTGTTATTGACCATAAACTGCATTAAAAAAAACCCTATCCTAATAATTTTAGATTAGGAAAGGAACAGAAGATCCAGGGTTTCACTGGAAGCAGCAAACACAGGGAAGAAAATGCCCTATTATGCAAGGAGTGTAGAGGAGTAGAATTGCCTTTCCTATTAGTTAATCCTTTCAATTTCACTTTCAATTAATTCAAATTTAAATTTCAAGTTCAAGTGAATTCAAATACACTCTCAATTCATTTTCAACTTTAAATCTTGGACAAGGTGTTCAGCTTCAGAACTTCGTTATTTTTCTTCCTCAGAAAGTGAACAAACAGTTCTAAAAAGGAGAAAAAGAGGCTGTGGACAAGCACTGCAGAACAAGCAGGAATCCCTGAAAGCCTAATACATATGAAGAATCTTGTAGGCAGACAATTTCTCCATAACAAATATTAATCTTTTGCCCATTATGGGAGCAAGCCTAGTGTACACCTCATCCTTCTGGCAGTGTGGCAGTAACTACACTTCTCCCCAAAATTCAGTCACTTGTTTTCATTATTTCCCTCAGACTCATAGATCTAAGGGATTACAGTCATATTAAAATATTGTGATCAGGTAGTGCTGTGATAAATGACCTTATATAATCCTATACAGAATGGAAATAACAACTCTCATCTTGCTGGGGACAGCTTCACCAATGAAGTAGTTTGTCCTTTGCTTTAATATTATGGGTTCCCCCTTCTCTATCTTGTTCCCACCTTAATGCCATTTCTTCTCAGACAGAAAAAGGTCACAATCTAATTAAATATAAATAAATGGCATTTATACTGCCCATACTAGTCACTTTTAGTAGTTCACCTAAGAAAGGTCCCCTATGTTCTTTCATAAAATGGGAAGAGAGGCCAAGCACAGAGCATCAGTAAAATATCAGAAAAACATTTTATCCATATTTATTGCCATGCTAAGATGATTCACTTTAATTACTGCTGAAATAGTATGTTACTGCTGAAATAGTACATTAAAGCAAGAAAGCCTATTCCATTTGAAATACACTCATATCTTCTGAATCTAGTAGCTACTATATATGCAAGAATTCTGGTATACATATAATGCATACTAGATTTTTCTCATGCATTGCAGTTAAAAGGAAGAAGTCCCTCTAAATTTATTAAAGTTTCTTTTATAGAGAGTTCTTTTCTATGTACATTAAAAATATCGTATCACATAATAATGTATCAGTCAATTGGGACTTATAAAAAGCAATATGGGTCTGCAAATGGTACTGAATTTAAGTTGTGATTTCATTTTGCTGCCTGGAACACCTACAAAACCAGATGACAAGTAGCAAATTATTTTGATTTCTTTCTTCAATCTCACCCATCATAATATTGATGTTGAAAAGCAGTTTTAAGAATGTTCTTCAAATAATGTCTTCTCGTTAATTCCTCTACAAAAGATTCTGAAACATCTATGGCTGGAAACTTGTCCAAGTCAATTTGGAAAATGAACAAATCTTCAGCTTCTATCTAGACATGTCCATTTCACTACTGAATGGAGATGTAACTCCTCTCAAATGCTTTTCCAATCTGCTGGACTTTTCTTCTGAGGACATAGCAGGCCAGTTTTCCTCAATTTTTGCCATAGCTGATATTCATTGCAGGCTATCTTTCAAAATACACATTTTCTGTTGCACATGATGTGGATTCTGAGGAATTTAGTGCATCCTGAAATGTTTTTAAAAGTATTCACTGTACTTAAGTTTAATCTTAACCCTCTTCACCTATCCCTATAATAATATCAAGAATTGAATTCAAGGTGGAACAAGTAGCTTTCACAATCTACAGTGGTACCTTGGTAGTCAACTGCTTTGAAACTCATTGAATTTGATACTCATTTGATACGCATTTTGACCTGAAAATTTTGTCTTGGTACTACTGGTAATTGTTTGTTTGCTACTCAATGCACAAAGTAGAACTTGTCAGTGTTGGCTGCATTATAACTCACTACATTATTTCTTATGGTAAAATTTGTTTCGTACTCATCATTTTTGGTACTCATCATGCCTCTCAGAACCAATTAATGATGACTCCCAAGGTACCATTATTATTAGTATTTTCTTGAATGGTCTGAATATTTAAGCTTCTCTTGTAATGGAAGGATCAGATACAGTTCTTAGCATCCCATTTATGTTCCCAAAGCCTCCCAGAACAAATAGAGACAAGCATTTTGGATTATTTTGCATTTGGGGTGGTTTTAAGGATGCTTAGGGGCAAAATTGGTTTCTTTAAACTGACCCCAAAATGCCCATTTTAGTTTTTTGATAACATGTATGCAAGGGTTCAGTGAAAAGTAATGCCTCCAATGTTGTGTGACCAATACAAATGAACGAAGAGCTCTGACATTGTTTTTTAACTTCAATTGGCAAGAAAAAGTTGTGATGCTATTTTTCGCAAAATAGAAACCTGCAGTTTAAAGAATATGGGTGATAATCTTGATAGAAATATGCAAGAAAACAGAAACATTCTTTAAGTTCTGAGAAACAAAATATTTGTAAATGACTCAAGCAATTCACTGGGGCATTGTAGAGAGTAAACAGACAATAGCAAAATTGTGCTCACCATCTTATCACATCTGCTTCATAGTCTAGACCTTGTGTCACATATCTTCCATCTTTTTCCCAAATTGAATGAATATTATTATGGGCATCTATTTGATTCAAATGTGGGGAGTGCCCACTGCAAAGCAAAATTCACTAGTACTGCAAAATGGTTGTATCTTTCATTTCACAATACATGAAGAGACTCACCACAATTTCATCAGGGAAACTGTTCACATCTTAGGCCAAGCCAAATTCAAAAAAATGCTAGGAAATTCCTGGAAGTGGAAGACAATTCAGCTTTTAATAGGCATAGAGATAAACACTTTTACACACCATTCAAAAGAGACAAAAAAGCTGAGAAGAAAAACAAAAAGATAAGAACTAATCCTTTACAAAGACCAACACTCAGATAAGCAGGGATCAACACCAGACAATCAGACAGAAAACAATAATAAAGGAAATACCAAGGAGAAATGGACAACCCTATGAAAACTGACAGGGCAAGTTACTGCAAATAACAGGGAACAAACCCCACACTAAGTAACACTAAGTGTTACTTAATGTAACCCAACATTACCCAGCTAAGTAACACTTGTTACTTAGTTGGGTAATGAAACATTACCTAACTAAGGTAATGCAAACAACCAAGCTCAAACAACAACAAGGTCTCCACAGTTCCACCCTGAGCTACAGATATTAAGTTGTAACTTTAAAATAAAATGGGATGACATTTTTATCTGTGAGGAGTTGTACTGTAAAATGTCCATGTCAGAGAAATACTTGCAAGGCATTAACAATAGATTTCAAAAACTAAAAAAAAAGTCTGCAATTTTGTTTTGTGTGGGCACAATCACGCTGGGATTAGATTCTCTCACCAGGTGCTTCTCTTGACATGAATTGCTGAGAAACTTAAATGGAAAGATAGATTGTATTGGTGTCCTTGTGGGCTTTCAACTGGCTTCTAGTGTGGGGATAAAATGCAGAATTATAAGCAGCAATGTGGTAAGTAGAATCAGTGCTTGTATAGGAAATGCTGTGTCAACATTTAATATTAGTACATGGACATACAGGAATTTATGAAAAGTTAATAAAAGGAAACAATTTAAAAGAGAGTCATTATTTATAAAAAGTATTAGCTTTACAAAAGGATGAATGCAGTACAAAAAGTATTTAATATAGTGTTAAACCTGAGTACTTTTCAGAGCAAAATGTACACACTATTTAACTTCTAGTTAATTTTCGCACACAGTTTAATTACAGAGGACTAGTAGTAAGTAAGTTTATGAAACAAAGAAGGTTTTTGAATTCCTCTGTCCTTCCCTTTGAACAAAGCTTTTGTCCAATAAGATCTACATTGGAGCATTGGAAATATACCAGAATATTGAAAGATTTATATTAACATCTATTTCATTAACATACAAAATTAAAGGCATCTAATGGCATCTTCAATATGGATTCCCAATCTTTTCTACCCTACCTAGTATATAATGTAGCTTTTTTCATGCTTCTGATGAAGTAAACTTTTTCTGTCCTTAACATTATCAGCAGTTGACCCATTATAGCAGGATTAACATTTTTTGTACTAATAACTCTATTTCTTCAGTCATTTGGACTGCATGCTTTTTGTTTCCCCTTGGAGTAAAAGAATCAGAAGTATTGCAAGATACCATTATACTGTTAACCAGAAACATTATTTACTCCCTTTGTCTCTCTCCAGATTTTCTTGATTCTGTGTGCTATATGAAATAACATTATTAGAACATAGGAGCAAGTGCATTGGCATAAACAACATTGTATGTTTGCCTAAGTCATGCATTTATCAAAAAATACAATAGATAATAGAAAAAGAATCTATTTTAGGTTTCAAATTCCAAATCAGAATACATATGTGATATATTCCTAACTGAAACAATCTTAATTTGGTTAGGAATAATTTCTTTAGATGTATAGTATGTAGTTGTTTTGCTACTATAAATGTTCAAGTTACATTTCTCAGGCAGGAGCATATATTTAATTTCCAAGTTCTCAGGTAAGGTTGGGAAAGTTGCCCATACGAAAATTACTAATTATTAGAGTTAACAACATGAAACAGCTGGATATTTGCAAAATTGGTGTAAAATAGCCTCTTGTTAGCATACAGATCAGGTCTAAAGTGCTGGAAAACTTTGATTGTGCAAAAGCAGATGGCCAGCTGTCCATGGAGGATGTTATAAAGTCTATTTAAAGCACAGAGGAGTGATTAGGGGTGGAACATGGCAGCACAGGTGTTCATTATTACTACTTTGGAAAGCTCAGGCTATTAGACAGCTACTTTCACTTTTAGGGTTGTTCTTAGTTTAGAGAAGAGAATGAAAAGGAGGCAAAATAACTCTTGCCCAAACCATCTGGAATTCCAGCACTTTGGTCAAACTTTTCTGGCTGGATTTTGGTCTGTGTTTTCCAAGTACTGCAGCCAGTCCATTCTACGGATATCTCTTTCTGATCCCACTGCATCTTAGGTTGCTGATTCCTCCTTTCTCTACTGATTCTCTCTGGGAAAAGAAGGGACATGGTTTAAAGACAGGCATTATAGGCTTGGTGTGGATCATAGATATGAAAGCTTTGGGCCAGTCACTATCCCTCAGCCCAACCCAACTCAAAGGGCTGTTGTGAAGAAAATAGGAAGAAGAATCACTATTAGGTATATTCATTACCTTGAGTTATTTATAAACATAATAAAGAGATCAAACAAACAAATAAAAGATAGGGAAATGGGAAAATGAGACAAAGACAACCAATGGCAGCTACAGCATAACATCTATGATTCTTCTGCTAAATAAACATAATCTCTAAATGTGCTCAGGAAAAATACAATGGCTAATTTGCATAGAATAACTTTCTGTTATTTTAAAAAAAATTGCATAAGTGTCTCAGAAGATGAGGTTGCATGCAAGCTGTCTCAGGGTTTTTCTTCACTTCTTAAGCTATCTTTTATCCTTTGTTTCTGTAAAAAGCATTTTTGGAATCCCGAAGGATTCATCCATCCATTCATAAATCTTGTCTATGAGTTGAATGCTATATGCTATTGTCTTGCTAATGGTATTTTCCCCAATTCTGGGAAATAAGTTCAGTTCTGGACTTTGTTTTATTTATTATATATCGAGAAATCAAGTGTCATCTTCAGGTGTCCTAAGAGTAATAATTATCTCTGCTGTTTTTTCTTCTTGATGTTTCTTGTACTATAATTGGTTCCCAATATAATCAGGGTTATCCTTATCTCTTTACCAGTTCTGTTTGGTCTTTTTCTTTTCTGGCTGAAGCTGTGCTAATTTCCTTCACTAATGTTTTTTTTAAAAAGATTTTTATTAATAAAAAAAATACAAACAAACATAAATACATTAAGACAACATACAAAACAAACAAACATCAATTCAGTCCCATGACTGACTCTTAAAGTTATTACATCGGTGGGTTATTTTCCTATTTCTCTTATTTTCCTCTATTCGTATCTATATCTATATCTATGTTCACATATTTACATGATTGTGTATGTATGTGTGTGTGTGTGTGTGTGTGTATGTGTATGTATATGTATATATATATGTATATGTATGTGTATATATATATATATATATATATATATATATGTATGTATGTATATGACTCTATTTAATTCTATACATTTCTATTGAATAGTCAAAGGTTATCTTTATATTCCTATTTTATTTATATTCCTTCACTAATCTTTATGTCATAGAAATGTTATGTATAATAATATATGGCAGGGATGAGGAACGATGGCCATTTCATGACTTGTGGACATCAACTTCCTGCTGGCTAAGGAATTCTGGGAGTTGAAGTCCACAAGTCATAAAGGGACCATGATTCCCCATCTCTGTTCTATGGTAACAGAGATGTGGGCCTTCTGAAGGAGTCTGAAAGGAGGAACTCCAAGCATGTGGGCCAAAGCTGGTTGTCTGTGCTGTAAGCCATCTACCTCTGACTACAAAGAATGATTTCCAGAAAGAAGTGTCAGTCTTTTTTCATTCATTTTCTCTTAAATAAGATTCCCCAAATCTTGTACTATTAGTTACAGAAGATGGAAGGGCACAATGTTGATTCATATGGACTCTATATGCATCCATTTTTGTTTTATTTATTATATATTAGATTTATATCCTGCCTTTCCTCCAGGACCTCATAGTAGTTCATCCATTTTTTTCTCCCAAACAACAACCCTGTAAGTACCGGTAAGTTGGGCTGAAAAATAGTGACTGGCCCATTTATCCAATGAGTTTCCATGCTTGAAGGTAGACATCAACCTGGGTCTGCTTGGTTGTAGGCCCACTATATTTACTGCCCCATAATGCTGGTTGTGTTATATTTGTGCCATTTAAATACTCTTGTTCAATCATTCATTCATGGCAAGAACTGATTCATAAATCCAACCCAGAAGTATTATATAACAACTCATAAATCCCTACTAGCATGTATTAGAAACTATAAAATATAAAACCCTTTAGATTTTACTGAATGGCTTTTCCAACAGTATTTTCTTATTTGCTTCCACAGTGCCAAAAGCACTTAAGTTCACTGCTATTTTTCTCTGTTCCAATATTTAGTCTTAACTAGTTGGAATGAGGAAATAAATAATGTTATTATTGACACAGTGTTAAGCTGAAGGATCTCAAGAGTCAAACTTTTTAATGTTTAAATAAGTGCTACACACACAAAGCATACACCCTGCAGCTATGGTCTGAGACTTTTAGGAGTTCCCAGAAGAAATGCATTCTAAAGAGCTGAAGTCCACTTAGCCATGAAAAAGTACCTCAAGCTACACTCATTTATGAATACATAACCAAACACCCTTACTGAACTTAGAATGCAGCAACATGTCATATTCTTTTGCTCCTGGTTCATCCTTTGAGCCCATTATATTGGGGGGAAGTGTTCTAATACAGTTTTCTAGTATAGTCTTTGTGTTGCTGTGTGTAGTTCATATTGGTTTATGCTCTCTGGCTTCCATTCAGACACATAGCAATACCAGTTATCAATCATCTTCCATCTGGTGCTGTTAATAACGCTACAGCAGCAATTTTTAAAGAACAAGTAGTCATAATGACAGTTACAATACTTTTGCCTTCAAAAAATGCACATTTAATTATATGACAGTCAAAAGCCCAAGCTTACTTCTATATCTTCTATGCTTATATTTTTAAAATTTTCTAATGCACAATAATAATCTGGAATGTATAGTTTGTGAATAGAAAACTGATATTATGTGTCTGGTTCTATCTTTATTATTCTTATTACTACTTAAATTACACTTGCCAATACGATGAAAATATCTGAGGCTGATTTAGGGAACATTTAGTATAGAGTAAAATTGTGAACTATGTTTATTTCCTATATTTCAAAAATAATTTCTAGGGATTCTTTTGCTAATGATTTTTTTAAAAATGCCTCTTACATTTTAGAAGGCCAGACAACACAAAAGGAAGAAAGTATTTGAACTTGAAAAATCATCTGCACTGTGAGCTATTATCCAACAATTAATTTGTTCTAATTTTTGGAATCCAGATTAAAATGTTTGCACATTGGAAAGACTTGGCCATAACAAGCTAAAACATACTGGTAGTTAAATTTTAAAGCTATACTTTTCCTTTCTTTTAACATGACTATGCTTTCATCCAAACAATGTTTTCAGTCAGTTATGATTATGTAATCTCTTTTTATTCCATTTCTAAGCAAAAATGGATGTAGAAAATGAGCCTTGATGGTGCAGCAGACTAAAGTGCTGTTAAGTAGCACTTAGCTGCCAGCTGCCTGCAATTACTGCGAGTTCAAATATCACCAGGCTCAAGGTTGATTCAGCCTTCCATCCTTCTGAGGTAGGTAAAATGAGGACCCGGATTGTGGGGGCAATAAGCTGACTTTGTATATATAAAAAAAGAACACCGCTTAGGAGGGGGCCGAAAGCCCTACTAAGCAGGTACATACAAAAGTATGAAGGCTATTGCTTAACGCATTGTAAGCCACCCTGAGTCTCCGGAGAAGGGCGGCATATAAATCGAACCAATAAATAAATAAATAAATGACCAGGCTGAGCCCAAGGAAGGGGTCAAATGCATCATCAGTCATGACCCCCTTCGCACCCACAAGAGATCTAAATCCAGCCTATTTTGAATTCCTTCTCAAGGAAATTCCCGCTAATTTCCCTTGACCGTTAATACTTCAGATTCTTGTAAAGAGGTTAAGCTTGCAATAAATCTTTATACTCATTTAAACTGCCTAGATCTCCTGAATTCCCCAGGAAATGTTTTAACTTATTGCAAACAGATATTTTTTTTAATTTGCAAGTTTGCTTCCAAGCATATCATACCAATGGTTTGGTGATAATGTGTCAGGCAGTTTTACTGCCATGTTTATGAGAGTAGAAAATGTGAAATGCAATAAAACAACAATCTTACAATATTATAATCATATCTAAGTTAGACATCAGAATTACTTAAAATTGAATGCTTTCTGAATATCAAGTAAAAGTATTTCAGGACTTCCTCTTAATAGTACTTAGACTTATATACCACTTCACAGTGGTTTACAGCCCTCTCTAAGTGGTTTACAGAGTCAGCATATTGCCCCCAACAATCTGGGTCCTCATTTAACTGACCTCGGAAGGATGAAAGGCTGAGTCAACCTTGAGCCGGTGAGAATTGAAGAGCCAAACTTCTGGCAGCAGTCAGTCAGCAGAAGTAGCCTCCAGTACTGCATTCCAACCACTGAACCACCCTGGCTCATTAAACTTGTTTTGTCTATAGAGAGGGAAATCTGTAAGTTTGTATTAAAGCAAAACCATGTTATGATTTAAGCTTATTAAGGAATAATGCAAACAGTCCCAGTGATATTTTTAATACATTGCAAGGGTTATAAGTTATATTTTTGTTTTCACTATTATATGAGCTGATCCTCTTGAAAAGCCTTCAGATTTTAATATCAATTTAAAGAAACTAAGGTATTTGCCAGAAACAGTACATTATGGACAATATATACTATGAAACTATGAAATAATATTGTGTGCACCTAGGAAGTCTGTGTATTTTTAATTTTCTCCAGATGGCAAAGCTGTGGTCTTAAAGATTAGTGATGATGATTTAAGGAATCACCTGTGTAGATTAAAAAAACCTGAAGCTATTTATAAAGCTGTTTTGCAGTATAAACTGAACTATGCTTTTCGTTTTATTTTTTTGCCTTCAATGTAAATATGCAGGTAATTTTTCCTGTAACAGACTGTATCAAAAGTCAGGCCTTATAGGCCAACCACAACATTTTATTAAATTTATTAATATTTTTTTCAGAAAAATGTGTTTAGAGGAAAATGGCAACCAATCTGAGCAATGTATTTATATCATAAATTGTGTATGGGGTCTAACCTTTTGTATACCCCCTCTCTATGTGTATATTTACAGAGACACACAAATATGTCACTGAGGGAGCAGACTCTGGCTCTAGTCCCCTCTTAGGCATAGAAGGCTAACATCTGGATCACTTTGGACCAATCATTTTGCTCCAGTCATTCTGGTTCAAAGTTGAAAACATCTCCCTTACAGCTTGCTAGATTATGAAGAGGCTTTCATCTTATTGTGGATCAATTTGGTTGAATAATAATACATTCATTTTTATTTATTGATTTTATTTTGTCGAGTACATATTAGATAATATATATAAGTATAAACATGAATTGAATACATAATATGAATACAATTAAAGGGAACATTAGGATAGGCACGCCCCTTACAGACCTCTTAGGAATAGGGTGAAGTCAACAGTAGACAGTTTTAGGTTAAGGTTTTGGGGGTTTGGGGATGAAACCACAGAATCTGGTAGTGCATTCCAGGCATTAACAACTCTGTTACTGAAGTCATATTTTCTGCAATTGAGTCTGGAGCGGTTCACTTTAAGTTTGTATCTATTGTGTGCTCATGTATTGTTGTGGTTGAAGCTGAAGTATTCATTGACAGGTAGGACATTGTAGCAGATGATTTTATGAGCTACGCTTAGGTCATACTGAAGTTGGCGTAGTTCTAAATTTTCTAAACCCAGAATTTCAAGTCTGGTGGCATAGGGTATTTTGTTATGAGCAGAGGAGTGGAGGACTCTTCTTGTGAAATATTTCTGGACGCACTCAATTGTATTAATGTCCGATATGCAGTGCGGGTTCCAGATGGATGAGCTGTATTCAAGACTTGGTCTAGCAAATGTTTTGTATGCTCTGGTTAGTAGTGTAATATTACCGGAGTAGAAGCTACGCAAGATTAGGTTTACAACCTTTAATGCCTTTTTGGCAATGTTGTTACAGTGGGCTTTGGCACTTAGATCATAGATCATATGAATACTCCAAGGTCCTTGACAGAATGAGGGTCATCTACAAGGTCATGCTCACTTACTTGAATGTAGTGTTCTGATTCTTTTTGCCAATGTGTGAGGATTTGTTGGTTGAGATTTGAGTTGCCAATTTTTTGACCATTCCGACACAAAGTCAAGGTCTTTTTAAAGGGTAGCAGCATTGCTGGTAGTGTTAAATAGTTTAACATCATTGGTGAAGAGAATGCATTTACTTATAATATGATCACAAAGGTCATTTATATATAGTATGAAGAGTGTTGGTCCTAGAATGCTGCCTTAGGGAACACCACTATTAACAGGTGCAGGATTTGATAGGGTGCTCCCTATTTTGACCACTTGTTGTCTGTTTAACAGAAACACAGTTATGACTTCCGGTGTTGCCGCGATCTGTCGCTGACGGTCCTTTGAAGACCGCCAGCCCAGTCGCCCGTTAAAGAGCCGTTTCGGATGTCGGAAACGGCTTGAAAAACTCCAAATCGTGAAGATTTTGTGAGGAGAGCCGGCGGTCACAGGTAGAGTCCCCTGTGAGACCCCCAGACAGTTTTTTCTGTTTCTGGGGAGTTAACAGGGTGTGACTCCCTATTCAAGCCGCTGAAGCTCCGGACGACCGGGAAACTCTGCTAATCAGCAGAGCAAGACAGCGCGGCTAGCATTACCAGCACCAAACAAATAATAAAGAAGAATTGGGACTTTTTGCCAAACAGCAAGTATTAAAAG
>WNWU01013815.1:14483494-14603542 GCA_012654045.1 Ptyas mucosa | reverse complement strand
AATTTGCTATTAGACTCAGAGGTATAAGAGAGAGCAGCAGGGAAGATCTTAGAAAAATTTGTGCTGATGCTTTAGCAGCTTTACTGAAGGTTGAACCTGGCGAAATCCTATGTAAGATTGACAAGGCTTATAGAGTTAACTCTCGTGTGGCAGTACAAAGGCAATTGCCCAGAGATGTGGTGATATATTTTACAGATAGGAGAATAAGAAATGATATTTTGCAAAATTCATTTGTTTCTGCTGTTCTAGTTGATGGAGTTGAAATTGGAGTTTTCAAAGAATTACCACCTAAAATGCTAAGGGATAGAAAGGATTTTGGATTTCTGGTGGCAGAATTGAAAAAACAGCAAATACAATTTAGATGGGATGCTCCAACAGGTATAATACTGAGATACGAGGAGTGAGATACCGCTTAAATACCATTGCAAAAGCAGAAGAATTTTATTATAATGTCTTGAGAGCGGGTTCTCCTCCTCCACGTACATCTTCACCAATAGATAAGGATGTTGAACCACAGACCCAGTTTGATCAAGAAACTATGGCACAAATAAAATAGTCGCAAAAGGAGGCAAGAGAGGCACAGGGAGCTGTAGGTGGTGTTGCGGTTGATCCTTTTGCTCCACCTGAAATTTCTCCTCTGGAAGAAACATCTAAAACCATTACAGAGGAGGCATTGGATCTTGAATTGAGAACATCTAAATTGGAAGAGCAATGTATAACCAGAGCAATGTCTAGACAAATGAAGGAAGCACAACAACAGGAGCAATACAAACCACAACGAGCAAAAAAAGCTAAAGGAAAGTTGCAAGCTGAAGTCATGGGAGGAGCTAAACCGAAGATTATTTCTGTGGAAAAGAATCTTCGGCAATTGCTCTCAAAATTTCAGACTGGATCAAATGACACTTAAATTTTTGTCTTGGAATGTGAATGGATTGAACTCTCCACAAAAAAGAAAGAAAATATTTCACTATTTGAAGCAATTTCATAATGATGTTATTTGTTTGCAAGAAACCCATATAAAACTGCAAGACCAGAAATATTTGATAAATTCAAGATTGGGAATGCAATTTGTTGCCTCAAATTCGGAAAAGAAGAATGGTGTGGTGATTTATATAAATAAAAGACTTTCAGCTAAAATTATAGAAGCAGATGATTGTGGAAGATATATAGCCATCAAACTTCTTACAGATAATGGTCCAACCCTGCTGGTTGGAATATATGCTCCAAACCAGCAACAGGAAAGTTTTTACAAGATGCTTCATTTAAAAATTTTGGAATGGAATTATACAACTATTTTAATTATGGGGGACTGGAATGGAGTACTCCAACCTAGAAAGGACAAAAAAAGTATGGCTAAATTAGGGGCTAAGCTACCACAAGCTTTTTTTGAAATGCAAGAGGATTTGGAAATGAAAGACATTTGGAGAGTCCATAACCCAAATGAATTGGACTTTACTTTTTACTCGGACAGGCATAAATCCTTTTCCAGGATAGATTTTATCTTGTTAACTACTGACTTACTTCCTAAAGTAAAGAAGACAAAGATATTTCCTAGGACTTTGACTGACCACAGTCCGGTCTGGATGGAAATTGAGATGGGGAAAAGAGAAAGAAGATCCTGGAGATTAAACAAAAATTTATTTAGATATGAAAAAAATATAATTGAACTTAAAAAGCACTTAAAGGAGTTTTTTAAACTGAATTTAAATAAAGGTACCCCTATTGAAGTAGTCTGGGATGCAGGTAAAGCATATATGCGGGGGGTACTGATTCAAATGAACTCTAAACATAGACAGAATCAACAGAAAAAGAGACTAGACTTGGAAAGAGAGATAAAGAAAAAAGAGCAGCAATTGATACAAAAACCAGCAGATGGAAAATTGCAAACAGTTATAAAACTTTTGAAGGATCAATTTCAAATGCTTATAGCAGATCAAGCAGCAACTAATTTACAATTTGCAAAGCACAATACTTTTACTAATGCTAATAAACCGGGCAGATGGTTGGCATATACTTTGAGGAAACAATTAACTATATGAACTATTGATAATATTGAGTATGCAGGCAAAGAAGTTTTTCAACAAGAATCAATTAAGAAGGCCTTTTTGGACTATTATACCAAGTTATATGCTAAAGATAATATATAGAACAGTTGTATAGATAAATATCTAGAAGAAAAAAGAGTTTCAAAGGTCTCATCAGTTCAAAAGGAAAACTTGGATCAATTAATAACAATTGAGGAGATTAGTTTTGCCATAAAACAATTGAAAACAGCCAAAGCTCCAGGGATGGATGGCCTAACTGCAGTTTATTATAAAACTTTACAAGCGGAAATGATTGAGCATCTGAAGGACTTATTTTGCAATATACAACAAGGAGGTAAGATACCTTCCTCGTGGAAAGCAGCCTTTGTCTCATTGATACCGAAAGAAGAATCAGGCTCTAAGAAACCAGAAAATTATAGACCAATATCTCTTTTAAATACAGATTATAAAATTTTTGCAAAAGTGTTAGCCAACAGACTGATGCCAGTTATTCAAGAGGTAATTCATCATGACCAAGAGGGATTTATTGAAGGCAGATATATGAAGGAGAATGTTAGGCAAATCATAGATTTATTGGATTATCTGGATAAGAATAAACAGATCTCTGCAGCGCTGGTTTTTTTTGGATGCGGAAAAAGCCTTTGATCGAGTGAATTGGAATTTTATAATTAAGACTTTGGAAAAAATGGACTTGGGGGAGCAATTTATACAGGCGATTGGAGCAATTTATCATGAACAATCTGCACAACTTATTATCAACGGAAGTTTAACATTAAATTTTAATATACAAAAAGGTACAAGACAAGGTTGTCCACTATCCCCACTATTATTTATTTTAACTCTCGAAGTCTTATTGAACACAATACGGGATTCGAACTCTTTGAATGGAATAGCCATAAGGCAAGAGGACTACAGAACTAGGGCATTTGCAGATGATCTGGTTGTTACCCTAACACGGCCGATGAAATCAATAATCTAGATGAAAGACATTATAGAAGAATATGGCATGGTATCTGGTTTTAGACTGAATCAGAAAAAAACTAAAATGATTGTTAAAAATTTGACAGAGAGCAAAAAAAAGGAACTGGAAAGAATGGCAGGTTTCGAAATTGTCTCAAAGGTCAAATATTTAGGAGTACAAGTCGCAGACTCAAATACAAAACTGTTTCAAAACAATTATCAGGTTCTGTGGCAAAAGATACAAAAAGATATGCAAACTTGGAAGAAACTGCAGTTATCTTTACTTGGAAGAATATCAGCAGTAAAAATGAATGTTTTACCCAGATTTATCTTCTTATTTCAAATGATACCGGTGCTCAAATCTGATAAACCATTGCTAGAATGGCAAAAAGGAGTTAATAAATTTGTTTGGAATGAAAAAAAAACCGAGAGTGAAACTGAAAATTATGCAAGATACTCGTGAGAGGGGCGGTCTTAAACTTCCAAACCTTCGATTATATTATGAAGCAGCTGCACTGACACAAATAAGTGATTGGTTTGGAAAAACTAAGACTGAATTGCTGAATATAGAAAGTCACGACCTTGTTTGGGGATGGCACGCATACTTATTTTATGAACACAAAGTGGATAAAGTGTTTAATAGTCATATATTTAGAAATGCCTTGATGAGAATTTGGAAGAAGCACCGAACCAATTGGGATTATAAGATTCCGTTTTGGCTGGATCTTGCTGATACCATGTGGAATACAAATATTAAGTCACTCGGGGGATTTTTATGCAAAGAGCTACTTTACACTGAAGGGGGTAGATGGCAGTTGAAGACTTTGGAAACGCTGTTGGAAGAAGGGATTTCTTTGACTTGGTTGCAGTATAATCAATTGCAGATTAGATGGAAAGAAGATCAACAAACTGGTTTAATGGAATATGAAGTGGAATTGGTTAGACAGATAAAAGAGATAGGTCCAATGCATATTAAGAGAGTTTATAAAGTTTTGCTAGAAAGGGATTCAGAAAATGAGTTAGTTAAAGATTGTATGATTAAATGGGCACAGAATTTTTCTCAACCAGTTATGATGGATACTTGGGAAAAAATACGGGTTCAGAATGTTAAATTTACACAGTCACAGAATCTGCAAGAAAATTTTTATAAAATGTTTTATAGATGGCACTTAGATCCCAAGAAATTGTCTTGCATGTACCCTAACGTTCAACCAAAATGTTGGAGATGTGAGTGTTTAGATGCTACATATTATCATATTTGGTGGACTTGTAAGAAAGTGAAGGCTTTTTGGATAAAAATTTGGTGGGTTATGCAAAATGTTTTGAAGAAAAAAATACAATTTTCTCCGCAATTATTTTTACTAGGTATAGTTAAGGATTTCACACTGGGAGAAACAAAATTGATTTTGTATATGGTGACAGCAGCTAGGTTGTTGATTGCTCAATATTGGAAGAATGATGCCTTACTGACTGTGGACCAATGGACTCAGAAGATGGCAGGATTTGCAGAAATGGCGAAGATTTCAGCTTTTTAAAAAGATCAGACGCTTGAGAATTATATACAGGAATGGAAAAAGTGGATTGATTACATACAGAATAAATATCAGACTAGAAAATATTATGTAGCTTTCAGCTGAGGGGGATTGATGGATAAGCTATATGGAAGGGATGAATAACATATATATTGTTTGGAATTATTAGCATTGCATATAGTGGAAGTCAAGGGGGATGGGAGGGAAAGGGGTGGTGGGGAGGGTTAGGGTGGGATTGGGAGGGAATTATATTTTATAATGTTGGGGAAGGGTGGGGGAAAAAAGGGGGAAAATTTGTATGTGTAAAACTTTTTCAATAAAAAAAAGAAAAAAGAAACACAGTTATCCAATTATAGAGGGGTCCGGAAATGCCGTAGGATTTTAGTTTTAGAAGTAGTTTGTCATGTACCACTGAGTCAAAGGCTTTACAGAAGTCTATGTAAATTGCATCTATTGCTTTGCCCGTTTTCAAGATTTGTAGTCCATATGTTTTTGTAGTGTAGAAGTTGTAAATTACAGGATAATTTTTTTTTTTGAAACCAAATTGTTTATTAGAGAGTAGGTGGAGGGTAATGGATTGGGTAATGATTGATTCCATGACTTTGCAGGTGACCCAGCATAAAGAGATTGGTCTGTAATTTTCGACTAGGCTGGGGTCTCCCTTTTTGAAGATAGAGATGACCATGGCTAGTGACCATAGTTTGGGTAGGGAGCTGGTCCTGAAAGATTTTTCAAAGATTATGCTTAGGGGGTTCTGCTATAGCAGTGGAAAGCTTTTTAAAGAAGTATGCACATAGTCCATCAGGTCCAATAGATAGAGATGGTTTCAGTCTACATAGTGCCTTTTCAACATTATCTTCTGTGAAATCTATTTGTGTTAGATCATTGTAGTCATTAGTAGTATGACTTAGGGTATGTTGGGCATGAGCTATTGATGTTAACAAAGACTGAGCCAAAGAATGTGTTTTAACTGCTTCATCATTGCATTCTTTACCATTAGGTCCTTTAAGGGGTGGGATGGAATTCATTCATAGAACTGTTTTTCTATAACACTAACCCAATGGTATAGCCAAGAATACAGTGTAAACTAGTTAAAAAAGAAATTGTTAAACAATTAATAGAACAATCATTTGTTTAATAATTATGGAAGTCTTGACCGAAACCAACATCACCCAGTTTCTAATACAATGGTTTCAAGGTCAGGCACTGTTGGATGGAGAAACATTTCTTCAGTTTTCTTCCCTTACTCTCTGCTGGGGAAAAGAAGCAACAAGTAAAGCAAGAGTCTTGAAAAAGTAATATACAAGATGTGGATAATATGGATTAAATATATACTTTTTCTTATTTTTAGGAATGCTGCTGAGGAGAACAAAAAATTATATGCAATCTATGGTGCAAGGTGAGTATTAAAAACTGTTTCCTATCTGTAGTGATCTCTATAAGGCCTTTCAAATTTATGTTGCTACCTGCATAATCTTAGATGACTCATAAACATAAGCTGCTCTGTATATACAATGTAATAGCAAACTTGAATGATCATGTCCTAGCCAATTTGGAAGAAAAATAAGCCACCATAAAACCAGGAATTGTCAGGTGAAAGAATCAGGACCACAAATTAACTTTCAGTTAAAAAGATTTATTGCTCATGCCTATATACAAGAATCTAGTCAACTGATGGTCAGCAGTATATTGGTCCTAGATAATGGAATTCAAGGGGAGAAGCTGGACTTGGATTGTTTATGGGAACATAATTATTCCAGAGTCCAGACTGATTCCTCTCTTGTCTCCACCCCTAGGTGCTACTTCTTCCTCTCCTACAAGAATTTATTTTACATCCTATAGGATTTCTCTGTCTCTGCAAATATTTTCATATTTCATCTACAAATAATATTATTGATATATAATTATTATTATTAGTAGTAGTAAACAAAGGAAAAACTCCTTTAATAACTCAAAAAATATTTGTGAACAATTATTGGGACTCAACTCACAGTGCTCATGTTTGTCTTAATCAAAATATTAGGTTCCACAAAAATACTTTGACTTGTTTTTGTTTTATGGAAGTGGTATGATAGATGCCAATTCATAGCTAACTAAAATCCTGAATTACTCTATTAGATTTCTGTGTGTAACTTAGGCTAATTGCCTTAATTATGTCTTGTGGCTGGGCTCATTTTGACTTTCTTCTGCAGTTGAGACATAAAGAGAGTGATATGTAAAGATCTATCCATTTAAAAAATAATATTACATATTTATTTACTTTTATATAGCCTCCCATGATGATAATGCATAATTATAAAAGTAACATCTTTTTATCTAACTCTCATTCAAAAAGATTTCCAGACAGGTTTACATTAATAAATTCTGCCTGTCTCGTTTGATAAGTTTACAATCTAGTATTTATTTATTTATTTGTTTGTTTGTTTGTTTGTTTGTTTATTTATCTGCATTTCTATGCCACCCAACTCCCAAGGGACTCTCAGCGGCTTGCAACAAAGAATAAAACAATGCGAACAATCCCATATAAAATGTTAAAAAGAAAAACATTAAAACATTAAAAACTTTAAAAACATTAAAACACATGCACTCCAATTTGTGGCCGGGTCTCGCAAGATCATTATAATGAGATCAATGGCCCCAAGCCTGCCGGAAGAGCCAGGTCTTCACCGCTTTGCGGAAGGCCAATAGGGTGGGGGCAGTCCGGACCTCAGGAGGTAATTGGTTCCAGAGAGCTGGGACAGCCACAGAGAAGGCCCTCCCACGCGGGCCCGCCAGCTGGCATTGTTTAGCTGATGGGACCCAGAGGAGACCGACTCTGTGGGATCTTACCTGTCGCTGGGAGCTATGTGGTAGAAGGCGGTCTCGAAGATAGCCTGGCCTTGAGCCATATAGGGCTTTAAAAGTAATGACCAACACCTTGAATTGCACCTGGAGACCAATAGGGAGCCAGTGCAGCTCGTGGAGAATTGGTGTAATGTGGGTATATCTAGGCGCACCCACTATAGCTCGCGCATACCATACCAAAAGAGTACCATACAGAAAGAAAAAGAGATGTATATAGGAACTGGAAATCCGTTCTTAAAATAATACAGTGGCTTTATGTGATGAATAGCTCTGTACAATTTGGAGATACAAGGAGCCTAATGCAGATGTCCTTTCAGCAAAGCTGAAAAAAAGCTGTATTTTCCATTTCACTTTCCTCTTCATCTCCAGCAGCTTTTTGCTTAAAGTATCAGCTGTTTATTCTCCATGAGCAAACATATTGTTTTGCCCCATAAAAAACCCTGATGGGTTGGTAGCTCCGGATAGGACATAGAGAAAAAGAGGTTAAGCCTATCCTTTTCTCCACCCCTCTTTCTGCCACTCTTTTTCACTTCAAACTAAAAATGTGTTTAATATATCAAGGAAAGAAAAAGCACACCAATACATATTGTTCCTTGCTTAGTATTGAAAATGATGCATTTTTTAAAAAAAGTAATCCATATGTATGGCTATTCATAGAAGGTGACATTTCCTTTCCTGAAGGATCCTCCCTGACTAATAAGGACAAATAGGGTTTTGGATATTTATCCAGTTGCTGTTTATTTATGTTTACTACATCTCCCCCCTCTCTCTCCCACTCCCTCCCTCCCTCTCCCCCCTCTCTCTCCCCCTCCCTCCCTCCATCCCTCTCCCCCCTCTCTCCCTCTCCCCCTCTCCTTCTTTCTCTCTCCCTCCCCTCTCTCTCTGAGACAGAGAAAAATATATAAGAAGAGAAAGTGTTGGTTCTAATTACATATGTTTTTTATTTGTGCCACAAACTGCATATTCAGGCACTGTTCTGCAGCAATATTTCATGTAGTGTTCTATGTATTTATGCCACATTGTTTGACCTTCTTACCATGCATTCAATAGGTAGTCTGCAGTGGAAAATTTCATGTGCATAATCATAAGATAATCAGTGATAATTATGTAACTGATTAATTTTAAAGATCTGAGAAGCAAACACAATGCTCATCAATAAGCATAAACAACAGAATCAAGTAAATATTCAAAGATGTGAAAGAATGAAATACAGATTTAATCCTGGTGAACAGTACTATAAAAAAAAGAGCTGATAAAGTTGGGGCAACTTGTCAATTGCAGTACTGACTCTCTCTCACACACACATAATTTTGCTTTGAAAGTCTTATGGTATATCAGACTTACTGCAAGTTAAAAAAAAATACATTGTGATCTGTAGTACTTTTTAAAGTGGTCTACCGGAAGTTCTGTTAACACACACCGTAGATTTATACTCCATCCTTTTAGCCTCTATATCAGTACTAAAAAGTAACCTGAATCCTTAGGAATTCAGAGTAGAGGAATGAATAGGTATCAGATTTGTCTATGTCCGTTCCAGTTTAACCATAATGAAAAAACTAGCATTCACAAAGCAATTTCTGATAAATTCAGATTGATCTAAAAATGAATGGAATCACAGGTCTTAAAGGAAATGACAAACGTGTGGAAATGATTCTCACTTAAGGGGATTGCATGTGGCTTTCATCTCTTACAATATCAATTCCTGCCATCGTGATAACTAAATTGTACAAATGCATGCCATGCTGGCAATTACTTATCTCATTATGGCAGACTTGAAGAGTTATCTGGACCATATGCTTAGCCAGCCTGCAGAGCTTTTAGAACCGTTCTTTCCATATACCCTAACAGTTACCTTTCTTCTAAAGCCATATATCTGTCTTCCCCCCTCTTTTTTTTTACAGTCCTGAGCCTTTCCCCCTCCTCCGAATTAGATGTCCAACTCTGTATCCTTAAAAAGGGGGGAAAAGGGAAAAGCTTTCATCACACAACAGAGATCAGAATTTTCCCCAACCCACGAGGCTTTAAAATAGGCTTTGAGAACAAGGTTTTGCTAATAGTGGATGCTATTTTAGTTCTTCATTGTCATTCTGGAAGAATTTTTAAGGTCTTGTTGCTAGAGAATGAAGAGTTAAGCTTTGCCTCTCAACAGAATAATTCCTCTTGTTGTCTTCACTGATTTCAGTGGAAATTGTAAAGCCTCATTGCTATGCATTTCTATGCAGCGATTGTCATTTGATTTTTTTTCTTCTGTTCAATCCTGTCTGATTCTCAGAGACTGCCTGGATAAGTCCCTGCAGTTTTCTGAGCAACATTTATCAGAAGTAGGTTGCCATTGCCTCCTTCCTAGGGCTGAGAGAAAGTAACTGGCACAAGGTCACCCAGTTGGCTTTGTGCCCAAGGTGGGACTAGAATTCTTGGTTTCCAGAGCACTAATTGTCAATACGCAACCACAATACCGTAAGGCAGGGGTGTCAAACTCAAGGCCTGAGGGCCGAATCTGGCCCTGCAGACAGCAAAGGACCAACTTGCGGTGCTTCTGCCAGCAAAAAGAGAGCTTGGGAGCCTGTCCCAGCCAAAAATGGAGCTCAGGAACCCATTTTTACTGGCAAAGTGCTTGGGCTACCAGAGGCACTCTGACATGAGTGACGTCAAGCTGGCCACACCCATCTGCCCCCTGAGGTAAAACACAGCCCCAATGCAGCCCTCAATGAAATCAAATTTGACACCCCTGCCCTAAGGTTTAATAGTTAAACTGATACATAAGGATCACCAGATATTTACTTAAAATATTTTATCTTGTTTTTTAAAAGACATTTTGTGCAATGAATCTCTTCAAGTATAGACATTTCTATACATTTCTTTTTCTCGTTCCTCCTATGTCCAAACCCTACTATCCATCTTCTGTTGCTATTAGAATTTAATAGCACCATTGTTATCAATGGAAAATATTTAAAAGTCAAGTTGTAGTATGTTGGGGTGTGAGAGTAAATTAATGAAGGAATATTGACAAGTGTCTCTCTACATGGAAAATATTGAGGTAGGATATACCAGTATATTCACAGTCAGTTATCCCCATCTGCCTTGCTCACTTCTACTGAATCATGAGGCAGAACCAACCTTATATCAATTTTCCCTTGATTTAAATAATTCCTTGTAAGTGCAGAAGACATTGATTCTTCTTAGTACGGTTTCCACTCCTATGTCTTGTTCTACAATTGTAATAATTTTTAGCCAGCACTGTCATTGTCCATATTGTCTAGAAATTAGTAGTTAAACACATCTTAGATGAGGTAGCATACTGTACATTATTATATGTTCTAGTTAAAGTTGCAGGCATTATGAGAAATTTGTATGCAAGAATCACTAAATTATGGAACTCTGGAATAACTTTACCAAGTGGATATTAGTCTTACTTGGGTTGAAATGACTGAAAGTGAGATGCTCAGTGACATATTTTATTTACTTTTAAACTTCATAAAATTTCTTTCATAGATTCAGTGGGGAGCAAAATTCTATGTTTATCTATTCAAATGATAACTTCTTCTAAAATAAATAAATTTTAGAGGTACATGTGTATCAAATTGCAGCTTCAATTTGTCCTCTAATTAAGGTTCATAGTGCATGGAAATCAGTAGTGGGTTCCACTAGTTCACTACCAGTTCGGAACTTTGAGTGTGCATGGGTGCGTGCATGCTTTGCACACATGCAGCGTCTCTGCGCATGCGCAGAGCATCCGTGATGAAGTCCGGGTGGGTGGGCAGAGCCTCCCGCCGCCACCACTATCGGGTCACCCAAACCAAAATGATTCTAAAGTGATGCATTTCTGAAAGGATAAATTCTAAAGGAAACAGACTTTTGTTTTAGTCCTTTTTTAATAGAAGTCACATTCATTCACTATAATAGTTTGTAATTGAACCATAGTCTTGTTCTACAATAGTTATTTTTCAAAATTCTTGATGCAGTTAATTTGGATTATTACATGGATATAAAAGGAAAAAAAACCCTGATCTATATATATATAAATAGATGTTATCAACTCTAATTTTTATATTATTTCAACCCTGAAGAGTATAAGATTGAATAATATGGAATGCTACAGAAAATAAATAATAAAATTCCCTTTTAATATCTGAAAAAATCAAGTTACTATTTAAATTGGAACAAATTAAGGCATAATCCAAAGAATGAATAGTCTATGCTAGACAATCCAAAGAATGTATTTTTTAAAAATTGCTTGTCTGAGCCTTATGGGAAATTTTAATATATTTAACTTAAAAATTCTGGGATTGTTTATCCTTGCTTAACTTGGCTGATTTATCTATTTGAAGATAAGTGATCAAGATATTTAATTAGGGAGAGTGACAAATCTTGCTTTAACCATTCAGTAGTCTCATACTCTTCTTGACTTTATAGGAAAGTACTCTCCACACTAAATCTGTCAAGCACAGCTTCTTTCAGTTATTGTACGTTCATCTTTGTATCAGTTATCAAGCCAGCATGTTCTTTTGTTGTTTCTTCTTCTTGTTCCACTAACTATTCCTAGCATCATTGACTTTTCCAATGAATTTGCATGCATGACATGGCCAAAGGAAATCAGATGCAGTCTTGTGATTTTGGCTTCTAGTGATGTTTCTGGTTTTATACGATTCAGCACCTTTCTGTTGGTTGCTCTGGCTGTCCATGGTATATGCAATAATTTACACCAGCACCACAGTTCTTCTTTGATCAGCCTTTCTTAGTGTCCAACTCTTATACCCATACATCATTACCAGGAAAACTATTGCTCTAACTGTCCCGCTTTTTGTATTTATATCAATATCTCTGCTTTGCCAGATCTTATTCATGTTAACCATTACAGTGCAGCCTAAGGTTATCCTGTGTTTGATTTCAGGAGTAGAACTGCCATTGTGAACAATTTTTGATCCAAGGCAGATGATCTAATTCAATTTCCTCTTTGTTGATTTTATACATTTCATGTCCATCTGCAGCTGTTGTCATTATATTTGTTTTCCTGATGTTAAGACTCAGTCCTATTTTTTTCACTTTTGTCTTTGATTTTCCAGATCATTTTTTCCAGGTGTTCCTTATTTTCAGCCAATAGCGTTGTACAATTTGTTTACCCCAAATTATTTATAGTTCTTCCCCGAATCTTCATTCCAACATCAGGCTATTCCTGATCTAATTTCACTTCAGCATACAGATTGAACAAAAATGGTGATAAAATATATCCCTGTCTAATTCCCTTACAGATCCTGAAGCAATCCGTGTCACCTCAGAATGCTCTAATTTCTGCCTCCTGATCAGTATACAGTGAAGTGATAAGTCTGATAAAATGAGAATATGAAGATCATACAAAGCCACTCACATCTTATTGTGTTCTTCACAGTCAAAAGCTATGAAGCTTTTTTATTTTATAATAACCCTTCACTGGTCAGCTATTTTGATGGTACTACGCTTGTTTGTTCTCTTTGGTTTTTGGTATGACAGATGCTTTTCAGCAATTTCCATGATGTTACCTTGGATCTCTCACCACTGTTGATTTGGATATTTCACTTCTAGATTCTGTGGTTCAAACCTATTCTTAACTTCTATGGCATACATAGATGAGATATTGTTTACATTACATTTGGGGAGAATATATTTTTTCACTTTGCACAGTTTGGACTACTAATAACTGATGGTCTGAGCTACAATCAGCACCAGGAAGTGCCTTAACAGATGCAACTGAACCTTTCCAGTGTTGTTGGCATAAAATGAAGTCTTATCTGATTTCAATGTTGTCCATTTGGTGCTGTCCAGGTATATAAACATTGCTTGTGTTGAACAAAGTATATGTTCTTTATGCTGAGATGATATTTCTGGAAAAATTGCAATAGACAATCGCCAACTTCATTTCATTCACTTAGCCCAAACTTGCCTACTATTCTTGCAACTTCTGCTTGGTCTACTTTTGCATTGAAATCACCCACGATGTACAAAAGATTCTTTGTGGTACTTGCTTGGGAGCACACTGAAGCTCACTATAAAAAAGTTCAATTTCATCATCATTTGAGTCTACAGCTGGAGCATAGATTTGTAGTAGGTTGAGTGGCTTGCCTCAAATTTGGCTAGATATTATGCAATTGCTGTATGCCCCGTAATTCTCAACACATTTAGCTACTTATTTACTTATGAAGAATGCAACTCCTTTTCATCTGATAATATCATTTCCAGAAAAATAAACCATAAACTCATCTGATTTGAATTGACCATTGTTTGTCCAGTCGGTGCCAAGGATGTCTATGTTCACTCTAATCATTTCTCTTTTTACAATTTTGAGTTTCCCAAGAGACTTGCATCTAATATTCCATGTTCCAATTTGATATAATTTGATACAGCATAGGCAACTTCTTTCATCATGGGCACCTTCAATTGCTGGGTTTCCTGAAGGCTTTCCTCCAACACCACCATAAAATCCTTGACTACTAACACTAGTCTTTGCTCTTCCCCAGTAGCTTGCAGGTTACCATGCAGCCTAGAGAATCCACTGTTTGTATCCATATCTGAGTCATGTTGAGTTATTGCCATAAAGTATTCTGGTGAGATTTTTTACAGGATAGTTCACCATTGCTTTCTCTAACCCTCCCCATTTATCTGGGCTTGGGTCTGGCATATGGTTGGTCAATCAAGCATATGGCTGGGTTGAATGACAAATACATTATTTATAATAGGCCTTATTTTTTAGAAAAACACATCCTGATCCCCATTGTTTTAGACAAATGCTATTTATTCTAAAACTGTAATTTTTGGATAAAGTTTCTAGGCATTTAGTAGTGTTTAAGTCAAGGCCTTATTTGCTAGGAGACGTTATCTAGAAACTTTCACCTTTCACCTTTATCTAGATTTGATGCTGAAGCAGATTTAATCGCTTTGATAGATTCACTGGGAACAAAATAGATCTATGTTCTTGTTAGTTCTACTGAATCTTTTAGCACATATGACACTACTGACTCTGGTGTGTTTGTATGTGCATACACATGTGTATGTATAAAAAATAGAATGCGAAGAGTAGTGGTAACAGAAACACATATTTTATTACGATTTCTACCTTTGTTTGAGAGCCATTTCCATAAAGTATTAGCTAAGGTATCAATAAACATTTGGCCCATGGATGTTGGCTATAATTTCTACCAGCATTACCATTGTCCCTATTGCTAGGCCAGACTAAATCCTTAAAAGTTAGATACCACTCCTCCCTGGATTATTTAACATGGATTTACCTTTGTATAGTAGTATCAGGAAATAAAATTGTGAGATCTATAGACATCTATATGTGGTGATGGGTAATTCTTGATTTAATGAATCTATTGATGTTCTGAATTGATTTAATGAGGCTCTTAATTGGCTATAAGAAGTTCATAAAGGAAATAGGCTCTAGAATAGGTTTAAATTTGTTCCAAATGGAATATTGCACTTTTTAAGGAATTATGTACTAAGGCTATGCCTAGTAGTTAATTTAAGTGACAACTATAGGCAGGAATATTTGTTACTTTATAAAAAACTTGTAGTTTTGCCCCATATTTTAAATCAAGGACTATAGAAAAATCCTAATCCTTTTACTAATAAGATAATGTCTTTGGTACATTTTAATATATTTTTATTTTAATATTTTATTGTAATGAATGAACTGCAAGCCACAATGACTAGGTATTAGAAGGGTGGACTAACATTTTAATGTAGTATATTTTCAAATTTAATTAACATTTAACATTTTCTATCTCATTCACTGAAACCACAGTTATTTATCCCCTCCATTGAAACAGAAGGATTTTAGCTAAAATCTGAAGAAGAAGAAGAAGAAGAAGAACAACAACAACAATCAAATATGAAGGACAGAGGCAGCAACATCACTGATTTCCAAGCTTTTTAGAAAACGAGATACACAATCTTGATATGGTTCAGCCTTAATAAAGAAAAAGCACCTATTCTGGATAGCTATATTGGCGACTGCTATCACTAATGTATCTTACCTGCATTTTCCAATAATTTATAAACATAAATTCAGAGTATTTTTAATTTTGGGTTAAAGTTATGCAAAAATGAAGTTTTTTAAACATTATATTATTTCCTGGAGTATAAAAGAAAGGGAAGTTAAGACAGAACGCAACTTCGACTGAAATTCTAGGAAGAGTTATGGAGGTTTCCTCTAGCTTAACTTGTACCATGATAAAAATATGAACAGTCTTACATTATT
Source organism: Ptyas mucosa (assembly GCA_012654045.1). Lineage (NCBI taxonomy): Eukaryota > Metazoa > Chordata > Lepidosauria > Squamata > Colubridae > Ptyas > Ptyas mucosa. The sequence continues at coordinate 14,587,928 of WNWU01013815.1, read as the reverse complement.
TTATACAAAGTAATTCCATTGTATCCAGTTGGGCTTGATTTCAAAACAGTGTTTATGGGATCTGATTTATTGCTGACAATGTTTATCAGGACATATAAGAAGTAACAAGTTAATGTGTATTTGAAAGTAAAATTCCATGTCATGGTTGGTTTCTAATATTTCACTTGTTTTCAATGTAATTGAAACATACTGTCTTCTGCCCAAAGACTTTTTAATACATGTAAAGTATTAACAAAGAAATAAACATCTAAAGAAAGAAGCAAATATCCAATATCTATAATCAAGTAATTTCCCCTCACATAGATTTCCAGCAAACAGATATCTTGTAAGAATGCTAAATGGGAAAATAATCTTAATTAGATAAATATAACAGATTTTACACATTTAACCTAAGTGTTGATTTGCTCACACCTTACATTTCCTAATTTGCCCATATAGGGCATTAGTCAAAAACACAGTGCTTGATTATGTGCATCTCGTTAACATGATCTCATACTTTCTTTTAAAAATACTTCACTTAAGAAAACATGTATTATAAATTCCAAAAAGAATTTGAATATACATAAAAATAAAGGCAAAAGGAGACCTTACATTTAGTGCAGCTTTTTGTTTCTATAAAAAAGAAATGTGACTAACATATTGATATCTGTGCCTTTCATAAACATTCCACCCGGCCCTCCATACACATACACACACTTATACACAGACAGACAGACAGACAGATAGAGACAGACAGAGAGACAGAATGAGAGACACACACAGAGAGAGACAGAGAGATAGAAAGAGAGACACACACAGAGAGAGACAGAGACAGAGACAGAGACAGAGACAGAGACAGAGACAGAAACACACACAGAGACAGAGAAAGTATGAGATGATAGTTTTTCACTGCAACATGTGATAGTACAAGTAGTGCTTATGCAGCATGTATAAAATATATCCTATTATTTCCTGAATCTCCTACCATTTAGCATTTATTGTATGATCCTATTTCTACTGAAAGGTGGAAAACTTTCTTTTTCCATTTCTCTTCATCACATTTTATATCTTTTCATTCCTGTTTTCATTATTTACCCTTTTTTGGCCTATCTTTTTATGCCCTGGCCCCATTTCTAATACTTTTCTAGATGTACAATATATGGTTGATTGCATCAGTGAAGCCAGGACAGTCAATTCTGAACTGAGCCTAAAGCCATACACATAAGCTCTTTGTCTGGGCTGTCACTGAGAAAGAAATGCTTGAGTATTTTGTATTTGAGAGGCCAAATACTGTATCTTAGGTTATGTTTGAGTTGGTGAATATTCCATGAATTATCCACTGGGATATTCATTTTCTTTCTGTCTCTTAGCCCTGAACATACTCATGACTCTAATGTTTAGGCTAAGGTATAAATCTACCTTCCTAGGCTCCCCTTTCTGAAAAGCACTTGAGGTTTATATTTTCCCTCATTCCCTGGATAGGGTGAGTTTGACAGAGGACTTACTGATGGCTGCATATGTGAAAGTTTAATTTTGGTGCCAGGTTTTAATGTTTGTGGCTTTAATAGATATATGTATGTATTAATGGTATATCGATATTCCTTTAACTGCTCTTTGGGAGCTGCCCAGAGTTCAATATAAGATGTGCAGCTACATAAATATTTTAAATAAATAAATATAGAATGCTGCCAATGATAATTTTTGTTCTGATACATGATTTTCCAACCATATTTATTTGCAGACAAAGTTATGTGTCCAGATCTACATTTCTAATCATGATAACCCATCACTCAGAATGTTCCAGCATTTCAAAAAAATCTCCTTCATGAACTATATCACTTAAAAGACCTTCATATGAATAAATAGGCCATAAGGCATTACTCCAAAATCATGTGTCTTTCCATTTCTACCACTTAGTCACAGAGCATGGAGATCTCTGGAGAAAACCAGCATAGAGACATTAATAGACTTCCTATGGATAGTGTCCTTCTACTCATAATTCATGAAAGGGACTTCTCTGGCAATTCATTTTAATTTACCTCTAAAATTAGATGTTGTGCCAAAAGAAAAATTAAATTTAAAACTTTTCAGGAGACTCAGAAAAGAAAAGATAGCTTCCTAAATAATTAGAAGGTTAAGTGCATGGAGGAGCAGAGTTTTGTCAAAGACGATAAGCAATAAGAAATTGTAAAAAATATTCATTTAGAGTTTAGTAAGGCAGAAGAAAGAGCTGGTGCTTAATCAGGAAGTACATAAGCGTTTGTTTATATATGCAGGGTTTTACTGTTCCTAAAATTTGGGTGTTGCTGCTAGGTTTCTGTGCTTCTAGCTATTTCTTTTCCCCAGATCCAAAAAGAAGTTGGAAAACAATTTGTGATTACATTCAAAGTAATATAAGGACAAAATGCAAAGAATAATTGGCCTGCTGTCAGCTACTTCAGTTCTTAGAGAAACAAAAAAATCTCATCTCTTCTTCATTTAGTACCAAAAGGATATATTTCTCAATCCTGTACATACATTGCTATTTAAATATATTTCATTTGACTGCTAATAATTCCAAGCCATTCCTATAAAGAGGAGCTGCAAAGTCACCAAGTTACGTTTTCCCTACCTGCCAGGGCAGCCAAAACTCCTGAACTAGTGTAAAGTGCTCCAGTGAGTTTACCCTTAGGTAGCAGTCAAAGTGCTGCAATTCAATAGTATTCAAGGTCATCTTTAAGAGAATCAGCTCCATAAGGTCCCCAGATGTTGACTGGGTGCTGTCAACATCATTCCTGGAAAGTGGAGGAAAGAAAAAAAACGCTTGGATTTAGAAATCAAGAACGGTTGCTGATCTATGGTGGATAATTTTCTGAAGTGGGCGAGCTGCAAAAAGTAACCAGATATTAGATATTCTCAACCAGATATTAAGACCCAATTTATTAGGGACATGGAAAGAAATCACAGATGATAAAGTTTATTAGAAAGAGCAAGTTTATAATTATTTGCAGACCCATTATGTAAGGGGAGGAGAATTTATCGATTTAAAAAAAAATTCTTTTCGGCATCCAATCAGGTTGGATTTTTTTCTGTGTTTTATGTTGTACTTATCTAATGTTTGGGTCATTTCCCCCCCTCCCCTTTTGTACAGATTTTTGTTGTTGTTACTGTTGGATGTATGTTTTTTCTGTTTTGTCTTTTATTCCATTGATAAAACATAATAAAAAAAATATTTTTTTTTTAAAAAAGAAAGAGCAAGAGCAGGTAAGCCAGTCCCTGAACTAAGAACTTTGGCGGGACTTACAAGGTGCCCTGCATTGCTGAGTCAGCACAGCCGGCCAGGGTTAGCCAGGCCGCGAGGTGAGAGCCGCAGGAGCAACTCCTCTCGAAGTCCAGGTCTCTTGTGTCGCCCCCCCCCAGCACTCTCAAACACCTCAGGTACAGTTTCACCTGTGGCTTATGCTCCCCACGGCCGCGCCTCGCTTAACGCCGGCTTCGCGCTCCAGCGTGCGCCCACAGTTTAGTCTGCCGCCTCAGTGGAAGCAGCAGAGCGGCGGCGAGGGGCCGTGGGGGCGGGGAAGGCTGGCGGTGATTCCCGCTGGAGAGGAAAGAGAGGCGGAGGTGGGCGCGATTAGGACAAAGCGTCCGGGCGAAACGGCTCGTGGGTGCCTCCGCGGCAATCCATGGAACGCCCGTCCCCGGCCGGCAGAACTCTCCTCGCGGGGGGAAAAGAGGAGGAGAAGGAGCCCTGCGGCCACCTCTCGACGGTGCCTTGAGCAGCAATTCTGAGGCGCGGCGAGGCAGGCGGCCGGGTGGGGTCTTGTCCGAGCAGGCGGCCGGGCGCGCGCGCGCGCGGGGAGAGCGGGTGGGGAAGGAGAAGCCCTCCTCCGCCTCTCCTCAGGAGCTTCGCGGCGCTACCGGCAGGGGGGACGTGCCGGAGGAGTGGAAAGGGGACGCTCGCCTCCGCCTCCGCCTCTTCCTCAGCGGCTCTCGGGCAGCCGGAACCGCACGCGGCGGCGGCGGCGGCTGCAGCGGCGGCGGCAAGGGAGCCGGGAGCGGAGGGATGTGGGGCTTTGGGGGAGGCAGGCTCTTCGGCTTCTTCTCCGCTCCTGTCCTGGTGGCCGTGGTCTGTTGCGCCCAGAGGTAGGAGCAGCGGCTGGCGGGGAGGAGGGGGAAGGGGGCGGGAAGCAAGGAAGGCTGCGCCTCGCTGAGGAAAAGAACTGACCAGAGCTTTCCTACAACCTCTGTCCCTTCCTTCCTTCCTTCCTTCCTTCCTTCCTTCCTTCCTTCCTTCCTTCCTTCCGCCTCCTGCTTCGCTGTCTTTGCTTCCTTTCGACTTCTTTTTCCTCGCCTTCTCTTGTGCCGGCCGCTCTCTTTGGCCCATCCCGTTACTTCACTTTCCTTATCCCTCTAACCCATCTCTTCCGACTTCTCTTGATCTCATGTCCGCCTCTCCTGCCTCCCTGCCCGGCTCATGTCCGCCTCTCCTGCCTCCCTGCCCCCCCTTTCCCTCCAACTCCTTCTTCCACAGTGTGAACGATCCGGGGAACATGTCCTTCGTCAAAGAAACTGTGGATAAATTGTTGAAAGGCTACGACATTCGCCTCAGACCGGATTTTGGAGGTGAGAGAGGCCCTGGGGAGGCTCCCCTAACCCTCCCTTAGGTGTTCTGGGTGTGAGTTAAAGGGGTTGGGGGTGGGGGTTCTGCCGAGGAAGACGAAAGCCCCCCAACCCCTGGGCGCCAGGCAACCGTATGTCAAAATGACGCCACCGTCTGTTTCTTCATTAAGGCCCCCCAGTGAATGTCGGGATGAACATAGATATTGCCAGTATCGACATGGTCTCTGAAGTCAACATGGTGAGTAGACCTCTAGTTATTTCCACCAGGAAATGGGAAAGTGTTGCCTTCAAATGGATGCATTTTTACCCGATTCTGAATTTTGTCTTGGTAGCCCAAGTGCAGGATGCTTCTTCTTCTTCTTCTTTTTTTAATTTGAGGGGGCTGAAACAGGTTGAAGAAGGGGCTCTTTAGATAAAGAGCCCCAGATAAAGAGCTTTTGGCAAAACACCTATGTTGTGTCTCCTTCGGTGACTGGAAAGTTTGTGCATGAGTCTAAAGCAAACCAGGTCAGTAGATAACCTGAGGTTTACTGGTGGTCCCTTGACTGCAATCTAGTGTACTACCCCCATGATGGTTTTAGATGCTATATTTCTTCTGCTGAGACAGACCTTTTCTTGATTTGGGAAGTTATAATGCAGCAAAATCAAGTGTAATGGCTGGCTTGGGTGTGCCATATGCAGTTAGTTTTTGGATGGCAGCAGAGTGGACTGCATGCTGAAGCTACTGGAGGGAATATAGCCAGATTTTAGAGTGCTGTCTCAGGTGCTGAAAAGGAACTTCAGTTGCTTAGATGCATCTGTCATTCTCACTGTTTGTTGGGCTTGCAGATGTCATTACAGATAGAGTTCTACTGCTTGTATTGATGTGAAGGCTTTGCATAAAAAACCAGCCTCCCCTCCAATGAAGATTGCTAGCATATAGTTAACCAGGTTAGCAATTTAAGTGTACTTCACTTTCATTTTGTCATGTACATAAGCATATACAAAGCAAGTTGCAGTGATTTCAATAGATCTTTAGTGTTGGATAAGTTTTAATCACTTATTTGAAACAATAATTGTATTAGAAGATTTATTTTACTAACAGCAAGGAACATTTTTCGAAGTGTGTGTGTGTGTGTGTTTATAGGGGAAAATGGTATATGCATAAAAAAAAGTCTATTAACTGCAGTGTACACTCTTAAGGTACAACTTTAAATGGTTAATAGTGAGTTTAAACTGGTTTAGAAAATAGAATATTTATATTAAAAAATCAAGGTTTAACTATATAAAACACAATGCATTTTATTTTGTTTACTTTACTTTTGCTTAATTCTTATTTTATATAGTTATTTTTAGTAGCAGGGATATTACCTATTTCCCAGTGCTTGAAATAATATAAGTAGAAATAACATACATAAATGTTTTCTCTTTCGCATACATAATTTTGAAAAATAAATGAAACAAATATTCAGAAATTTGTCAATTTAAAATTCTTCAAGAAACATAATGCACAGTCTGCTCTAAAACTGGATTAAATTAACAAATTTTCTATTACTTAACATTTATATAAATCATATTTATAATATTTGTTGTTGATTGATTCTCTGCTCCAAAAGTATATATTACATTTTAAAATTTGTCTGAAAACTTAAAGGTATATTTTGTGGAAAGGAAACATGCTAAACAATGTCAGCCTATTAATGGTTACTAAGTAAAGAAAGCAGATGATTGATGTATTATATGTACTTTTTAAGACCTTAAATGATTTGTGACCTTAAGAGCCTGAAGTTTAATAACAAAGTTTAAATTTCTGTGTCTCCATGATTTTTAATGATACATTACATGTGAATTAAAAAAAAGAAGGCAGATTTTTTTCTTATATAACTGACAGTGATTTTTAATAAGAGATCAATACATAGTTTTTTTCTGGCTGAAAATAAAACTACTTAACCAAATTTATTTTAGAATAGGGACTCTTTTAAATGGGATAGGATAAATACTAGGAGCTAGAATCACTCAATATTTCTTCCTGTCCCTCTACTTATTATTCCTCTGCAAGAACTGCCTATTCTATTAATTTTAATGGAGTTATTTCTACTTAAGTATGTATAAACAACAACCTAAAGTTCTAATAACATGCCTGTTTTATTTTATTCTTCACAAAAAGTTAGCATATATTTTAAGTTATATTTCTTTAAAATATTGGGAAAGCACATATTGAAATATCCATTTCAGAGATATTGGAGTACATAAAACATTGTGCTACAATTCAAATTTTTAAAAAAGATTGTATACTTTTATCTGCTTTCATAGCAGAGAATAACACTATCTTAGCACACATTTTACTACTATATTTATTATGATAATGCAATTTAGAAGTAAAAAAGCAATTAAGCGAAAGAAAATAGTTAACAGTAGGAGAAGTACTTAGATTTTCCTAACAACAACAAACCTTGCATGAAAAAGCTTTCCCAAAAGTTCCCCCCCCCCCCAGGTTCTGGAGACAGCTAGATAAAGAATTAAAGCCTGCTGAGGAATTAGGTAAAAATTGATGGGTAGCAAATTTAAATGTTTTCTTCTGCAGCTGACTCTTGTATAAGTGCCACCAACCCTCTGAACGTATGACATTCTGTGTCTCCTTTTCCTAGTTCCATTAGCAAATTTATATAATAGTTCCATGAAACAGAATATGAAAATATTGTACATTGTCACTTTATGGATAAATATACAGCTTTCATTATATTGAGTTTCATTTTCTCTTAAGATATTTGATCCTTGATTCAAAGTTGTTTGCAAATTTACTGGCAATGGAATGACTAAGAATACTAAGAATACATTATAACAAGCTCTGGCTAATACATCATCTGTGTTCCCTTTTTAAATTTATTCTTTTGATTGGCTGTGATCAGTTATGTATTAGCAATAGCCAGATTCAGCATGGAGGTACTGACCCTGTAATGATAGCCTGACTTGAAATGTTAGTGGATCAAAAATAATATAGCTTGAGTATTCTCTGAGGATGTTTGATAAAAAAACATGTATTGCATGCTACATAATCACTTACAGTATATATGTTTTTGAGCTATCCTTTAGAATATTGGTTTTTACTTTAAAACACTAAGCTTCTGGAAACTTATATGGCTTAAAGACTATCATCTCTTTTAAGTTTCCTATCAGAGATCCTAATTCAGTCTTGCCATTGTGGGTTGCCAGGGTAAGTCGAATGGATAGAAGCTTTTCAACTGATATGCCAGTATTATGGAATATCTTTTTTAAAAAATGTGTCTGTTCCCTTACATATGTTTCTTCTGTTGCTGACTGACATGTATGACTATGTATGTGTATATTTGACGGGGAGCAGGTGATTTAACCTTTATTTTTTACACTGCTTTCTTGGAAAATGTATGTTCTGTTTTCTCTCTTAATTGCTCTAGAGTGCTTATCTTTACTTTTATTAGCTGTTGTTAGTTACTTTACATTAAAAATGCTAAGTAGGAAAATAATAGTGATAGATGTTCTGAGAAGAATATTTGATAATTAGTAAGACCTTACTTAAGTCTACAAACCTGGATATGGTAATCCATCTGTGATTATGGGTATAATTATATTAAGGTCACTCTGTTACTAAGAGATTTTTTCTTCTTCTCCATTCCCAGGCTCATGTTGCTTTTGCAGTGGTCCATCCAATATGTATTTTTTTAAAAAGCTAATATCTGACTCCCTTTAAATATATCAGCTTTTACTCCACCTAGGGCCATGATTCTCATGTTTCTACTGACAAACTAAAGAAGACAACTAATCAAAGAATGCTCAATAAATTAGAAAATACTGTATGAAAGATAAAGATGTACAAATATGTTTTCAAGGCTTCTGGCTCAATTCTACTTTGACCCATAGTTTGTTGATATAATCTCTTTGATGCTGTCATGTTGGTTATCTGTTACCTTTCTTTTCTTTTCTTTTAATTTTTTTCATCACCTAGATTTGTGCCTCTGATACTGTTACTTTATAATAATTCCTAGTATTCTTGATAATTGGAATGCTGATTGAGGCTCCTGGGAATTGCAGTGGAAGACCATACCTTGTTTATTTTTGGTCTACAAAGTTACACAGTAAGAGCATTAAAAGAACCATGCCGAATCAGATCAAAGGCCCTAGTATGTTTCTGTTCCCACCATGACCAACAAAATACCAATATATCAACAGAACCTGAGTAAAGTAGCACATTTCCACTCATGTTCTCCTGAGAAGTGATATCAAAATATCTGGAGCCTGTTTCTGGAGGCAATATGTAAGTGTTCTGAATACCACTATTCATAGCCTTATCTTTTATAAAGTTGCTTAAACCCAAATATGCCTATGCTGGTTCATATGAAAGATTCTTCAAACTAAAGTTGACATGCTGTTGCTGTCATTCCACCATCTGGGAGGGTACGTATGGTGTACTGACATATATTGTTGCCTGGTATACTTTCCTAACTTGTCCCTAGAATCTTTTCCTGTTGTAACATGCAATTTATACTGTAACTTAGAATAAATATTTATGCCATTCTACCTTTTTTCAGGAGATCAGGGTAACATATATGGGCAGCTCTCTTACATTTTGCCCTACAATGTCAGCTTGTGGGGTAGGATGTGCTGTGAGTCACCCGAAGAGTTTACATGGCTGAGGTCTTCTCAAGCCTAGTCTTTGTCAGATAACTGCTGTTTAATCACATTCATTCATCAGATGTGCCTGGCATTTTGTAGGCACCTAAGTCATTAAACTAGGCCACATAATAAATGGAAAATTTAAAATAACCATCTAAAATAATGAATGCAAACATGGTACAAGCACAGAGCATATACTCTAACTAATATTCCATTAACTTAATTGATCTCTTGACAGCTAAAAATACAGATTGAAATTTTCAATGCAAATGGATGCCTGCTTTATGTTAGGTAATCAAATTCATTGGCTCAGCCCAAAATGATTGTCATATGACAGCAAAAACACAAAATTTGCCATTTAATTTCTAGGCAGAGGATAGGATAGGCAGAGACTATCTGGTCTGATACCCTGACTACATTCAGAGCTTTTGAGATGGTCAATTTAATATAGATCTGGAGAAGTATTTGGAAAAACGGAGCAACATTCTCTTAAAATCTAGCCAAGGAAACCCTAGCATAATTTTTAGCCTTTGAGCACAATTTGTAAGCAAGCTACAGAGCTATGATGAGTGAAGTATGTGCCGTTTGACAGAAATTGATGCCAGAGTTTTCAAAGAATGCCCTTTTAAAATCTGATTTTCCAAAAGTAATATTATTGCTTTGCTACAAAATATAGTAAAATTTGCAAAAACAATATATATAAAATGTTGAGTGGAAGAAAAGCAGTATTTGTAAAGCGTAATTATGTTCTTTATATATGCAGTGTAGCTGAAGATTAGCAGTTAAATGGCATTATACACCTTTTTTTGTAAAATAAACTAATGTAGCTAATATAGTTCACAAAAGATCCTCATCTAGCTGCTGTAAGATAGAGATGGTTTTCATGGTTAAAGCTTTGTGACTGTGATCCTGATCACACGTTTCACTCTGATTTGAAATCAGACCAGTAGATACCAAATCCAGTATTCTTTCTTGTTCTTACCTTCCTCATTATTTTGCATACAGCAAAAGTGGAAAGATTTATATTCTTTTTGATGCAACTGCTGCAACATTATCATTCACAGCATACTGAAGCTATAAATAAATAGATCAGGGACAGAGATTCAAGGAAACTCGCAGTTGGAAAGCAGTTTGTTCATATGTTTTCCCCTCTGCTTGAGTAAATGAAAATCTGTTCCAAATTACTCTGTTCAGTGCCACGGATCGTGATTTTAGTTGAAACGTTATGTATGCTACAGTAACAATTCCTGTGATTGTACAGTCTACTGAATGCCAAAATGAGACTAGTGAGTTCAGGTTTATTTTGGAACTAGTAAAATACATTTTGCACTAATGGCTGGGGAAGGGCAGTTTTTGAAATGGTTCCCTTGATTCAGATTTTGAAGTGAGGATAATCTGGCTGTGATATCTGTCACCCCATTGATCACCACAGTTGATTTGGCTGATCTGGCTGGCTAAGAGAATGTTCTCTTTCTCTTATATCGTTTTTTTTCCCATTCCTCCTAAAACTATGTGCTCAGTGAAAGAGGCCCACCATTTCAGAGAGAAAGACTGCACTGATCTTCAGACAAGAGTATACAACTTGGGTTTGATTTCTTGTAACTCCATGCATACCTGTGAATTTCATGGCAACAATATGGAACTGATTTATCATAGTCTTTTCCAGTTCTCACACACATTTCCCTCCAAGGTACAAGTTGTCTTTGAAGTTATGGCAGACATGAAAAAGAGAACTTATGACCCAGATCCAAAATTCCAATGGTTGCCCAGCCCCGCCCCCCGCCTCTCCGATGGTGACATACTTCACTTTGGCTGCTCAGCAACAGGGCACATTCACATGACCATGCTTTACAATGGTGTTGCTGAAATCTGGCAGCTTTCTGGTTGTCAGTAAAACTATACCCTTAGTGAACCATTGGTTTGCTTAATAACTTTGCCATTTGCTTAATAACCATCTCAAAAAATGTTTCTTATGCATTGATAACCAATTGGCTGATGGTAATGATGCATATTTGGTTGGAAGCCCTGCTTAGTGTAATGTGTATGTTACTCTTCTAGCTGTTTTTTTAGGAATTCAGTTGCTTCCAACTCTTTGTGACCTGATGGATGTCATTTTGCAAAGACTGTATTAGTAATTCCTTATTTATGTTCTTTTAAGATCATATTTGTATCATTAGTGACAGTCCCTATTCATCTTGTCATTCTTTTTTTTAATTGTCTTTCATTTTTCCAAGTATCATGATTTTCTTCAGGAAATCTTAATTTTGCACTATGTATCCAAAAAATGTAAGTTTTAGTTTCATTATTAGCACTTCCAATGGGCAATGTATTCCATTATTTCATTTGTGGCCTAACATATTTTCAACAAGTTGAACACAACAAGTAGCACTAGCCTTTTCCTCTTATCACAATTAATTTATTATTTTCACAATTGGAAACTCGTGGTCTATATAAATTTGTTATCAGTTGCCTTTGACTCTCAATGTTTTGTTTAGATCTGTCATAATCTTTGTCCCTGAGAGGATTTTTTTTTAAAATTTCATGGTTATAGTCATAATCCCTGTGAATCAGTAAACTTGTGATTGTAGTTTGATCATGCTAGTACTATCCTTTCTGAATTTTTTATTCCTTTCTTTTCAATCATTTCTGATTCTCAGATACTGCCTGGACAGTCCCTGCTTTTGTTGGCAAGGTTTTTCAGAAGTGCTTTGCCATTCTTTCCTTCCAAAGGCTGAGAGAGAATGACTGGATCAAGGTCACCCAACTGGCTGTGTATGTGTGTGACTAAGGCAGGATTAAAATTCACAGTCTCCTGCTTTCTACTCTGATGCCTTAATCACTATATCAGACTGACTCTCTTTTTTCTGGATATTGGAATATAAATTCATCAACTCCTTGGCCACCTTCTATTTAATAAACAAGGGTAGCACTTCAATTGTACCGTCTTGTAAAATTTTAAATAGTTCTACAGTGTTAACATCAACTCTTTTTTCTTCTTCAGGTTTTTTATTTTATATTACATATACATATCAATGTGTGAACAGTGTGACACTTGGGTGCCATACATTTCAGTACAGATAAAATAATATTTTTTTTTAGTTATCACACTCATCCAACTTATATATTTATAGTAGTAATACACATTTATATCAATATCACATTTATTCACATTTATATTTATATCACATTTAATCTTTCATTATTTCATATTGTTTAAACATACATAATAATACCACCATTTCAGTTTCTCTTATAATTGCACTTATCTTATTTTATAAAAATGTGTATGCTAATATTTCCCCTTTCTCTTATTCCTGTCTTTATTCTAACTTTTATTCATTTCACCATTATATTAAAAGATGTTCCCTTTGTATTACAATACTATCCTTCATTATTTCATTGTTCAATATTTAAATATACAATTCTACCAGTCACAATATTATTTAAACATAAAATAATTAATTCTATTCATATTCTTTACATTCATCCAATCTATATGATTCCACTATTCTTTCATCATTATTTCACTTTATTATTCCACTACAAATCATAATATTATTTAAACATATACAATAACACCATTATTCAATCTCTAATTTTCTCCTTTTTAATACTTAGTTCTTATTCATATTTCCCATATTTCACTCTTTGAATTGTTTATATTAAAATACTATCCTTCATTGTTTCATTATTCAATGTTTCAGTATACTATTCTAATGCCAATCAAGATATTATTTAAATATACAAAATAACTCTATTCATATTCTTTGCTTTTATCCAATCTATATTGTTCTAGTACTAATACACGTTTATATTAAAAGTTCTTTTCGTTATTTAATTGCTCAGCATTTACCAATCACAATGTTATTTAAGCTTACTTAATAATACCATCATTCAATCTCTAATTTTCCCATTTTATTATTACTTTTGTTTCCTCGTGTAAAGGTATATGTACAAGTAATCTCTCAATCTCTTATTGAACACATTCCTATCTCTGTTCTAATTTCTACTCCTGCCACTCCTTCCTATCTACCTTCTATCCATCATCTCTTGCCTGCATCAATACTTTAATTCTTATTTTTTTTTAACTTGCCTCCCATATCCTTCCGTTAACTCTTTATCATTGTCTGTATCTGTGTTTATATCCTGCCTAGTCAATCTAAATATTTCTCTCATCCCTACAAACATTATTAATTTTATTGATGACTCCTCATCTTCTTTTCGTTGATCCCTCAATTTTGTTTTTTCCTCTATTCCTTCTGCTAGCTCCTTCCTTTCCTGGGCATCTTGGTCATTACTCATTGTCCTTTGTATAATATTTTCCAATTTTTGATCTATGCCATGCATTAATTCCATAATCGCCTTATATTCTTTCTGTATCATATCCTTTATGCTTTGAAACATCAAGTCCATCTCGTTCAAAGTTCCACTTGTTTTCTCCTTATGTTGTCTCTTATCTCATTTTAATAAATTCCACTTTTGGCCAATAGCCCAAGAACCATTTGTTCAAATCTGAGGTTACTCTTCAAAGTATACACTAATCAGAGTTCTTTATATTCTATAAGTAGTCAGTCAGTTGCATTTACATAGTCCAGGCATCAAGGGAGTTATCCAAGCCTCTTTAAGTCACCTTTATGGATTCAGTCATATAACTTCATATGACTTCTAATAAATGGAAGTTTTGAGATAATGCCTGTCTCAAAGTTTTTGATTGGATTTGGGTTGTTCTGGAATGCTGACATTAACATTCAGGGGTCACTTTAATTAAATGTCTTACTTGTTCTCACATTTAAATCTCCAGTGGTCATAGGGTAGATGTATATAATCCAGTAAATATTTTCACAGTCCTTTAAATGGGTATTCCCAGGCTTGTATTTTTTTCCTTTCATCAGCAGGTGGCAAACTCAGGTTAATTCTCAATATTGTTACTAGAAATTTGTTTTTAATTATTTTAAATTGTAATTTAATTATAGAAGCAGTGTTACTTTTTTAAAATCCGTAATTCCAGCATTTTAAATTGCCTTCCCAATGTCACATCTTCCCAATTTGAGAGTTCAATTTCCTGCATTTTTTTAAAAAAATCTCTCTTTAATTCTTTCCTTCTAGTCTGGTAGTTTTCTCAAAGTATTTGATCGCTGCTTTAACAGATAGTTCTGAGTAAATCCTTGATTTTTCTTTTGGGGTTAACCTTTGGGTAAAAACAAATTCTCTCACCCAGTCCCACACTGTTCACCAAAGTCCATTCCAGCTCCAAGCTTATATGGTCATTGGCTGTTCCAGCTTTGTGGCAGCCATCTTAGGCTTTCTCTTCTCATTGTGGCTGAGAGGGAAACTAAGCCCTGGGTCAGGCAGGAGAGCTGTGACTCTCCGAGACCTTGCAGGGCGTCCTTCTTTGCTTAACCGCCCCTCCAAGGTGACTTTGACTCCTTTTGGAGCCCAACAATGGGGAGAACTCAGCACGGAAGTGCGGAGACCGGCTCTCTGTTTCCGATCTTGCTGCAACATCAACCGGACGTCCCTGTGCTAACAGCAATTCTTGAAGGTTTGTTATTATCAGTATGTTTAGGTCTTCCTAACTCAAAATGTAAAGTCTCTAGAGTTCATTTATCTAATCTTAATATGTATTATCTTCAGTATGCCTTCCATTAAAGTTTTCTTTAATTTCTCTGATTTTTATAATTTTGCTTTGCCATTTACTTATTATCCTCAGTTTCTTTTCAGTGTTGATTTAGATATAACTCCTTGTCACTTCTTCTTCTTCTCTCATACTCAGTGCATAGTTGGGCAGTTTTTCCTTGTCTTCTGTTCCTTTTTTATTTTTGCCTTTGTTTTGCTGTTTTGTACATGTCAGCAGATAATGATTTTGCTGTCTTTTGCATTTCAAGGTATTTTTATTTGCTTCTTTAATGATGTCACAAATTTCAGTGCAATATGCTCTATTCTATTCAATCTAATGCAATAAATCTATACGTTCACTGCATAATCATAAGAAATATTGCTGAGATGATATCCTGTTGGTCTGATTATTTTATTTACTTTTTAAGATAAAGTTGTAATTTTTCAAGCAGGGCTTTGTGAGCTGCAGTTTTGTTGAATGCTGAATAGAGCATTCCATATTTGTGTATAGTGTATAAATAATCAATTTTATTTCAGTATTGTCCATCCTGTAATGTCCATGCATTGAGTTATCTTTCTGATTGTTGGAGTAAAATATTTGCTATAAACACTGAATTTTTCTGGCATACTCTATTAGTCTATCATGTGATTCATTAGGTACACTGAAACTAGTCTACTTTATGCTATTTTGCTTATAACTTTAGTTTTTCAGCTTCCTCTGTTTTGTAAAACTTTTTGGGGTGGGAAAGGAAGATATTGTGCCAGTGGATTGTTGCCTGTTGCCATAGAAATGTGCACCTTCTGCTTCCTTTGTATTGTTGATTGGAGCATAGGCTATGATTAATATAATACAGGTAGTTCTTGACTTAGCAACTGTTACTAAACCCAGAATTATGGTTGTAAGACATTGCAGTCATAAGTCAAGACTTCCACATTACCAGAACTAATTTTCCAGATATTTTCATGGCAGATGTTAACTGAATGCTGCAGTTAAGCAAATGCTGTGTTCATTAAGCAAACACCTTACTTGTCAAGCAAACCTGTTCATTTGAAAGAAAAATGTTATATGTCTTTGAAACTAAAAAAAAAGGGAAAAGAAAAGATACAACAGGGCCTGAATAAAAGTTATTGAACTTTTTTTTTTAAAATTTGATTTATATGCGGCCCTTCTCCGGAGACTCAGGGCGGCTTACAATGCGCTAAGCAATAGCCTTCATACTTTTGTATATTTATACAAAGTCAGCTTATTGCCCCCACAAACTGGGTTCTCAATTTACCTACCTTAGAAAGGATGGAAGGCTGAGTCAACCTTGAGCCTTGGTGAGATTCAAATCTGCAATAATTGCAGGCAGCTGATGTTAATAACAGGGCTTTAGACCACTGTACTATCCAAGGCTCTTGGGCTAGTTTATGAATGTATGCCAGGAAATGAAAACTTAGCTTAAATGTGAATGAAGCGAATAAAACATTTATCAGAAGTGGGTCAATTCAACCTGCTATACTTCAGAAGATAATGGAAGAGCCAGTGATGAGTTTGGGTGGCGGGAGAATCTGTGTAATATTCCTAACAAAGGCGGGGGGGAAACATTTTTCAGTCAGATGACAAAAATGGAGGGGCAAGAAAGACACAACAAGTCACTTTTTAAATACCTTGTTATTTAAAAAGTGACTGGACTATTCATAGATCCTCAAATGAATGACAGTTGTTATCATTTTTTAAATATATGCTTGGAGAGTTTTGGTTTTTTAAAATATCTGTTCATGCATATACACAGAAAAGGAGTGAAGCTAAAGCATGATTGATCAGATTTTTTTTAAAAATGAAAGTTACATAGAATTAGTGAAGGGTACAAGAATGATAAGAAGTTCTGAATGTCACACTATTTTGGAAGTGTCAAGAGTAGAATGCAAAAAGTCATATTCTGTATCAAAAGTATTCAAAAATAATTTGGGCAATGCATGGAAGAGAATGAAAATAATATTATAGGGTGGCACAGAAGTATATGGGATTGCTTTAGTGGGAAACATTAAAAAAGGATTCTTCATGGAATAGTGAAATGCAGAAAGCTGTGGATGAGAAAAATATATATAGGAGAAAAATTATTGCAAAAATGAAGCCAAGACAAAGATACTGTGTAACTTGTATAACAATACGGTAGTTATGAGCAATGTGATGAAAGAAAACAAAATACATTTAATATTACAAGATAGGGAAAAATTCAACATGATTTTATAGGAACCAAACATTGATTTGGAATTGAATGAAGAGAGCTAGACAAGAAGATCTCACTAGAATGAATAAAATTAAAAATAAATGTGATGAAATAATTTTTGATGTACCCCATTAGTTTGCTAAGTATGCCTTGGAAGGTATTTGGCAGAATTCTGAATAAAAGTATGCAAGGGATTATGTGAATAAATTTAGCGGTGGTGAAAGAGCACTTATTTTGGGCAGGAATATGCAACCGAGATTTCTGCTTTTTGAAATATTGTTAAGAAATGTACAAATGTGCTAACATTTATTCTACATTAATTGATTTAGATAAAGTATAGAATAAAATGAATACAGTTGGTCCTTGATTAATGACCATTCATTCAGCAATTATTCAAAGCTATGATAGCAGTGAACAATTGGATTTATGATCAGCCAGAATACAGAATATAGAATAACAGTGTTGGAAGAGAGCTTGTAGGTCATCTAGTCTAACCTCCTGCTCATGCAGGAGACCCTATACCATTTCTGAGAAGCAGCTGTCCACTCTCTTCTTGAAAGCCTCCAGTGATGAAGCACCCACAACATCTGAAGGCAAGCTGTTCCATTGGTTAATTGTTTTCACTGTCAGAAAATTTCTCCTTATTTCTAGGTTGAATCTCTTCTTGATCAATTTCCATCTATCTATTGTTCCTTGTCTGGCCATTGGGTGATTTGGAAAATAGGCTGTTCTCCTTGTCTCAGTGATAGCCCTTCAAATAATGGAATACTGTGAAATATTCCTTGAATATAAGTCCTTGAAGTTGTGGCAGTTGAAGCATCTCTGTATCACATGATCACATTTCAGGGACTTTGCAACCAGCTTGCAATTATGATGGTCACAGTATCATGCAATCATGTGATTGCCATTTGCAGTCTTAGCTGCTGACTTTTGATGAATGACGCCAATGGGGAAGCTGGCAGGAGATATCTCAAATGATGCTCATGACTCACAACACAGGATTCACCTAACAACCACAACCGGAACTGTCAGCACAGCTGTCATAAGTCAGCATGGTTATGTGACATCAGGCTTTATGACTGTGTCACTTAGCGATGGAGTACTGGTCCCTATTACTGTGATTAACTGAGGATTTGCTGTATGTTTGAATTATGGAAAGTTTTGAACAAATTGGTTGCTAAGTGTAGTATTTTATGCATGAAAATAATGTAATGATTAGCAAATGTTTTGGTGTTGAGCAGGAATAAAACTCTTGTATCGCTTTGATTATGTAATGCTTTTAGTAATGTATTATTGATAAATGTATAACAAATTATTGTAGAGATATTAGAAATGTGTTAATTAGCAATATTAATTTATACATACATACATACAATGCCATGTTGTTGCCTGAGAACCTGAATAATCTGCAACAAATATTAGCTAGATTATATGTTGCCACAAAGAGTAAAGGATAATAAAATAATGTTATTGAAGACCAGAAAAGTTTTGTTCGACAGGAAAGTGGATATAGAGTAAATCATTAAAAGAGCATATACATATGTTTCATGCCACAGTAGCATGTTTACTGAAAATGGTGAAATGGATGATCAAACATTAAGATACAAATAGGTGAATAGTAAGATAATGAGTATAGTCAACTGCAAGAATAATGCTTTTTGAAGGAGCAAAAATGACTGTTTAATAAGATGCTATGTTATATGAAGTGAGAGTTGAGTAAGTCTGGAGTAATGTAAAAGTCAGTTGAATACAACGTATGAGGTAAAATAGTAAAAGTCAGGGTCAAGAATTAATGGGTATTAAATTAATGTGGATTTAATATCAAAGAAGTGTGATGAGTGGTTTGGCCATACAGAAAGAATGAATAAGTAATGAATTATAAAACAGTACCTGGAGGGAAGGAAATACTAAACAAGTCATGCTTTGATTAAGATAAGATTCTCAAAAAGAAAGAATTGAAGACTTTAAAAAAGAAAAAAGGCAAGATATATGCAGTGGCCTATGCATATACATATGCATATGTATGCGTAAGTTTCATTTTCATTTTTTAAAACTCAGAATGATGAAGGATTTTAATAGTGACATTTATCATACATAAAATTTAATATATATATCAGTGGTGGGTTGCTCCCGGTTCGCAAGAACCGGTAGTAAAAATTTGTAGTAGTTCGGAGAACCGGTAATAATATTGGCTGGCCATGCCCCCAAATGAGTCCCTGGCCTGGTTACCGCTCATTTACCCTGCCCACCTCATCAGAGCTCTTTTTTTTCCTTTTAAAAGCATTTTTTCTACAACCTCTTTGGCCGAAAAAATGCCTTTAAAAGCCTCTGGCGATCCCAGCTGAGCCTGATCGTCAGAGGCTCCTGAAAGCATTTTTTTCTGCAACCTCTTAAGGTTGTAGAAAAAATGCTTTTAAAGGTAAAAAAAAAAGTTGGCCATGCCCACCCAGCCATATTATGCCCCCACCAAGCCAAGCCCACAAAATAAGCCACGCCCACAGAACCAGTAGTAAAAAAAATTAGAACCCACCCCTGATAGATAGATAGATAGATAGATAGATAGATATAAAATGATCTTTTCATTCATTCTAATGTGGATTCTGCATTTTGATCATATAAATATAATGCAATACAGAGAACCTCATTTTATGTATACAAATGTATTCCAGTGAAATAAAAAGAGAAAAATCTGTATTTTTAAAATGTGGCCTGATCTTTCAAAGAAAACATTTTAAAAATCTGCCACATTTCCTGATCTAGTTTTCTTATTTTAATTTGAAATCAGCCATGTACACAACATTAGGGGAAAAAATAAGACTAGAATCGAAAATATTAAAAAGTCACGTTATACTTATGTGTTTATAGCAAAACATGACTTAATCCATGGATTCCTTCCCTCTTTTCTCTTGATTAGTAAGTAACTGTGTTAGGAAATACATTAAGCTAAACTAATCAGCAAAGGCTGTTTGTTAGTTAGGCACAGAGGTAGGAAAATGCAAGCATGCACATTCTGTGCTTAACTTTAAGTATATGCTACTGCTACTTATTTATTATGTTACTGTTTATATACAAGATTTAAACTGCATTTTATAGTTTTAAACTGGAATCGGATTTGGGTAGATTATTTTTTTTATTAAAAATGGTCTTTTCATCAACTAAATGTTAAATTATAAAATTTTAATTTAAATTAAAATGTTATATATGGATTCTGAGTACAGTGTTTAAATTCACCTGATAAAATGTTCAATTTATTAAACACTTTATGTATCTCATTTACATGGACAAACTATATGTTGGCCCAAAGAAAAGGAATTTTATCCACATTCATAGACATTTCACAAGCAAATACTATCAGGATCTATTTCACTCTTATTGTTGTTGTTCTGGACTTGTCATTTAGATGGGATGGTATTTTCTAAAATTCTATAAAAGAGATGCCATTAGTATTTTTTTTCAATGTTATCTCTTGCTAAGTTAATAAACTATTTTATAATTAGCACTTTTTAAAATATGGGGTTTGATTTCAGAGCTGTGAAGAAGTGATAAGATTTGGATAATGAAGAAATACATAGACTTGTCAGTCAAAAGCTGAAGTTAAATATTTTCTTACCTGAGATTGCTTAAATTGTTTTATTTATTTTAAAGATAAGAGATTTATTTTAAATATAAACTCCGTAGCATTAACCTACTTCAATTCCCCTACACGCCCTCCCTATTTTTACAAGCCAAATATTTGGAAAGGATGGGGGAAAGCTTTATCTTCTACTTTTAAAGTGAGCTCACAAATTATATGCTTGATGAATCAAGACATATAAATCAAAATGCAATAGTATTTATGAACTTGCTCTTTTTACTTTTCCAGTTTAAAAAGTGTACAAAGTTATATTGTTGTGAACATATAGTTATAAAGTACAAAATTTTATATTATAGAAATCTGTTTGCGAAAATGCATATTTTAGATAACAATAGGAAAATACATGTATTAAGAAAATACTAATTTTAGCAAGTTTTCCTAATACAAAATTTTCTTTTGTCCAGCATCTCACCACCTTTTCTTGTGGTAGAGTGGTAGAAAAGGTGCAACAGTTTCAGAGGTTTCAAACCTGGGAATGGGACAGAAACAGCATTGATCTGCCACGAACAGAATTGGGCTAGGGAATTTATGCCCTACTTGACCTCTCAGTGACTTTCAGTGCTCCTGACTATGGTGTCCTCAGTTAGCTCAGAGGATTCGATGTGGGTAGCATAGCATTGTGCTAGTTTGCCTCTTTTTCTTCAGGACCAATTCCAGTCAGTGATGATTGGGGAAGAAAGGTCCTGCCATCAGCACCTACTATGTAAAATGCTTTCTTTTCTCATGCTTAATATCTACATGAAACTGCTGGTGAGCTCATCCATCACCATGGATTATATGTCTCCATCCTTGGTAAATTCAATGACACTATGAGCATCTCATCCTGATATTTTGAGGCTATGGGAGTCTGGATGGGGAACAATAGGTGGTTTTGGAGCAAGTGACAAATTTGGCTAGGAAGGCCTTTTCACAGCTTCATCTTGTGGGCCAGTTCATCCCATACCTGGATCAGTAGAGCCTACTTAAAGTACTTATGCCCAAGTTACCTCCAGATTGGACTACTGCAATGTTTTCTATAAGGGAAGAGTATCCAGAAGCCTTAGCAGGTACAGAATGTAGCAGCATGGGCAGTTATGTGTGTTCCTAGAATAGTGCATGTTACACGTCTGCTCCATGAGCCAGTTTGCTTCTGGTCCAATTTAAGATGCCAGTTTAAACTTCAAACCTCTTCATGGCATGAGACTGGACTATCTGAGGGACTCTTCAATTATATCAGCCATTAGATCTGCCAGAGAGTGCAGGTTGCAGGTCCCATTGGGTATGGACCTACAGTACAATTGGTGGGTTCCATGCAGGGGTGGGTTTCAATACCCGTCACTACCGGTTCGCTCATGGGCGCACTCATGCTCATGATGCTTCTGTGCATGCACATGAGCAGAAGCGTCTAGGTGGGTGGGTGGAGTTTCCCACCACCTCCTCTAGCAATCCACCACTGGTCCCAGGAGATGTACTAAATTAGCTCCATCACTTTTGATATTCAAAAAAGGCCCTCAAGACTTCGTTATCAGGCCTGAAGCTCTCAGTGTACTGGAGACTTGTTGAGATGGCTCTGTTGTTGAGGTGGCCATTTTTATGAACCTTGTATCTTTGGTTTTTATGTTATTTATTAACATGGATTTTTATACTTTATATTTGTAGGGGTTTTCACTTTATTATCTTGTTGTATGTGCCCAGAATCACTTTTGTTTAATAGGTGGTTATATAAGTTAGTTAGGTAGGTAGGTAGGTAGGTAGAGAAATTAGTGTGACAGTGCAAGTAAGATTCATTACATATGCAACACTGTGATGTTTGTTTCATCATTTGCCTCCTTCCTGCAGATATTTCTGGAAATTATGTCTTGCTACTAGGTTTTCTTCTTTTAGAAAATTATTTTGAAGCAACATGTATGTTCATAGTTTAAGTGAAAACAATCTATAGATACGAGTATTTAGAGTGTTTTCTATGTCCATCATGTCTATGTGACTGTTTAACTTAAGTATAATGGCTCCATATAGGGATATTTTCTAATAATGCTGACATATTTCTCTACAATATTTCCACATTTTAAAAAAAAACTAAAACCATTAATAATATGACTGGCATGATTAAATTTTAAAGGAGGTTAAATTGTGTTATATTTTGCATGTCTGATTTAAATGATCTAATGGCTTTGCAAAAAAAGAACACATAAAGTTTAGTGCTAAAGAAATGCAAAGTAAGACAAATAGAACAACTTTGTAAAAAAAAGAAATAAACAAAGTAACTAATTACCAGAGTGATGAAACTGGAAGTAACAAATGAAATCTGTTGGTGGATAAAATCAAGGTTGTGTTCTATATTTCCATGGGCATTAATCCATACACAAGAAGATGAATGTATGAGTTTGCAACCTCTCTTGATCAGCTAAAAATAAATCTAAGATTGATTATCTAGCACAGTATGCTGTATTTGCTCAATTTCCTTTTGAATAATAGTTAGATTTTTTATTAATGGCAGTTAAACGTTTGTGGAGTATTAATGAGTGAATAATATAACAAAATGTTCAGGTATCATAAAAACTTCTTAGTAAACTTTTTAGTATAGTTATTTCACATAGCCAAAAACTCTTTATTCTTTATTATTTATACTGATTATTTCAACCTTGGGAAATCTATACCAAATAATAAAAAGCTATCTGAAATATTGTTAGTAGAGCTTGAACACGGTTTGATATATTGCTACATGCTTCTTTATTAGCATGAACTGAAGGTCTGAAGAAAGTTATATATCTGCATTCAGTAGCATGCCCTTTAGATAATGCCATTCCCCATTATCTGACAATAGTTAAAATGTGTGACTCTCAAAGCATCAGCAAACATCTTTTACTGCTATTTAATCTAAAGCCGTGTGGTTTTAACCCTCATTTGTCATACAAATTATCAGCACATAGAACAAGTGTCATAATACTGAAGACTAATAGGAAAAAAGAAGTGACCCATTATTTTATAGGCACCTTAATAAACTTAAATATGTGCTTGTGTAGAAATAAACACTTGAAATACTGCAGATTGCAAAGAGCTAAATATACAAAATGATATGAGAGTCAATGAAGAAAATAAGGGAGATTGTAAACTAAATCAGGAAGCAGAAAATTTAGAACATTAGAAATAATACATGATATTCACCAATTTGCCCATTTATATTTTAAGAAAAGTTAGAGAAATTGCTGTCACAATAAAACAAAATAATATCACTGATTATTCATGTTTCAAGGACAAAATTTACTTACAATCTAAGATCTTTGATATGTGTAAAGAGAAAAAATAAAGTCTTTTGAAGAATATTGAAATAGACATCTAGAATATAAAAATAAAAGCAATTCATAACTAAGATTTAGAATGTTTGGTATCTGTGAGAAAGGAATGCATTAAAAATTATAATACAAGAAAAGACAACAATAGTACCACAGGTATCAACCTCATGGCGTCACATTGCCGTCAGTTAACGTTTCATGATGTTTTTTCCCTTTGCAGAGCTGGGGTGGGTGTGACCTGCACGTGACACATCCAGACCATGGGCCGCCAGTTTGACACCCGTGATATATAACATCAAAAGACCACAACCAGATCAAATGCACACATGTTAACATAAAGGTTATTTGACTGCAGGGGCAAAAACAAACTTTGAATTAGGTTTGTGTGTTAACCTAGGAATTGTTCCCAATAAATGACAATTAAGAACCAATTTTTATCATCATCATTCTCACTACCAGTACTAGCACCATTTCTGTGCACTGTTTCACTTCTCTGTTTACTGAAAAAGGCACTGATTTATCTCAGAAGGTGAAAAGGATAAAGGCTGGAAGCAGTGGTGAAATCCTCCGTGGATCACCACCAGTTTGCTGTCCCCGCATATGGGCTGCATGCCAAAAGCACGCTGTGTACACGCATGAGCAGCATGCACCAAAAGCACACTGCGCATGCATGTGCATTGCACGCCAAACGCATGGTTCACACAGAAAAAGAAGACTTCACTAGGTAAGTAGAACAGCGAGGGAGGGAACAGCTGTGCCACATGATTTAGCTTTGCTAGAAAGCAGGATTTCCTGCTTTCTAGTGAATGTAAACCACGTGGCACAGCTGAAATACCGGTGATATAAAAAAATCCTATTAAAAATAGTGGGTTTTTTTACTATTGGTTCACCTGAACTGGAGCGAACTGGTAGGATTTCACCCCTGGCTGGAAGTTATTTAAAGCTTTCTTTTCCAGAGCAATGCCAATCAGATCAAACACTTCATAGCCAACATTTAATTTGCATTTTAAAATATATGACATATTTACTTTTGGGGAATCTGTTGACTCCTCACCTGAACTTCCTGTTGATTAAAACTTTCACTTTACTAATCAGAAAAAAAAACTTTTGTTATGTACTTACTGGTAGTTTTAAGTTCTTTAGATTATCATTGATGTCTCATTGATCTTTCAGTTTTAATTTGTGCATCGAATCGAATTGAATCGAATTGAATATAATAGAATAGAATTTTTTATTGGCCAAGTGTGATTGGACACACAAGGAATTTGTCTTTGGTGCATATGCTGTCAGTGTACACACACACACACACACACACACATATATTCATCAAGAATCATAAAATACAACACTTAGTGATAGTCATAGGATACTAATAAACAATCAAATCATACTAGGAAACAATAAAACTATAAATTGTATAGTACAATATAAATTGTAAAGATACAAGCAACATGGTTATAGCCGTAAGTGGGAAGAGATAGTTACTAGGAAGGATGAGAAGAATAATAGTAATACAATCTTAATAAATAAATTGATAGTGTTGTGGGAATTAGTTATTTAGCAGAGTGATGGCATTTGGGGGAAAAACTGTCCTTGTGTCTAGTAGTTCTGGTGTGCAGTGCCCTATAGTGTCATTTTGAGGGTAGAAGTTGAAATAATTTATGTCCAGGATGTGAGGGGTCTGTAGATATTTTCACAGCCTTCTTTTTGAAGGCTTGCAAAAAGAAACTTGTTTTAAAAAAATAATTTTTTTTAAAAAAAGAGACATTCTTAAACATTTTGTTGTACCTGCTAAATGTTTTATTGGAGGCGTTACCTAATCATGTCATGTAAACATCTTCAAGACAAATAAATCTTCTTTCATACATGTCATATTGAGCATCTATGGCTATTGACAAGATGGAGGTACTTTGCTTCATCAATACCCTATTCTCATTTCCCTCTTCTCTAATCTCACTTCTAACTCTAAACTATTGTGGAAAAATTTATTCCTTTACTTGGTTAAAGTATACCAACCTAAAAAAGCTTTATTAGATATTTCTTTAACAATGATCACTGCATCTTTTCCATTGGATCAAATGCCAATGTGTGATTGAATAATCATTTATTAATTTTTTTACACATATGCAATACCAGAAAACTAATATCTACAAGACTAGTTTATGTATCTATCATGGCACTGGGCCTATTTCCTAATAGTGCCAACTTTTTATTTTTATACCACATGAGTAAATGCCAGAGTGCTGGTATTAAACTGATTATTTTTCCTAATATTCTTTAACAATTTGTGCCATTCAAGTGAAGTTCTATGACTTTATGTTAAACTACAGTAGACGAAGCCATCATTTCTCCATAGCTATAGGAGATACATTGTTAGGATTATATTCATTTCACTTAAAGAGAATAAATTTACATGTAGATTTTTTTTTCTTTTGAACAAAAAAGTTTGTTTTCATTTATGTTCTAGATCAGGGACTCAGTTTTTATCTGCCCAATAATACTCATTATTTTCTATGTCTCTCCTTCTTTTGTCATACATGCATTCATACTTGCTGTCTGAATTTGTGTTCATCTCCCTCCTGCTGCTCTTTTTCCTAGTTTGCTTCTTAAAATTGCTATGTCAGCTATAAACATGCACTGAAAAGAATCTAATCCATTGTGATACATATACACTGACCAAAGCACTGAGGAATTTTTTTTTTGAAGAGACAAATGCTCAGCATAGGAAAACAAATTGAAAACAAGTGCCAATACCCTTTGTAGTAGAAATGAAATTGGGGAGGGTGAATGTCAATGACAATAGCAGCATGAGAAAGTAGAATATTGATAGAATAGGCTGAACTTGAAGAATAAAAAAATATGTCTTCTCCATATTAATCCTATGTAATTGAGATGCTTAGCCTGTGTTAGGGAAGGGGGTCATTTTTTTGTCCTAGTTCTGTTGTTCAAACCACTGTCAATCAGTAATATTGTTCAGGTGAATAATATTCTAGAAAGCAGTTTAGCTTAAGGTAATGAAAGCCACAGCTTTTCTTCATTACTGATTTCCATTCCCATCTGCAACTGCTAGAGCCATGTGAAGAAGGTAAACGAAAAGGCAGTTAAGATTGAATGTAGGCAAACTTGCATCCACTACTTCTTAAGTTATTTTTAAAAGTTCTAATACCTTCCATCTTAAAAAAAATACATTTCTAAAAGCCAAAAGTGAAAAATGTTTGTTCTAAAAAATATCCTAAGCAATTTTTTTTTAAAAAAATTCCTTTTATGATGAAGCTGCTTCAAAATATATCTACTTGTGGTTAACTTGGTAACCAAATGTATGATGTTTCTAAAAAGTAGATATTGAGGTTTTTGATGCATTGTAAGTGGCTCCTTCTGTATCCTCTTTTCCTGGCACATCTGTCTAGTAGGCATTGCAAATTGCTTTCAGAATTACATAAAGGAGCTTAGGCTTCAAAATAGAAGTCAAGAGCTTACATAAATAATGTTCTTATCCATTAACAAGATATTTGTTTTTCATCTTTACATTTTAAAAAGGCTATAGTGCTTCATCTTGAAATTAGAAGACCTATTTTCACTCGCTTGATTATCTTCCCTCTGACAATAAAAGAAGGGTAAGTCATGCTGTAGCATAGATAGATGCCTGGCTTGACAAGAGTCCATGTCAAAAAAACATTGACCACAAGCTAAAAATGAAATGGCGGTGTAATATGCTAAAAAGGTTGGTGCAGTTACTGCATGAATGCCATATAATATCTTAATCAGACCTTAAACTTCTATTTGGATTTAAACAGACCTGGCTACTATGTTCTATTCTAACCACTGTAGTGATAGAACAATTTTGAGAAACTTGGGGTTTGGGGACCTAGACACTAGGTTCTGGAAAGAAAGTTATATATTTGATATGATTGCTCTGGAGAAGAGCTAAACAGAAGGTAATTCTATTTTCCAATATCTTCCAAAAAAGTTAAATTAGTGTTTCAGAAAATGTATTTCTATTATTTCTTAGCATATTTCAATTACAAGAAATGAAATTTCATTAAATCTTAGGAAGGATTTTTCGATGGCATAAATTCCATGGTATCTGCCCTTTTTAAATCATCTTGATGGATCTGCATTTTTTAAATGAACAGATCATCAGACAGGCTGTAGGAGCATAATTTTTGCATCTGCAAGGAACTGCAGTTGTTGAAGAATGGGCTACTAGTTTCCATTTAATTTAAAATCATTCCATTTTAGTTAAAATCATTCTCCCAATATCTTGGGTACTGAAGGGTTTAGTAAAGAATTAAAATACATTGCACTTGAACACATGAAGATATATGCTGTGGATTACAGTGATTACAAATCGAATTCTTTCCTTGATGCAGTGTCCATGAAGAATCACTTGCAGAGGCTGCAAATGAAAGTGAAGTCATCTAAAATTTAAGTTTCTCTTGCATGAAGGCAATCATTTGCATTATTGTATGCAGGCCTTTATCCATCAAAAAGCAATTCTGTTTTTTTGTGTCCCCCCCCCCCACTGAAGGTGAGGAAAAAAAACAGGAAGATAAAGTGTAGTGAGAATCAAAGGAAAACAAAAAGCTTGAATCAAGTGGAATAAACAAGAAACTTAGGAGAAAAATAACAATGGGCTGGAAGGATTATGTTTTCTTCTTGTCAGAACCATGAGATCGAAATATTGCAGGGAGGGGGGGAGTAGATTGAAAAAAAGAGGTGAAAAGATACAATCAGAAATTACAGTGGGGAACACCGTGGAATGGAAGTAAAACAAAAAGGGATAATTTATTTTTATTTTATTTTATTTTATTTCCAATTTATATACCGCCCTTCATAACCATCTCTATCAATTTTCCTCTCATGTGCCCCATATACCATTCTTGACCTACTTTCCTCCTGTAATCCAATGCTCCCTCCCACACCAAGTAGCAGCCACTTACCTGCCTCTGGCCTTGAACTTGCAACTTCCTGCTGACTTGCTCTCACTTTTTTGCCCACTCTTGGTCATTCTGCTTCTTTGTTTAGGCAATAATTCCTGATAAAATAGTTAAATTTCAAACATTTGATATATAATTATCATTATGTAAACATATTTTAACATTTACATATATTTCCATAAATCTATTGATAGAACAGGATAGGGTAGGGTGGGGTAGGGTAGGGTAGGGTAGGGAAGGATAGGGTAGCATAACATAGGATAATCTTTTGTCAGGTTTCCAAGTGATGAAACCCATTCAAAAAGAAATAGGCAAAGTCCATCTTCCAAAACAAATTTATTTAGGTAGGCATCAAATTGGCAAATTCTCCTATTTGCTGTCACGGCAGTCAGGAGCGGGTAAGACATCGGCAGTTGTCCAATAGGACCGAGTCTACTGGAAATTTAAGCTCCGCCCTCTCCTACTTGACTCCAGTTTTTGGACTCGGTCTGCCAGGACAGCCGTGTCTATAGAGCGCTCTTCTTAATTTCGCTGAATTTTGGCTTTTCGATCTCGGAACGGACTGGATTTGGTTTTTCGCTTCTTCCCTTTGAATTTGGCTGCTGCTTGTTTGGCTTGGCTGCCGGTGGGCAGCTCTGCTCAGCGTGTGCACGGGCTTGCTCTGCCGCGCTTCCCGGCTTTCCCTCCAGCTTCAGCTATCGGCGGAGGTACTCTTGGAGCCCCCCACTCACCATCCAGCAACAAAGCCAGTGTTGGGGTCTCTACCGGGCCGTTCCCACCTCTGATATTGGTGGAGAACTGCTGCGCCTGAGAGCCTTTACTCTCGGTGGCTATTTTAGCACGATGCCACTCCCGCGCTTCTAGTTGCACCTCAGCCATTAGGCTAGCGACTTCAGCACAGACCTTCACTTCGGGGACTGCTGCCTTCCTACAGGAATCACAGTATCTGGGGGCCCCTGATTGATATAGCCGCCCAAGAGGACAGTTTTGTGACCCTTGCTTCCTCACGGCTGGTGCTCAAGATGGCGGAAGCCTCTAAATCATGCCATTCCCGCCAGACCCAGTCCAGGGACAAACGTCCACAAGAAGAGGACCCGGGTGAGGGTTCCTCCAAAGGGAAGGTCCAGGGCAGTTGGCACAGCAACCTCTCCTCGCCCCATAGTCTCCAAACCATCTCGTGAGGAGGAGAGGTGCCACAAGGCAATGGAGAAGGCCTTTCAGAAGGCCCAGGCCTCTTCCAACTTTGAGCTCGGCCACACCCCAGGGGCACAGCCTTGCCTATCTTCCAAGGAGGCCCAGCCTTTCCTCTCTTCTTCAGCTGCACAATCTGCCAATCTGCCTTCTTTACAAAGGCCGGTTCCAGCCCTATCCCCAGACGGATCTGTCCACAAAGACCTTGCTGGTGATACGGAGGCTGAGTCAATGTTTCAGGCGGTCCAGGAGGCTTCTGTCTCCTTTGTCCCTGAACAACCAGTTACTCAAGCCCCTACTGCTCTGGTGCCTAACCAGACTCCTCAAGAGTTCCCTGACATACCACTGGCCTTGGCTGTGCTCATTTCAGAGGCTATACGCCAGGGTATCTTGCAAGGTCTCCAACAGAGATCTCCTTCTGAAGTCTCTGTACACTCTTGTCCCCAACATGTCTCCAGGGAGCCTTCCTACCAGGAAGAAGTGGAGGAAGCAAGGGAGGTCGGTGACAATGTTGATTCTACCAGCCAGGGCTCCCTCTCAGAAGGGGAAATTGTTGCTGACCACGACCTCTCAGATGATGAGGGCTTAGAGTCGGATCAACCCTCCTTTATTGGTCTTTTCCATCCCCAGATGTTTCGTTCCTTACTCCACAAAGTAAGGAATGAAAGTAAGTAAGGAACGAAAGTAAGCCACCCGCCTAGGGGAGACTTCTTCTGCAACTCAGATTTCATCCTCTACTGCGGATCCTACCTCTTCGTTGTTCCAGGAGCCCACTGTTCAAAAGGAGGTGGTTCCTGCCCCCAAATTGTTTTCCGACGTGGTTCTCCAACAATGGTCCTTCCCTAGCTCAGGCCCGGTACTCAATAACCTGGACAAGCGGTTCTACAATAAGGCTCCTGATTTTTTCCATCTGCTTCAGATTCCTTCTGTGGACGCCCTAGTGCTGGCTCTGTCTTCTGCCTCTCCCCTCACAGGCCCTCCTGAGGAGTGTTTACGTCCTGAGGAAAAGAAAGCTGAAAGAACCTTGATCAAGAGTCAACAGGCTTCGGCCTGGTCCATGCAGGCTTCTTCTGCAGCCTCCTTTTTTAACAGAGCCACTATTCTCTGGTTGCGGCAGCTTCAAGCTCGCTTGCCTCCATCTGATCATCGCTCACACCAGGATCCAAACAAGATTCTGGTGGCCGTGGAATTCTCCGCTGATGCCACCTTAAATGCGGCCTGCTTCTCCGCCAAGGCCGTAGGAACTTCGGTCACATCTTGTCGCCTATTATGGCTCTGTAATTGGCAGGCAGACATCAGAAGTAAATGGCGCCTCGCCTCTTCCCCCTTTGCAGGCGAGAAGCTCTTTGGCTCTCAAGTGGGCCCTCTCCTTATAGAAACAAAGGATCACCGCAAGGTGTTGCTGGAGACCGGACAACCGATCTCAGACCTTCTTTCGTCCTTCTTCCTATCGAGGCACGGAGACTTCCTTTCCAGCTCAGCGATCACAATGTTCCTTCCCTTCCAGAAGTTCAGCTTCCCAAGATCCCCAGGTTAGACAGGGTTCTCGGTTTAGTTTCAAGCAGCCCTTTCGAGGGGGCAGGGGACGTCCCTTCCGGAGGTCCCATTGATCCCACATCACATCTAGCTATTGGGGGTCGGTTGTCTCACTTTGCTGATCAGTGGGACATTTCTGTTTCGGATGCCTGAGTCAAGTCCACTATTCATTTTGGCCTGTCTCTAGAGTTTTGCTCCATCCCTCCGAAGCTTTTCCTGCGCTGCCCTTCTTCCAGGGACCTCCTCAAGAGGGCGCAACTTGATTCAGCCATCCAGCACTTGTTGGATATCGAAGCCATTCAGCTGATTCCTCCATCCCAGAGGGGCCAGGGCTTCTACTCCCATCTATTCCTTGTTCCCAAGGAACAAGGCAAGGCACTGCGTTGTAAAAGAATAGCCCTCCATCAGGAGGGCTATTCTTGATCTAAAATCCTTAAACCGGCACATTGTCTAGCACCGGTTTAAGATGCAATCCCTCCAAACTATCCTCCTTAGCATTCGGCAAGGAGATTTCATGGCGTCAATTGATCTGACTGAAGCCTATCTCCACATTCCAATTCGGCCTGCCCATCACAAATTTCTTCATTTTTGTCCTAATGGGCATCATTTTCAGTATACCGCTCTCCCCTTTGGGTTATCCTCCACTCCCAGGGTTTCACTAAGATAATGGCAGCCATTATGGCTCATATTGGTTCCATTCCTATCAGAACCATGTTCTATCTGGATGATATTCTCATCTTTTTCCGGTCTCCGACCCAGGCCTGTCACAATATCGATAGCACCATCCAAATTTTACAGTCCCACAGTTTCTCCATAAACTGGGCTAAAAGCCAAGTTGTTCCTTCTACTCATCTGCAACACTTGTGGGCGGTCATTGACACTATCTAAATGGAGGTTTCCTTGTCTCAAGAACACCAGATCAGTCTGTCCACACTTGCTAGGCATTTCCGACGACACCGAGCTGCCTCATTGTTAGATCTTTCCACCCTACTGGGGAAAATGGTGTCATCTTATGGGATCATTCCTTGGTCTTGCCTCCACAGCAGGGAGTTCCAATGGCTACTACTCCCCTTCCAATGCAGTGCCTTGCCTCTGTCCTCCCGGAGTCTTCAGCTCCCTCCGTCAGTGGTCGACTCGCTTCTTTGGTGGACTTCTCCGGTGGTGTCCAAGGGCTGCAAATTCCTGGAGCCACAGAGGATTGTCATCACCACTGATGCAAGTCTCCTGGGTTGGGGGGCTCACCTAGGTTCACTCATGGCGCAGGGCCATTGGTCCCTTCAGGAACAGTCCCTCAGCATCAACGTCCTCAAACTCAAAGCCGTCTACCTGGCCCTTCTCAAGTTCGAGCCCCATGTCATCGGTTGGGATGTTTTGGTCCTAACGGACAACATCTCGACCAAGGCGCACATAAACCGGCTTGGCGGAATTCGCTCGAAGCTGCTTTTGCAGGAGACTCTCTGTCTGGGCCTGTGGGCCGAGAATCACTTACTTTCCCTTCGGGTGGATTACACTGCCGGGAAGGACAACATTCAAGCAGATTCCTTCAGTTGCTCACAGATAAATCACACAGAATGGTGCATCACTCCCAGTCTCTTCAATCTACTGTCCAACATTTTGGCATTCCTCAGATAGATCTTTTTGCCACCAGCAAAAATCACCTATTTCCCCACTTCTTCTCCTGCTTTCCATCCCCCGGAGCGGAGGCGGTGGACGCCTTGCGCAGCCCTTGGCCACAAGGAATCCTGCTTTATGCATTCCCTCCTCTTCCGCTAATTGCCAAAGTGGTTCGCAAGTTGTTGCAGGAAAAGGCGAAACTGGTCCTTCTCACGCCTCACTGGCCCCACAGACCATGGTTTGCGGACCTAGTGTCCCTATCTGTGGCCCCTCCATGGCGAATTCTGGACAACCAGATTGTGTTATGGCAGGGCAGTCTGCTCCACCCAGACCCTCAGTCTTATCATCTGATCACCTGGAGGTTGAGCGGCTCTGTTTGACTAACTCAAACGTTTCACCAGCAGCTATTTCCATCATTCTAGCAGCTCGTTGGCCCTCCACGACTCATATTTATGCCTCAACATGGAAGTCATTTCTACGCTGGTGTTCTAGGCGCAGTTTCAACCCTTCATCTGTTTTGATTGTTCAGCTTTTGGATTTTCTACAGGAGGGGTTTGCTTCCAGCCTCTCCACCAACACCCTACGCTGGCAGGTTGCAGCATTATCCTCTGTTTTGTCATGCGGACCAGGTTTTTCTCTCTCCAAGGAACCCCTCATTCAGGCCTTCTTGAAAGGTGCCACCAATCTACGGCCTCCGGCCGTTCATAGATTCCCTACGTGGGACCTTAACAAAGTCCTCACGGCTCTTACCAAGCTGCCTTTCGAGCCTCTCAGGGAAGTCAACCTGAAGTTCCTGTCCTTCAAAGTTTCCTTTTTGGTGGCCATCACTTCAACCCGTTTATATCGGAACTCGCTTCCCTTTCTGTTCGTTCCGATCTCTGCGTTTTCCACAAGGACAGGGTAGTGCTCCGTTTAGATCCCACATTCATTCCAAAAATCTACTCCACCTTTCACAGTCTCAAGAACTCATTCTCCCCAATTTTTGCCCTTCTCCTCGTCATCAATTGGAAAAAGTCTGGCACATCCTGGACGTACGCAGAGCCCTGAAGATATATTTGTCCCATACTTCGTCTTTCCAGAGGACGGAAGCCCTCTTCATTTCCTTCCAGCCATCATCTATGGGTGCACGAGTCACATCTACCACAGTTGCTCATTGGCTGAGAGCTACTATCTCAACTGCTTACGAGGCCCAATCCTTACTTGTGCCCCAACGTATCATTGCACATTCCACCAGAAGAGCCACCACTTCCACGGAGTGGGCAACTCAGGTTCCGCTGGAAGAGATCTGCAGGGCGGCAACTTAGTCTTCGGTGACTCCCTTTATTCGACATTGCTGGTTGGATTCCTTCGCTTCCACAGACGCTGCCTTTGGCAGGAGAATGCTTTAAAGTGTCCGACCAGATCCCTCCCTCTAGGACATGTGACTTTGGTATGTCCCGCTCCTGATTGCTGTGACAGCAAATAGGAGAATGGGCATTGTACTTACCTGATACGCCCCTTCTCTATCCAGCTGTCACAGCAGTCAGCCCCACCTCGGTCGGTTTCAGGCAGGGGATAGTCGGGGAGGGGGTTGCTTTCACTTTCATTTTTATCTCTATAGACCCGCCGGTCTGCTGGAAACCTTCGCCTCAAAACTGGAGTTAAGCAGGAGAGGGCAGAGTTTAAACTTCCAGTAGACTCGGTCCTATTGAACAACTGCCGATGTCTTACCCGCTCCTGACTGCCGTGACAGCTGGATAGAGAAGGGGCGTATCAGGTAAGTACAACGCCCAGTCTGTTGTAATTCTGGATCTGACACAAATCAGAATTATACCACATAATGTTGTTAGAAACATCCCTCAAAAGTTACATTCTCCAATGAAAACTCAATCCACGTTTCTTCAAACTCCATCTTCCATTCTCACCAGGAGCAGCTTCTGTTCCCATGGGAAAGAAAGTCACCTAGCCAAAACAATCCCCACTATCTATTTGCTCCTTCCCCCCACCTTAAGAATGTGGGGAGCCCCAAAACTCCCCTTAAATAGTAAAGAAAAAGAAAAGGAATAGATGAGTATAATAGAGAGCTAAATAAAATGGCTATACATATGTCAAATTTCGGCTTGACACCTTTATTGACTTTTTTTTTTACTGTGAGCACGCTGGCCAACATTAAAAATGAAATTCTATTGTCTGCTCTCAAAACAATATACACTAATACCCTATCTCTCCCCTCCCCATACTAAAAGTTCACATGTTCATTCTTTCAAGTATATTCTTTGATGAGTCCCTTACATATGGAATAAATGTTCATAATGGAAAGAATACATAATATAGTATTCTGACTACCTGATTCTGTGGGGTGACTTAAATATTTTGATGAATGTAAAATTATTAGAAATACAAAAATATAGCTGTAATTGAAATTGGAAAATATTTCAGGTTTATAAGCAAGAGTTTCAGTTGATAGATGTACTGTATAACATTCAACCCATTGTCAGAAATTTTACATCTACTTCTTAGGCTAATAAATATTATGCACTACAATTTTTTACTTTATGGAATATGTCCTAGACTCTCCTACTCATTCTATTGTCATTTCAGATCACATTCCCATTACTTTAACCTTTCCCTTTAAAAACTTTGCTAGCTTGTGGAAGGCAATATTGTAATACTTCTTTGTTACAGGAGGAGAGTGTTTTAAGTATTCTTAGACAATTAACTTTCCAATTTTTAAAAAATAAATCATAACTCATATTCTGTTCAGAATGTATGGAATTTTATAAGATTGTATGTAAGGTTATGTTATTGCTTATATCTCTAATAGAAAACCAGGAAAAAAAATCTTAGGCATCAACAGCTTAAAAACTTTTGTTAAAAAAAGACTCTTAGATTATGTAAATCTAAGAGCAGGTTTGCAGTATAAAGATTTTGTATTTTGCTAGTTAAGGGGATTTCCATGCTGAGAAGGTAGAATTTTCATTGAGCAGATTAAAATTAAAGTATTGGGTGTCTGGTGAAAGACCTAGAAAGTTGCTGACACATTGTCTGTAGCAACAAAATCAGCAGAGCTTAATTTCTTAAATAGTTACTGAAGATGGCCAAACTATCTTTGATTCTTTATCCCTTGCTATTTAATTTAATTCTTGAATCTTTGGTCACCATGGTAAGGCAATTTTTAGATATTAAGGGTAATCCATTGGCAGAGGATGGCTAAAAATTATTTCTATTATATTTTGGGAATTTGGGACCAATGCTATACTTTGCCTAATTTTATAAAGGTGGTCCAGTACATTTTAGAAAGTATTTTGGGTGCAAGATAAATTGGGATTAAATTTGCTTACTTCTCTTATGCCCTAATATATCAATATCTGTAATTTTGTGAGGCAAAATTAATGTTATTAAAATTAATATGGTATTATCTCCCATTTGATTTGTGTTCTTAGCACTAGTCCTATGTTAAGATTGAATAAAGTCTCCTTTGGATTGATAAATTTTTTAGGAAAATTATTTGGGATAATAAACCACCAAAATTTTCCTTAGCTAAATTGAGATTACTATTTGAGGTAGGTGGTTTTAATTTATCTGGTATTCAAAAATATAATTGGACTGATATTTTATCAGCCACCAAATATAATGAATATTATCCCCTATGGACCTAGTTGGAAAATTATTATTTTGCCTTTGAAATCATGGAAAGTGCTTGGAATAGAGAAGGTATCTTATTTCTTGGAGTACAGGATAGCACGTTGGAATAATTAAGAAATTACTCCTGATGAATATAAAAATACAGAATATAGAAATACTATTAGTTGCACTCATGAATGATTTTTGATTGGTGATGCATCCATCTTTGCTCTTCATCACCTCTCGGTGGTTTTCAATACCATCAACCATATTAACCTTCTGGATAATTTAGGGAATTAGGGTGGGTCACACACTTCTCTGGTTCACCCCCTTCATCTAAGACTGGTCCAAATCAATGTTGGTAAGGAGCAGGAGATCCAGCCCACAGACTCTGATTTGTGGGGTGCCACACAGCACGATGCTTCTCCTTTTTTAACATGTACAAGAAACCACTGGGTGAGATTATCTGTCACCATGGAGGAGGTATCATCAGTATGCTGATAATACCCAGTTAGATTTCTGCCCTGGATGAAATGGGTGATATTTGTGGAAGTTCTCTTGTGGTGCCTGCAGGCTGTGGGAACCTAGATGGGGAACAACAGATTTCATTGAACCCTGGCAAAATGGAGTTGTTGTGGTGGTCCCCTTTGTGTCATGGAGTTTATCATTTTTGGTTGTGTATGAAGACAAACCCAATGTATAATCTGGGGGTCCTCCTGGAGTCATGGCTCAAACAGCAGATGGCAGCTGTGGTTGGGAGGAACTTTGCTCAACTTTGTATTGTCTGCCAGTTATGCCCTTTCCTGGATAAGGAGCCTCTCCCCTTGGTTACTCATGCCTTGGTTATCTCCTGTTTGGACATTGCAATGTGCTTTACATAGGGCTTCTCTCAAAAAGAATCTGGAAACTTCAGCTGATACAAAATGCATCCACATAGGCAATCTTAAGCATCCAAAGAATGGCGCACATAACTCTATTGCTATGTAGGCTGCATTGGGTGTCAGTCTGCTTCTGGGTCCAATTCAAGGTGTTGGTTATGACTTTTAAAACCCTACATGACATAGGACCAGGCTACCTACTGAACCATCTTTACATTACATCAGCCTGTCCCACCTGGTCAAGCAGGAAAGGTATGTTGAGGATTCCATCAACTGAAAACTTCTGAGTGGTTGACTCCAGGAAGAGAGGCCTCTTTACCATTGTTGTTGTGGAACAATCTGAAACGGAGGTGTTACAGGCCCCCACTTCCAAAAAGTTCTGAAAACACGACTCTGCAGTCTTGCTTGGGGTTCACAGAGGAGACACAATCATGGAGCTGGTTAGTGTCCTAAATGCCTTAACCCCACTTTTTAATTTACTTTTAACATTGATTTTTGCCTCCATCCTTTTGCCTCTTTTAAAATTTAATTTTTATAAACTGTTTTCATGTTTTAATATTTTATTTGTACACGACCCAGAATCCTTCCGCAAGGGAAATTAGCAGTTTCAAAATTTAATTAAATAAATAAGTGAAGATTCTCATAAAATTGCTTAAGAGTTTTCTTAGAAGGTCTCAGGTAAGGAAAGTTGGTTGATGTGCTATGATCATAGATTCTTGAATATACTATTGCAACACTAACTGTGCAGTATTTTTTGAGGCTGGAACAATTGTTCAAAATTTCAGGACTTTTTTGTGAGCAATATCTATATCAAAAATCACATGGAATAAAAAACTTGCCCAAAGCTAGATTTTCTGTAAACTAAAGTGAAAAGAAATTTCAATATAAACAGCTAAACCAGTTGAACATTGTTATATACATTAAGCAGCTAAAGAAGACAGGTGTGATTAGTATTTGTATTTCCCAAGTTACCACCAGTGACACTTTCCCAAACGAGACCATTATTTCTTAAGTATTTCCTAAGTTACCACCAGTAACTTTTTCTCAAAGAAATCATTCATTCATTCATTCATTCATTCATTCATTCATTCATTCATTCAAATTTGTTATAACTACCCAAAAGCAATGGACTGACAGTGGTTAATCTATGGTCTACTGCTGAATTCATTACATATACCTGTTTGTGGGGATATATATTCACAAAATATAAGTTGCAGTTACATTTGCCTGCCACCATCATAGCTGACTTTCACTGTCTTCTTGCTCCCATGCTAATGAGGTGTGCCTGGCCTGGCTCTTTTACAAGGCAGCTGCTGGCCATCTTCCACAGGTCTCACAACATGCACCAACTTGGGAAGAAAGTCTACCTGTTGTATCTTTTATTTGTTAAGGAGAAAAACACAAGTTGGACATTGGGGGGAAAAGTCTGTTTTAAGCTGTTGAGCTGTTGAACAATTGAGTAGACTTTCTTGGGAAATTGTGATCTGTTCTTTGCCAGATGGCTGTTTGTCAATGATTCTGTAGTAGTGGATTCTTGCAACAGGCAGGAGGTTTACCGAGATCCCTTCCAGTCTTTACATTGTGTGATTCCTACACGTTATGTTAATGGAAACTGAGATTCTTTCCAAAATTATCATATTCTGTATTTCAGATTATATATTGATATATTAGTTGATAATCCTATGGTTTTGGTTTACTTACTAGCGCTTGTCTGATTGCTTGGGTGCTTTGTTTTTGTTTTTATGACATGCATAACCTTATTTTCCTCCCTACTCTCTTTGCCAATAATCTTAGAACTGTCTGTAATAACATAACAGATGCCCTCTACCTGAAGTAATTATGTACAATATATAGCATCACTATTAATAACACAGTAAATTTACATTCTGGTGGCTTCCATATAGGGCACATGTATGCCCCTATGTATATTTGACTATAGGAGACTTTTTGGTACATAGCTAACAAAATCCCTGTATATCACCCGTTTCAAAGATTAAGTCTCTGCACAGAGATAAATCTACTAAATAATAGGTTGTTTAAAGCTTTGGAGAATGTTAAATGGTGAAAGTTCAAGAGACTTTTCTGTTTAATGTTATTTTTTGAAACACATTAACATTAAAATGTTAATGCCTTTCATGAAATAGAAAAAGAAAAACATATCTCTCTACAATCTCCTCCCCCCTCCCCATGTAGCAATAAGAACAAAAAATGATACTATTACATTTATATTCTTTTCAGGTGGTTTATTTCATCATTTGACTCATCATCTGAAGTCATAGATCTGTGTATATTCCCGGAACTGAATCAAAACAGATTGGGGTACCCTGTCTCATAAATAAATAGCTAACAATAAAATGTAAATATTCTTTTAAAATTATCTGGCCTCTCTTTTCTGTTTGAGTAAAAAGGGGAAATAATAAGAATAAGACTTTAACAATGACCAAGTAAACTTTTTAAGAATAGTGAATAGGTAGCTAAAGAGCTAAATAATACTGTGGACTTCCCTTTAGCTGAGAATGTTTTTTTTTCATGGAAGGTGAGGTTTTAACGAGCAAAATTTCTTGTAGGAGGTAATATTTGCATTGCTCAGTGCAGTGGGTGACCTTATATGTTCATTCTTCATCTGTGTATTGGAAATACATAAATGAATTCCTGATGCTTATTAAACATTCCGTATTTGAACATAAGCACACATACACCCACACATTTGCATACTTGAGTATCTCAGGTTTCCTTCCTTGCTTTATTATTTGTTCCCTAAACTATAAACCTTCCTGTGTTGTAAGCAAACTACATTAATCTTGATTTTTTTTCTTTTAAAATTAACTAATTATTTCACAAAGGAAATTGTTGATTATTCAGTAACAAAAGACTTGATTATGCTGCTTATATTAATCTCCTGGACCTGGATGCTAGAGAAAAGTGAGAAGTACAAGCTCAGTTCCTTTTTTCCATCAATCCTGGTGGCATTAATGTACTACAGTTTGGGAAATATGCCATCATTCCTGTTTTCTACTTTGAAGTTTATGAGGAAGCAGGAGGCTATAATTCCTAAGTGATGAGATAAAAGCACTTTGCAAATGCTTATAACAGTCTCCTATTATTTCATGACCATTGCTGCTTTAGAATTCTGGATATTCTCACATGACTGTATTGAGTTAACTTGAGCAAGTCAATCAAAAATTAGTAAAATCAATAATGGGCTTCATGAATACTCTGCATGTGCTCTTTATAGATTTGATCTTTCTATATAATGCGTCTTGCTGTACCAAAATTGTATATGAATGCATAATTGTGCAAGTATGTTAACTTCTTGTTTTAGGTTTGTGCCATATTTATTTAGTTATCAACTTTATATGGCTGTCCTTCTCACAAAAAGTGTCTCTGGGTGGTGTACAATGACACGATGCAGCATTCAATTTGTATATTGTACTGATCAAATTATTGCCCAGCCTGTGGCCAAACTGATGACATTGATTATAAAGCAGTGTTTTTGTATATATTCAAAATATAGTTTATTTAATATATGAGACAGCATGCTGAATGTAAGCATTCCTAGCATTTTAATTTCACTTCTATTTCTACATGCTACATAATTGAAATCTGTGAAAAGCAAATAAGCACTCTTTTTTTTCTTTCTCATTTCTCTTCATCTCACGTATGCTCTCTCTGTATTCCAACCTCTTCTTTAACTATTCAGCAGCAGGGAGAATGGGACTTGACTTCCGATTAATAATAATTTCAACATTTTTTAAAGTTTAAATTTATTCTGTCAAGAGAAGATGTTAAGCTCTGTTTTGACCGCTACAGTTTTATATAAATATTATAAATGAATGATAAGAATACCCATCCTTCATCCAAAACCATTACCCTGCTATATTATTTTTTACCAGTCTCTCTTAACAGCTATATGTTGAATCTTAAAGAAAGGTTTTGGTTGAATTCTGATTTTTATTTGAAAGTTTCAAATTAGTATTAATTATTAATACTCTGAGTATTAATCTCAAAGTATAGAGAGATATTGTATTACACAGAGTAATATAGAGACCCAAACTCTGTACTTCTGAGCTTGGTTTCAGATCTTGAAGATCTTTAATATTTGTTTTAACTGTCTATCTGGTTCAAAGTAGAAGCATTTTTGCATTAAAAAACCCTTCTCAGTACAATCATATCTTTAAGGAATGATATCCTACAAAGATAATTAATCCTGAAATAGAATCCATGGGAATGAAATAGGATACATAGAGCAGGGCCTTCTTTACCATGATCCAACTATGGAATATGTTTAACTGTTAACTTTATTCCAAAATTTGATGTGATCCAGATATGCTCAATTTTTGCTGTTACTGGCCTTTCACTTTAATGCTGGTTATGTTGGCTGGGACATATTGGTCCTGCAATACATTTAGAGTCCACAAGGTTGGAGTAGCTACAGTGGAGGCTACTTGACCATTTTGCTTTGTAGCAGTCTTTTTCAATCTGCTGTAAGTGGCTGTGTATATTCTAAAAATTCTTGACAGCTTTTCCTCAGCATTTCCCTATATCCCAGTGGTCCCCAACCTTTCCGGCTTGTAGACTGGCAGGGAGGGGGAGTTTCTGTGTTCTTCTGGTTCTGTGTCGGAAGGTCGGAAAATGGGACAAAACACATTTAACAACTCTCTCCTTAACAATGGAAATTTGGGGCTCAATTGTGGTTGTAAATCAAGGATTACCTTTATTGGTTATAATGTCAGGAAAGGCTCCATTTTCAAAAGGTGTTAATTCTCTTTTGTCAAACCGGCTGACCATTTATTTTTAAATACAGAAAATGGAGAAATAAAGTAACGTTTTGAAAATTTAGTATCATAGAGTTATAAGCCTACTAACATTCTAAATTTCTGGGGGAGGGGCACACACCTGGGCATTTCTGCAGTTTTTTGCCAGTGTCACAGAGAATAGCATTACAATTCTTCATTTCCTTTTGTGCCATTAAAGCAGCAATAGCTTTTATTATGCACGGAAGAAAAAGAGTGAAGATACTCCAGTAAAGACCAGCTGCAATAAAATATGGGTTCATAAAATATATAGTGACATAGATTTATCTGTTGAGGAGATTTAAAACTATGTTTAAACTGCACTGCAGTGCTATAGTTTAAAAAAAGAGGGATAGTGATCTGGATTATTTGGATAATGGGTGAAAGGAGGCCGATATTTTCCAATTATTTGTTTCTTTGTATTTATTAGTTAATAAATATGCCTGGTATTAATCAGCAGATGTGCAAACTGGTTTAAAAGAAACCACGATTATAGTAGTATAGATGACAGTAAGATTTGAACCCAAATGAACCTGTAATTTTACAGAAGACTACAGCATTTACTACGGAGAAAATATACATAGAATTTTACTGTTAGCCACGCTTAATCTTATGCTTAAATATTAGGGGTTTAAATTATCAAATGGCAAGGTATTTAAGTGGATGTTAATATTTAGTTTTAATATTTTAAAGTTTTAAAAAATAAGTACATTATTAGCAATATTATCAAAACTGATGAAACAACTGTATGAGTGACTCTTATTGAACTGTATTTAAACTATTTGTTTACAAAGAAGTCAGTACAGGTAGTTATATAAAAAGCATAATTATATGTCTGAAACAGAAGCGTTTGGAACAAATACACAGCACTTTCTTCTATAAATGGTATTTGTGCTTAAACTCTCTGTGACAGTCTTTTTCATGGGGATGCACGACTGTTAAATTAAAAAACTTATGCTTGAATTGGTATGTCCAGTAACTCTGTGCTGCACAATTTGGATTTTCTTCAACAAAAATTTCACACCATCAGGAAACATAATAATCCTCATTTAGGGGATGACATGGTTTCCTCTGTCTTGCTGTTCAGGCTCAATTTGCAATAGCTTGGAAGAGGCCATTTAAACAGGCATGGTAGATGTAGCTTTATTTCACTTTTCATGAAGCAGATTTAATGGGGTGGTCTGTTCTTATCATGAAAGCAAACACCTTGATATAGCCACACAGCATAAATACATAGTTCAGAAAGAGCTTTACTATTGGGTGCTGCTAAATGTATGAAGTAGTTTCAGGTGGCTGATGCTTCTGTGGGTGGGGGCAGTATCCACATCTGAGAGTCTCAATGGATGAATTATCTATAGATACATAAACTAGATAAACCAGACCATGAAATCAACTCACAGGGAGATTAAAACTATTGTTATTGAATGTGACTATAACAACATAATCTTACAAATCTATTATGCTGTACTTACTTTCCCTTTTCATACACCAGTGAATTCTGAATGTTATCACTTTACTCTGGACATAAAAACATTTCAGCTAGTTTTGCCTAGGTAACAACGCTTGTCATATTTCCATCTTCCTTATTCTATAAAGAACATGTTATGGTCCCATAACTAACATTCATTTACCAGAAAACAAAGCCAATTGTGTTACTCTTCAAATTTTTTCCAGCTTTCTAATATAGCTTACAAACCCATAGTATCTCTTTTCTCTAGGTAGGAAACACATTTCCAAATAAAGTATCATTGCAGCTCCATTTTTAAAAAAAAATAGAAGAATTTTTTGAAATGCTGACACTTTGCTTCGACATCGGTCAGCTTCACATTACAGTATATTAATTGAAGGAAACTTGGAAAAATAATAAAATCAGGTGGGTCATACACCCTGGCATCACCAAGGGAAATATTGTATCTGCAGGCACACTTGTGCCCTTAATAATTTTTAATTGTTAGTAGAATGGGCTGGGTTTTATGCTTGTAAATCCTTGTAGGGGAGCATAGAAATAATAGCCCTTGAAGAAAGGGAATGTTGGCCATCTCATGCTTTTCTGAAACTTTTTTCTCTTACTGAATTATTGCAGTCAATTAGAAATCATATAATGTATGGGATACTACTATCTTATTTGATTCAACTAAGTTGCATCATCAGTAATGGCATTGCCCTCAGTCAGTGAGATGGCAATAT
The DNA here is from genome assembly GCA_012654045.1 of Ptyas mucosa. Classification (NCBI taxonomy): domain Eukaryota; kingdom Metazoa; phylum Chordata; class Lepidosauria; order Squamata; family Colubridae; genus Ptyas; species Ptyas mucosa. Next base: position 14,543,247 of record WNWU01013815.1, on the reverse strand, counting down.
TTCTCTGCATTGCAGAGGAAATGAAGTGACACTCTTCCTGGACTACTGTATGCTGAATTATTTTATTACCTGACAAAACACATTGATAAGTTGGGCTGTCTTGCCACAATGCACAAGGTAGAAAGATAGGGAACATTACTGATTGCTTCAGCATCAAAGGATCATATTACCTTCTCAGCCACCTCTGAACAAACAACCATAAGATCATCAACTTACCTAACCATTTTTTCTCCCAAATCAGCTTCTAAAAGATTATTCACAAAAATGTGTCTTTTCGTGTTAATGTTCATACCTATTTTCCAAAGTATAAAATCTAGAAAATCATGAGATAGCCTCTTACAGCTTTTGAACTAATTTCCATGCTATGACAGAATGACTCTAAGACCCATGTCTCTTCAGGTTCCACTTTTGACTATTTTGACAAAGTGGCAGGAGTTGGTCTATTATGGTAATAGCATCCACCTAGCAATGACCTAGAGTGGAAATAATCCACAAAACAGGGAAGGATTACTCTGAACTATTATAAAAATAGATTGGTCATCATCTGGGTCTGAGAAAGGCAGTAACAACAAATGAATTGCTATGAATTTTATTACAAATTTAGTGCATTGACCATAATACATGGTGTTTTTCTTGTAGTTTCATAGAATCTTAATATTAGGCTTAGAGTCTGTTTATTATATAAAAGGAGTTCTAGGCAAAATGGCACTTCTAACAGTAGGCTGGTTTTAAAAAAGACATTTTATTACAAAAGCATATATAGATTGTTTTTCATTTCCTAGTTTGCTTCTTTTTTTGCTTATACATGAATGTTATACATTGCTAGTATAACATTCCAGATTTTTGTAAATATCCCAGTATAGTTTTTATATTTGGATATCTTCTTTTTATTTTCAGAGAAAGGAGTAAATTTGCAAATCAATATGTGAGTATATCTCCATGGTGTAATCTGGGCTTTTGAATAGAATTTTGTTGCATTTATTTTTTATATTCTGAAAATATCTGTTGAGATCCCTGTTTATGCTGTAAAGATTTTCTATTACTACAGTGCACAGTTTTGGCATATATGAATGACATTTTAGTATCACTAAGAACAGTAAGACACATTATGTTTTGTAGAACAAAGACCATTGAACAATGAAAGGAATCCTAAAAAGCCAAATCTTCACTCTCCACGATAAGCTTCAAAACCCTTTACAGTTTAAAGGAACCAGATTGTATTACTAGGTATAAATTATGAGGATCAATCATATGATTAACCAATGCCCAGGATTATTTGAAACCGTGAATTTTCATATACTGTTAAAGACTCTGGTAGAATTCAAATAATTAAGGTAAACAAATTTTCCTACTTGAAAGCATTTCCATTTATTTACTTAAAGTATTAATGTCATTGCTTTCTTTTTTTTTTAATAGGACCATTGTTTATTGAAATTGTATCCTCTTGATGGGTGAGGCTTGTCCTCATCTTCATATTAATAACTCCTGTCATGTAAATCCACTTAACGGTATAAAAGAATAAGGATGGAGTTAATTTTCTGGCTCTTCATAAAAATGTGCTTATGTAGGAAAGAGAAAAATTATTTATTTAAGTACTTTTTATTTATTGAAGTTGATATGCACCTCTAGTTTAATCCATTGGCAGAGAAAAGTTGAGGGTGGGCTTCATTTCAAATTCCATTGCATTAGTGTGGAAGCCTATGCTTTACTTATTTGCTTATTTCACATTATCCTGATTTTCACGTGATTTGGTTCTAAAGGGAATGTATTTTTCCACAGAATAAAACTGCTTCTTACATTTCAGTCTCTTTCAGTTCCCAGTCTTGAGATTACTTTTACTCTAACAGTAGATTTCATTAAAACAGTTTTATATGTGAGTTATAAAAACTTCAGTATAGAGGTGGGGGCAAATCTGAAATATATGGTTTGTTTATTTATTTATTAAATTTATATGCCGCCTATTTCGGTATCCAGAGCGGATTAGTTGATTAATCTCAATGTAAAGTGTTACATCATGCGCTTATATACCAAAAAGAATTGAGATTAAAATACAGTATATAAATAATAAATTGCTTTAAATAGTATTTAAGTCAAGTGCATTTTTAGTTATAGCTATGAGATCATAATGGATACAACAATATTCTTATTTTAAAACTTAAATAACATATTTTTGTGGCCTCTAGACACTAACATAAAATTCCCCAGCTAGCAGTAAACTAGTGGAAAACTGGAGCCAGTCGATTATCCTCGCAGAGATGTGTTTTGATTAAAAATTATTAACATTTTTGGTACTTGAGACATGATATTGGGTTTGGATTCGACCTTAGATAGGCTTTTTAATGTGTCCTTCAGCTGTTGGAACCAATAGGCAGACTATGTTTGCTCTTGACCAGTTTGCTCTTGGCCAGTAGCTATAGCTACTACATTGCCATGCCCATGCCCATGCCCATGCCCATGCCCATGCCCGTACCTATGTCTTTGCCTATCCACATCAGAATTGTCAGGAGTTGGACACAGTGGGAAGTTTTGTAGCTGGAGGAGTGAGCCTGAGCAAGACCGGAATTGCATAGGAGACTGGAGTCAGTTGGAGCATACACTATTGTAATTTTTAGGGTGTGTTATGAAGTTTGGAGGCTGGGACTGTGTTGTGGACTATCAACGGCCTGCGCAGATTGTTGCTGATCCTGATGACAAAGCGGCTGGTGTGGTGTCGCACCAGCAGCCTGTGCAGCCGGCGCTCGAGTCGGATAGCGAGGAGGCTGAAGAAGATGTGGTGCCAGAGGCAGGGAATCAGCCAGGGCCTTCAGAACCTCCAGAGGCTCCTTTAAGTGAAGAGGATGAAGTGGAGGAACCTCTTCTCAATGCACGAGCACGCAGAGCTGCCAAAAGACAGGAGTGGTTACTCAGGAGGAGGTCTCCTCGAGAGTAAGGATTGGGACTAATTGGCCACTCTCTTAGCCTATTTAAGTTTGCACACAGCTTGTTAAAAGCTGCAGGAAACAATGTGTGTTCATCCGTTCATTAGGTGATCATTGAGTTTGGATTTTCTCTGCAAACTTTGCTTCTGGGCTATCTGCCAACTTTTGTAAGACACTATCTTATCTGTGGAATTTCAGGCAGGTTGTTAAGAACATTTTATTAACAGTCTGCATTTGAAAAAGACTGTGTTTTGAAGTAAACTGAGTTTTGTTCGGAGTTTGTATGTGCTGCGTTCTTTGGAATCTGTAGCTGGGCAGAACAGACTGTAATCTGATAATATTGGGACACTTGGTAGATAGAGCTGGATCAGTAGAACAGCCCATGGATGGGTTCAAGGTTGGGTCCCAACCTTGGGTTGCTGTGTTTGTTGTGCTTCCTGGCCTCAAAGCCAAAGAAGTTGAGGATGAACTGGAACTGCATCAGGTTTGTTGCCACGCTGGTTGTTTTTGCAGATCTAGTGCTGGTTGTCCCTGTTGGGCTGTATTGTATTTTCATCTCTTTGCTGCCAGTGTCCCTCATCACACAGACCATGAGATTGCATGGGACTTTGCATCTGCAGAGGCCAACCAGGACTTTGGGGCTTGGAGTATTGGAGTATTGGCAGTGCATGGGAGACTTGGGGGTGCTGAGAGCCAGTAGAAATGAAGTACCTCAGGGTATTTAGCTTCTCCTTCCCTGAATTTAATTAGTCATTATGGAAGGTCCTGGGCCTTTAGAATTGGGGGAACTAGAGAAGATATGGATACTGGGGGGATATGGGTGGGGCATATTGTGGTAGTGACAAGTATGGGGAGATATGGTGGGAGATGAGGAGAGGGCCACTCTCAGGAAGACGGGACCAACATTTTATACCTGTTTCATCTTCCAGTTTCATCGTCTCAACCTGTATACCTGGACAATAGACTATCAGAGACCCTGGCTTCCAGCTGTTATTCTTAAATGCCAGATTGATTGGTAATAAAGTTTCTCTCATTAGATTGTGGATGAGAAGACTGATCTGGCTGGTTTCGAGTATATTGTAGTCATGTGATTGCCACCTGGCTTCTTACAAGCAAAATCAATGGCAAGCTGGCAAGAAATTGCAGTGACATTGTATATAACCTGCACTGATTTGCTTAACAGCTGCAACTAGAACTGACAAACTGACATTATAAGTCAGACATACTGACATTACTTTTCACTCTAGACTACGTAGACTACGTACAGAGTTGCTGGTTCCAGTTGCAGTTGATAATGGAGGACTACCTGTACAAGATAGATTTATTCAAGAAGTCAAAGGCAATCTGCTGCAAAATGGGCCCTCTCAGGGTCATTTAACTGGAATGGAAAAATTTACAAGCAGAAGAGAATAAGGACCTGTAAGAAAAAGCTTCTGTTTTGAGCAGTATTGCAAGAAATATGATGTATTTTTAAGATTTGTACCTGGAACTATGAGACTTTATGACTATTCCAGATAATTAGGCCTCATTATAATTTGAGTAAATATGTATAACTTTCTCCTTTTAAGAAATCTGACTTTTTATAGGATTCATTAAATTTGCTCTATTATGGGGTCAAGAAGCAAAATAGATAGTTATGGGACATTATAATTTGCCACATATTATTTATAAGCACCATGTGAACTAAAGTTATAAAGTTTCTTATAAAAAATAGAAAATAATACAATTTTAAAGAGGATGATGATGATAATGAAATGTTTTATACTGTTTTGTCATGTAACAGAAGGGACCTTGATTTTATGCAATGCATTTTTTTTGTTTAAATAAGGTTAACATTAATGAAATGTTTGTATAAATTCTCTCATTGCCTCTAAAATATGCTGATAGCGAATTTTTGCGCCTTTTCTTATGGAATAATAAAGAAAATTCACTTTTAAAGTGCCTTGCCTGACAGGTGCCCTGATTTTTGTGATTTGGTTTATTCATTTCCTGACTTAAGGCAGAGCCTAACAGCCAGTGCTGAAATAGTTCCAATTAAGAGCCCCACTTTCACTCAGGTATGGGAAATTAAACAAAATGAAGTAAATATTAGGTAGTTGTTAATTTTTCTTAAAAGCAAATACATAACAGTTCCTGTACTTTAAACAAAGACAGTATCAGAAACCTTGGAAATAATGTCAGACAGGAAACATGACTAGATTAATTCTACTTGATTTTAAGGCTATATTAACAGAATCTAGCAAATCTGAAAATAAAGCATTTATCTCCCCTGTCTCCTTTACAGCCCAAGAAACTAAAGAGGGTCTTTTCTAAGTGCCTCTCTCCCCCAGCATTCTTGCTGTAGATTCAACTGCCATCTGACTATTCCCTTGGTTGCTTATCATTGCCCTGTCTCCCAAGGTGATCCCCAAATGCCATTATAGGTAAACTTTACAACAGAACTAAAAACTATGGATATGTTAGTACCTTGCATGTAATTTCTGTTTTACTGAAAAAGGCACTTTTGCTTATTTTCTGCTGCTTCAACCCTTCTCTGACTAAAACTTCTATATTGGACATAAATTTACATTTTATAGATTAAACAATATACTAGGTACTGATTAGTTAAATGTATTGCCCCCCAGAATTGTCCTTTCAAAAAACTTTATTTACTACTCCATTATAGCTTTAGCATGAATTAACAGACTGCCTTATGTAGAAGGCCATTATGTAGTACATGTGTTGCCATTTTACTTTAGTTCATGAACAGTATTAATGGAAATAAAATAGCTTACCCAAACCAATACTACAAATGTGACAGTGCAGTAATTATATCAGGTGTTCTGTTGGTTCAGCAACTTTCATGGAAAATGCAGGTTATAAAGCAACTTACCAACATTGCAATATTGTCTCAGTTAATTTCTATTAATCATTCTAGTCTACCTTTCCCCCCCCAAAATGCTTGACACTGAAATATACTTCTGTCAATTTTTTTCCTCTTTTTATTCCTCTTTTCAAATTTTAAAGTTGTACACATAACTGATACAAAATTATATGGACAGTTTACAAGCATCTTACAAACATTGTATGAAGAAAGTTAAATTTCATTCCTTTTAACTTCAGCAAATCTAAGCATCACAATGTGTATTAAGGTAATTTTTTTTTTCATTTAACCAGATATGCCTTACTCCTTTCCATTTTGACATTCCATTTCTAGTCTGTTATTCTGAAACTTCAGTTTGCTGCAAAAGTTGTGCCATTTCACATTTTGCTTCAGACAATCTCTTCTCTTGAGCAGTTGGTGATCGTATTTTATAAGTTGCAATGAAATTCATAGTGATAAACTTATTCCATAGAAATACATTCATTACACTTTCCTTTCAGCTCCACTATTCGTTTCTGTTACATTCATATGGGACATCATTATGTTTTCTAATTATATTTCTATATGTGCTGCCTTCTAAAATTTGCCAAGCTTATTCCCCACTGCAGAAAGTTACAAGTACAAATTACATATATTTTGTCACAATAAAGCTACAGATGATTACAAGTTAAGTAATACTGAAGAAATATAGAATTGATTTATCTGAAATTTGATACACTACCTTTCTCATAATCTTCAAACATGTGACATTTCAATTTTGCATTAAAAAAAGAAAAGTTACAGTCACTTGTGCTCTAAGACTATGTTCTATGAAAAGACTATGAAAATTTTTCAAAATCTAACTCTAGATCTAGGGATTCAGTTAGATCTGACTATTTATGAAGTAATTAGATCAGATGGAGTTTTTTTCTTAAACTCGAATGAATTCTTGAATGAGATCAGGTTTTACCAACCCAATAGATACTACAACTATGCAACAACCACATTAGCTGCTTCATAGCCAAAATTACAGCTCAAGAAGTAGAGGGATTGACTATAGATAGTCCTTGACTTACAACAGTTCATTTAGTGACCATTTGAAGTTACAATGTCACTGAAAAAGTGACTTATGTCTGTTTTTCACACAACCATTGTGGCATCTGCATAGTCATGTGATCAAAATTCAGGTGATTGGCAACAATATTTATGATGCCTGCAGTGTCCCATGGTCATATGATGACCTTTTGTGATCTTCTGAACAAGCAAAGTCAATGGGGAAGCCAGATTCATTTAACAACCAGTTACTAACTTAACAACTGCAATGATTCACTTAATATCTGTGGTAAGAAAGATTGTAAAATGGGGCAAAATTCATTTAACAACTGTCTCCTTAGCAACAAAAATGTTGCTCTCCATTGTGGTCGTAAGTCCTGTACTACCTGTGGTGAACGGAAAACATTAGCAGACTTGTGAGTAAGCTATGGTAGCACAGTATGAGTGTCTGCACACTCAGTGCCTGATGAAAGGCTACTGTGAAGAAAGTTCACGTAGAAGAGGATGAGGAAGATGTCATATGATGACAAAGACAAACCTACAAAAAAAAAAAAAAGTACTGGCAAAATTAACCTTATAGGACCATGCAACCAAACTCTCCCATCCTACTATGTTGCCTGGCTGGAACTCAGCTTATTCCCAGCAGAGAAGGGAGCTGGTTTGGCACAGTGGAAAGTCTTCCTCAGGGAACAGGAGGGTCCAGAGATTGCTCAAGTAAAAAGTTGCTTATATGCTCACAGCTAAGGACAGATGGCTTATGATGATTGTTGGTGTGAGAGCAAGAAAGCAAACCTGCTGTTGCCAGATCCTTTAATTAACTTGGTTAGAAATTTAATTTTGAATGTTATTTTGTTTTCTTGATTTGGATTGCTGGACTCCGAGAGATTAGGAAGAATAAACTTCAATAGAGTTTGCTTTTTGTTACTTACTAGTCACCCTCGACCTCTCTGTCTACAGAGATCTCTGCAATACTACCAGCCAACCTGCAGGGGGGAAAAACAGTCAAAGGGATTATTTATAAAACATTGGGGGGGGGGGAATTAATTCCCCACAGGAAATAGTGACAATGCAGCTCAATTTACAACTATTATGAGATACACTCATACATACTGTATGAATATTCAGTTTCTTTATTCATAAATCTTTTTTAATTTCTTTAAATAAACCTTAGACCTAATCAGCATATTATTAGCACAAAACACCTTTATCATTAACATTTCTTTCATTTAGTTTTCCTTGAAGTCTTAAGTTTATCCAAACAAGGAGCAAAAAGTAAAACTATATTTTTTGTCTTCTATGAAGATTTTTAATGGTTTCACTCAAGAATAAAAGATCATCCCATTGACTATTTTATTTATAGGCATTGTCGTTCTACTGTTCAAACTTTTCCAGACAAACATAGCAAACGCTTTTCATTAAGTTTTTATTTACTGTTGGCTGCATGAATAACATTATTACAAACAAGAAGATTGTCATGGCCAGCATTCTGCTAGCATCGCTTTGCATCCTGCCAGCCTAACATTTTTTTGCAATGGGGGGGAGGAGAATGGTATGTGGGAAGACATGGGGGAGTTGGGAACCAAGCAGTGCTATCCCAGCAAGTGAGATGCACCAATCCAGCTCAAGGTAATCTAAAAGAATATGGAGATGAAGCAGATTCGCACAGGAGGTCCGTTACCCAAACAACTTGCAATTTTTCAATTGGTCAGGGACTGATAACGGGAGGAAGTCCTGGGGGGAAAGAAAGTTAAGTATATCATTTACCCGCCAATTTGACAGATTCCACTTTGCTATTTCTGTAACCACTTTTGATTCAGTAAAGTATACTTTTGGTCAAAAGCCGAGTTAAGAACCGAGGTGGCACAGTGGTTACAATGCAGTACTGCATTGTACTACTAGTTCAGCAGATCAGTGGATCAAATCTCACCAGGTCAAGGTTGACTCAGCCTTCCATCCTTCCGAGGTGGGTAAAATGAGGACCCAGATTGTTGGGGGCAATATGCTATTTAGTATACTGTCTATAGTGTAAGCCGTCCAGAGTCCTCGGAGAATGGGCAGCATAGAAATATGAATAATAAAATAAATAAATAAAGAGCCTTGGTAGTACAGTGGTCTAAAGCACCCTGTTATTAACACCAGCTGCCTGCAATTATTGCAGGTTCGAATCTCACCAGGCTCAAGGTTGACTCAGCCTTCCATCCTTTCTAAGGTAGGTAAATTGAGGACCCAGTTTGTGGGGGCAATAAGATGACTTTGTATAAATATACAAAAGTATGAAGGCTATTGCTTAGTGCATTGTAAGCCGCCCTGAGTCTCCGGAGAAGGGCGGCATATAAATCAAATTAAATAAAAATAAAAATAAAAACAATGGCCCAGGGGTCTTCCTTTACTAACTAACTTGAGTGGGACAGATGACAAAGACACAATCATGCACAGAGTGAACATATAACAAAACTTAACAAATCAGACCTAAACTACATTGGCTTTGCATATTTAAATAAGTTCTGAAGTTCAACATCAAATATAACTGAGATCTACAGAGTGTTCACTTATAGCACATTGAAATTCAATTAATAGTCAAACCATTGTATGTACACCATTCAGGATAAGTGACACATTTTGTGAAGTACAATATATTTATAACCATTCCACCTGAACTGCATCTGTAGAACATTTGCTATATGAATTCCAATTTCCCCATAACAAAGGCCTTTTTATAGTAATTTAGAAAACTGATTTTCTTTTAGAAAGCAGATTTTCTTTATTATATGGTTTCTTCTTACTTTATATTTAGTTTGAAGTTCAAAAATTTAAAATGAACATTTGAAGTTAGGATATTTTATGTATTATTAGTATCTATTACGATGTTAGGCAAGTAGTCTAGAATACTAGACTTAATATTTATGATAGGAAACATCTAAATTTAGGAGAAGGGGAAAAGGTGACTGGTAGTTCTTGTTATGGGAAGGTGGACAATTTTGTGAAATCCTCAGTAAAGAACAATTACTGATATTACAAGTATGTGTTAGGCACAAAAAAACAGGTCCACACATGAGCGTCCAATTAAACTGATTTATTGCTGCTTGGAGTTAGATAAGAGTCCACAGAATTCAAAGGGGTGGTGGTGGTGGACTTAGTGGCTACATAGGGATTCTAGGCAGATCTCTCTTTTAACTCCACTCCCAGATTCTATCATTCCTTCTCCTACAATACTCTTACGGAAGAAGAATTTATATTCATTTAATTCAAAGTTCAATAAAGATAGTAAGTAGTAAGCTTAATTTTTTAAATAACTATTATATCTCATAATGTGCTATACGGATGGACCCTCTCTATTGCTTTGGCATATGTTGGTATAAATAAGTCTAAAAAAATTGCAACCTAGCCTCGGGAAAACTAGTCTTTGCTCTAGTGACTTCATTGAAGGTTTCCTGGTGTATGTCAGAAAGGAGATTCAAGAACAATGCCTGAAGGCTACAAAAGAAAACTTGTGAGCGAAAGGAAAGTTTAAGAATAAATAGGTATGTATTCTGAAGAGAATGATGATTGTACATTTTAAAATAAATATTGCAGAATGGGATAATAACCAATATATGAATCTGTGTGATAGCTGAAATATGTTGAAAGAAAGGATATAAAATGATTGTATTTTGCATTCTTCTCTCCAACCAGTTCTTTTTGTAATTTCTATGATTTTTTAAAAATACACCTGTGATTTATTTTTTAAAAAATTCTTTACAATAGTTACTGTTTATTTCTAAGAAATCATATTTCTGGGAGATACGTTCCTTGTAATTAAAGTACTGATGCACTTTTGACTTCCCCAGAGGTAACTGTTTTATATGCTATTGAGAAACTTATAGGTAGTCCTCAACTTACAATCACAATTCAGACTGGAATTTCTGTTGTAAGTCATTGTGAGTGTAAATTGAGTAAGATCTTATTTTATGATAATTTTTACAGTGAATCACTATGGCCATCAAGCTAATCAGTTGAGCAAATCACATGGTCATTAACCAAATCCAGCTTTCACAATAGGTGATTTTTGCCAGGAATCAGCAAAAAAGTAGCAAATTATTATCATGTGACCACAGGACGTTGCAACTATTCACAAATGTGAATCAGTTGCCAAGAGCCCAATTGCAATTACATGACTGTAAGATTAGTGTGACACTCATAAATGTGACTACAAGTTATAAGTCACTCTTTCTGAGGTCATTGTAACTTTGAACTATCATTAATGAACAGTTGGAAAGTATTTGTGGAAAAAGTAGTTTTATGTTACTATTCCAACAGTTACATGATCTTTTGTCTGCTGGCATCCTTAGTATTACGATTGAAGCGGGACCTTAGAGGAGATGGAGGATCTTAGATAACTTAATACTAACATTAGTGAGAAGGGATTTCTCTGACTGTACATAAATCCCCTTTCCAAAACACACTGCTGAAAGACTGCTTTCCACATTTGTAAGCATGATGGAAATCCCCATGAATATTTTAAAGTGATCAGTGCTTCTCTAAAGCCTTCCTTGGTTATTCACAGCTCTTAAAAATAATTTATCAGCACTATCTAATGCATAATAGAAATAAATAGTTTTCACAAGAAGATCTTGTAGGATGCAATCCTTCTCTTATACTGAACGCTGGCCAGTATATTTCATGTTACCATCTCCAGTAACTGAGCCATAGTCCAAAAGAAATATCCATATATCCTTCATGATGTGAGACTAGGATGGGGGGATCAGGAAGGGGGCCATCGAATGACAAAATGTAGGGATCTCCACCTAGAAAGGTATTGAATAATATCCATCTCAAGAGTCAGCCGATGTTATTATTGTTAGTTGGATTCTATCTTGTTGAAGGTGCCAGAACCAGCAGGCTTCTTTGAATCTTATAGGCAGTTGGAATTTAGCCCAGTTTTTTAATGCATAATTTTGTTTCTTCTCTTTGATAAGCTTCTTGCAACTCTATAAAAGCTTTCCTGAACGTTATGTATTTGGACATTCCTATAAGCAATTGTTACCATGGCCTTCTCAAAGATCATTTTGATGCTATGTCACATGAAAGTTTCTTATGAAAACTAGGAACAACACTGATTGAATCATCACCTTATTGAATTGATAATATCACTTCATTCAGATACCACCATGGAAATTAAGGAAATTTGTAAATAAGAGCTAATTGAACCTATCCCTATCATAAAAGGACTAAAACAAAGATGTATTCTAGGTCATTATTATTTAATTTATATATTAATATATAAATATTATGAAATATTTGCTAATTTTACTCTCTATTTCTTTGCCTATTGCCTTGTTCCCAATTTTCCCTGCACCATAATATGAATATTCTATTTCCCAGGTGGACATGATAATGCTTTAAAGTGTTAGTGTACTACGGAAAATGCCTGGATATCAGTTAGTCTAAAACAAAGATCTTAATACTCACCAGAAAACATCTTATATCATGATTAGGTGGGATATGAAAGGCTAAATTTATTTAGCAAGTTTCCACCTTTAAGTACTTAGATATCCACTCTCAAACAGCAGATCAATCAATCAAAGAAAGGACCTTCTTATAAGAGACTTCAAAATATCCTTTGCAATTATTAAAAATGCATGTCAACATAGCAACAACTATCTAATGATCAAATATTAGCACCATTTATGCATTTATAAAGATACTTCTAAATTATTAGCTATTCAACCCAAAGTTTAAAGGCTATATAATCCAGCATTCTTATCCCACTTTTATCATTTATCCAGCAGAATTAGACTGCATCGTCTTAGAGACCTTTCTGGAGGTCTATCACTTCAGTTAATGATTGAAACAAATTCTTCGTGATATAAGTTCAGTTTACCTCACTTTTTTAGATAGGTTTTAACTTTTCCTAAGAAGATAAACCATTCTCAATCTGACTTACTATAGCTTTCATTTATCAATAGCTGATTTCACCCTTGATAAAGCCATAGTTTATTTATATATCAAATTTTTATATTCTCCCATTTCACCAAAAGCAATATAGGGCTAGTTAGTTTAATGGAGGGACATAGATCTCGAAAGGTCTAAGATAAAACCAGAGTTTCCCATTATAGCTCAGTAAATTCCCTTGTATCATCCTAGATTTTTTAATAATATTTTGTATATTTCACATACAGTAGATCTTCATCTTGCTCTGAATTGGCAAATTATCTATAAGGGCAATAAATCATGTATGCTTCAATATTCCTTATAAAACTCTATATGTTTTGATGTAAAAGTTTAATGTGCCTTCATATATTGCTAAAGTAGCTTCTATATAGTAAATCAAAGACAAAAGTCATGAGTTATATTTTCAACAGTAGCTGTGTTTGAAGTCATAATTTGGTGTATCCCTTACATTATTAATTGCTTCACGCTTTTCTGTGTAATATATACATGTATAGTTTTATATTTGACATTTTGTAATATCATCTCCTTTTATGTCATCATCATTCTAGCCATTTTCTATCCACTGCAGGATATATTTCCAACGAATTCGGTCTTGAGCTTTCTTTTGCCAATTGGCCCCGCTCCATCTTGTTTTAGGTCTCTTTTGTGGATGCTTTTTATCAAGTGGAATCCATTCTATGACTGTCTTAGTGTACCTTGCTATGCGACTAGCCCATTTCCATTTCAATTAGAATAGAATTCTTTATTGGCCAAGTGTGATTGGACACACAAGAAATTTGTCTTTGGTGTATATGCTCTCAGTGTACATAAAGAGAATAAAATACATTCATCAAGAATAAAAGATACAACACTTAGTGAAAGTCAAGGTTACTAATAAGCTATCAAATCGTACTAGGAAACAAGTAAAACTATATAAATTGAAAGATACAAGAAACATGGTTATAGTACTAAGTGGAAAGAGATAGATACTAGTAAGGAAGAGAAGAATAATAGTAATTCAATTTTAGTAAATTATTTGACAGTGTTGTGGGAATTAATTGTTTAGCAATTAATTAGTTTTAATTAATTAATTAAATTAATTATTATTTTACTCTTGATCACATCATATGTTTTCATTTGTTCTCTAATCCATGTGCAGATCTTTCTATCTTGTTTTGTGATGCTGAGCATACAGTATATCTTTCCATGGTTCTTTATGCCACTTGTAGCTTTTGTACTGATTGTGAGGTTAGTGTCCATGTTTCGCTGGCATATGTTAGAACATGTAGCACACACTGATCGAAAAATTTTCTCTTCAGGCATAGGGGGCGATTGTTATTAAAAATTATGCTTAACTTGTCAAATATCTGCCAACTACATTTAACACACCATTCAATTTCCCTTTTTGTATCACCTTCCATTGAGATCCATTGGCCAAGGTATATGTAGTGGTCCATTACATCTAGTTCTTCTCCAGGTGAAAAAAAATCTTTCTTTATTAATTTATTAAATTAATGAATTTGTTAAACATAACCTGGCTCTTTTTCAGGTTTATTTTTAAGCCAAATGGTTCTCCTGCTTTGTGCAACCTCTTGTATGTATCTTTGTAACTCTTCTGGGTCTTGAACAACATCATCTGCAAATCTTAAGTGATTTAAATATGTGCCATTGATTTATATTCCAACTTTTGCCCAGTCTAGTTTGCAAAATATTTCTTCTTTTGTTGATTTTCACTTTAAGGTCATTAAAGCAAATTGTGTGAATTGTTTTTTTTTAAATGTTGATTGCAGTAAGTTTATGTAAGCAGTGTCTACACCTTGCCTGAGCAATGCATTGGTTATTGCTTGCTGGAATAATGAGTCAAATGCCTTTTCATAGTCAATGAAAGCAATGCACAAAGGCATGGTGTACTCATTGGTGCCTTTCCATGACTTGTTGAACAACCTGGATGTGATCCATTGTGCTGTAGCCTCTTCTGAACCCTGCCTGCTCTTTTGGCTGTGCATCATTTAATGTTCTCAATATTCTTTTTGCTATTTTGGTGAAACCTTGTAGATGACTGAAAGGAGGCTTATTGGACGATAGTTCTTTAAATCATGTTGGGTCTCTTTCTTGTGTATAAGAATCACTTCTGCATTTTTACATGCATTGGGTATTTTTTCTTCTTTGAGGCATCTTGAGTATAGTTTTGCTAGTATCTTGTGTACTATCTTGTGCATTTCAACTGTAACACAGTCATTTCCTGAAGCTTTGCCATTTTTCATTGATTTTATGGCACTTGATACTTCCTCTGCTGGGATATTTGGCATTTCCTTTTTCATGGGTATAATTTTTGAGTGATCTTGATCTTTGTATATCTCTGAGTAGAATTTTCCAATTATTTTTAACATTTCCTGTTAAATAATAAAACCTTATTTCTTGTATTTATACGCTTGTATTTTGCTCTATTAATCCCTTTGTTTTCTTCAATTGCCTTTTTCACAAGCTTTATGTTAAACTGATGTGTTTCTTATTGGATACTTTTTCTTATGGTCTTGCAAAGTTCAATGTACTCCAGCTTATTAGTGGAACGTGCAATATTCTTCATTGTCCATTGTTTTTTCATTAAATCAATAGTTTTATCAGAGATTTTTGACTGAACCAAATGTTTTTCCAGCAGTGCTATAGATATAGCAGATTCAAGGACATATTTGATCATTTGTTCATTTTGATCTGTAATCTTCATCTCTCCCAATCTTGCAATAGAGTGAAGCTATTTGATAAATTAATCTCAAAATCGCTGTTCTTCTATAACAGCTTTTCACTCTTTATTTTCATTTTTTGTGATGTCTTTGTCTCTTCCATGTCCATTTTCTGCTAGCCTTTTTCATGTAAAATGGGTTCAAGTTATAAAGTTCCTGTCCCTCAGCAAAATCTACTAATCTATTGCTTCTATTATCTCATTCACCACTTCCATACGGGCCAGTAATTTTTTCTCCAGGTATTGTTCTTCCTATTCTTGCATTAAAGTCACCCATTAATATGTTGTATCAGCATTTATTGTTGTCTTGATGCCAGGCCACATCATTGTGAAACTCTTCGACCTCATCATCATCACTATAGCTTACTGTTGGCGCATAACTTGGATGTTTTGAAGCTTGTATTGTTTTTTCAATTGATTGATACATTGGGCTACTCTGTCCAATATACTTTCAAATTTTACTACAGAGTCTATCAGCTTTTGCTGATGAGAAAATGAATTCTGCCACATCGTCCATCCTCGGTATCCTTATTGTAGAGTAGATGCCCAATCCTATCAAGTTCAACTAAATTTTCACTTTTTTTTTTTAATAAAAAGTTTTTATTGGTTAAGAATATACAATATTATAGTTTACAATATGTTGAATTTTCAATATCTTTATATAAAGATATTTCAATTATTATTTTCTTTTTTTAATTTCTCACACAACAGACATTATTATCTTAAATCAAAACAAACAACCAGGTTATATAAAAATTATATAAACAAAAAAAAGAGTGTTATACAAAATACAATAAAAAAAAAGAGAGAGAAAAAAAAGTCAATTAAAAAAACCTTAAACAATAGATTCCCCTCCTTTCTTCATTTCCTAGTTCTGGCTCTTAAAACCATGGTCTGGCCTCCCTCCCCCTCCCGGGCCGCAACAGCTCCGTCCGCCTCCGCTCCTTGATCATCTAATACTTCCCCCTCTTCGGCTCCTGTATCTTCTCCACCTAGGAAGGATTTATGTTGGTCAAAAAAAGCCTTAGCTTCCGTTACATTATTAATTTTCTTCTTACTGTCCTCCCAAAAAATCATCAAACCCTCCGGAATCAGCCACCTAAAACCTACTCCCTTGAGGTACAGCTTATTTGATAAAAAATAATATTTTCTTCTTAATTCTCGTACCTGTCTGGGAATCTGCTTCAGGATGGTGATCTCCTTGCCCCTGTACACCAGCGCCCCCAGTCTTTGTTTTCTCAATATCTCATCTCTCAGTTCCCTTCTCACAAATTTAATATGAATCTCTCTTGGTAAATTATGTAAAATTGCAAATTGTGAGTTTACTCTGTACACCAAGTCCACATCCCTTCCAATAGACTCCAAATCTCTTTCTAAAAATTCACCCAACATTTTAACCATCACTTCTCTCAAATTTTCCTGGTCAAGTTGTTCCACGTTTTGGAACCTGAGAAAATAAGACATCTTATCCAATTGTAAGGTTAACATTGCATTTCCTCTCCCATCCTCCACCTTCTGGAGTGCCCGTACCTCCCCCTCCAGACCCCCCATCTTCTTCTTGTTTTGCTCTGCCAGCTGTTGAACATCATTTAAATCTTTTTTCATAAGTGTCATTTCAGATTTAATTTCAGATAATCCTTTTTTGGACGTCATCTAACTTGTCCAACTTCTGGTCCAATATTGCCAGTCTTTCCAAAATTTTCCCCATGTCAGTTGCTGCTGATTTGTGGCCCTTAGCCATCTTAGATCAGTAGAAGATGAGAAATCAAAGGGCAAACCTCCAGAGAAGAAAGAGGGATTAGCAATCAAAGTAATTTTTCAACTGTCCACCAGTGGGCGCTCACAGGAGCAACGAGTCCGAAGTATAGAGTAGGTCAAACAGGAAGCCAGAGGAGAATGTTGTCTTCAATCATAAATAAAGAAGCAGGAAGTCAGACCGCCGCCATTGCCTGCCGGGGGGAGGGGCCACCAGACCTCTCCAAGAAACTCTGCCACAGCCATCCTCCAAGGAAAAGTCAGAAAGGTAAGGGATTTCACCCCATCTCCTTCCCCCTAGTTTTCTGCCACGGCACCTTTCCAGCTACAAGGGGGGGGGGGAAACTCCAACCTCCCCCTCTCGCCTCCAGGATGCCTGCTCCACTCTGCAATCAGTCAGTACAGTCCGTTGTGCCTTCTTAGGTAGCACCGGTCCCCTTAGGCGCTGTGGCGCCTCCGCGGCCTCGAAAAAAAGCCACCGATCGCCTCCCACCCCCTCTGGAGCCTCGGGCGCGCCAGCATCGGCCTCCCGGCCCCTGGAAGTGAGGCAGGGGACCCCTGGCGAGCCGCCCTCAAACGGCAAACGCCCCAATAATGGGGCGCTTGGCCCAAAGGGCCTCCAGATGGGGGGGATCAGACTCTGGGGCCAGAGCTAGCCCGATCAGAGTCTGTCGCCAGCGGAACCGGAAGCGGAAGTCAAATTTTCACTTTTTTGTCATGTATCACATAAGCCAATGATATCACAATGTACATTGTTGAGTTCAGAAAACAGTTCTCCTAGTCGAGCATCCCTTTTCATTGTTCGAATGTTGAACATTCCTGTGTACAAAGTTGAAAGGCAGCTTAATTTATCCTGGTGATTATCCTCTGCCTTCAGGCAGGTCTTCCCACTGCCATGGGTAGATGCCCTAGAGCCTCTTGGGAATGAAGGCCATTTTTGAAGTTGTACTGACATGTTGAAGGAACAGATTATAATCTGCCATGTGAGTCCAATGCAGGTTGGCAGATGTGATCGGTGTTTGTCTTGGGTACCAATCATGGCCTGTTTACCTTGGGTGACCCTTCTGGACTTATACATGTCTGACAATATAGCTCATAATTTCATTTACCCACACAAGCCCCTTTGCCTCATCAAGGCCCCGATCATAGAAGGAGTATAAATAGTAAATAAATATGGCTACTGAGTAAACTTATACTTGAAAGGAAACATTTATGGTCCACTTCTCCCACTAAAAATTGGAAATTTGGAAAAAGTAAAGCCTTGTAATATTTATCTCATGTATAAGTATGATTTTGGCTACATAATTAATAATTTTTGGTGAATATCTTTGTAAATGATGGAAGTAGGACTGAGAATGAAATTGAGAAACAAAGAGTAAGAACGTAGGGATATTTTGCATATCCAGAAAAAAAGTCAGCTAATAAACATATCTGCTGACTTCAGTTCATTAAAATTCATTCTAGAAAGAAGGTTTCTTGATTTCTTTTGCTCATGACTCCCTTCTAAGCCTCATTTACTTCTGTTATGCCCTTGTAGTTGCTGTTAGCTGCAAAAATGGTATTTACCCATCTGCAAAGTTTATCAAGCTAAACCTTGTGTTCCCATAGAAATATGGCATGGTTTACTGAAGCCAAATGGCCCACGTTAAGAATTACTGCTGTAGATGTCAAATTAAACTATTAAATGTTGCAGATATCAATGTCAGGAGCTTAGTGCTTAGCATAATTATAATGTGAATTTTGGGGAAGAGGATAAATGCCACCTTGGAATTTTCTGCCAATACATTTCTGTTAAGGAACAAACAATAACCTCAGTTGATACAGTGATGATGATGTTTTCACAAATATCTGTAGATAGTCCTTTACTTACAACAGTTCATTTAGTGACTGTTCAAAGTTATGTCACTGAAAAAAGTGACTTATGACCATTTTTCACAGCTGTTGCAGCATCCCCATGATCACATGATCAAAATTCAGATAGTTGGTAACTGACTCATATTTATGATGGATGCAGTGTCCTGGGGTCATGTGATCCTTTTGCGGCCTTCTGACAAGCAAATGGGGAAGTCAATTTGTTTAACAACCGTCTTACTGACTTAACTGCAATTATTCTTGGTGGCAAGAAAGGTTGAAAAATAGGGCAAGGCTCACTTAACAAATGTCTCACTTAGCAACATAAACTGCCAAGGTCATGTATTTTTTTAGAAAATGTAGATGACTCACTATACGACCAAGAGCATATAGACAGAAAAGAGAAAAATTCTAGAATGCACTTGTAAAGTGGCACATACATGCCTTAGATGTAGACTATTTCAACAAATGTAGAAAATGGGCATATCTTGTGTTACATCAGTACAGAATAGAATAGAATTATTTATTAGCCAAGTGTGATTGGATACACAAGGAATTTGTCTTTGGTGTATATCAGTGGTGAAATGTAAAATTTGTTACTACCGGTTCTGTGGGCGTGGCTTGGTGGGGGGGTGTAATATGACTGAGTGGGCATGGTCAACTTTTTTTTTTTAACTTTTAAAACCATTTTTTCTACAACCTCTTCAGCTGAAGAGGTTGTTAAAAAAATGCTTTTAAAGCCTCTGACGATCCCAGCTGAGCCGTGCGATCATCAGAGGCTTTTTAAAATTATTCTTAAAAGCATTTTTTCAGCCAGAGGTTGTAGAAAAAATGCTTTTAAAAATAATTTTAAAAAGCCTCTGATGATTGCGCGGCTCAGCTGGGCAATGGGAGGGGCAGGGATTTTTGCTACCGGTTCTCCGAACCACCCGCCTCCATTGTTACCGGATCAGGCAATCCGATCCGAACCGGGAGCATTTCACTCCTGGTGTATATACTCTCAGAGTACATTAAAAAAAAATACATTCATCAAGAATCATGGGAAAAATGATAGCTTAAGACAAGGTAGATTAGATACATGATATTTAATTTATAAGAACACTGTACCTCCGGATAACAAAGAGACTTTGTAAATTTTTTTAGTTTTCTTTTAATTTTTGAAATTTAATAAAGTATTTGTAAAAAAAAAAAATACATTCATCAAGAATCATAAGATACAACTTTTAGTGATAGTCATAGGTTACTAATAAGCAATCAAATCGTACTAGGAAACAAATAAAACAATATAAATTATAAAGATACAAGCAACATGGTTATAGTCATAAGTGGAAAGAGATAGAAAGGATGAAAAGAATAATAGTAATATAGTATACTAATACAGTGTTAGTAAGTAGTTGTTTAGCAGAGTGATGGCATTCGGGAAAAAACTGTCCTTGTGTCTAGTTGTTCTGGTGTGCAGTGCCCTTTAGCGTCATTTTGAAGGTAGAAGTTGAAACAATTTATGTCCAGGATGCGAGGGGTCTGTAGATATTTTCACAGCCCTCTTTTTGACTCGTGCAGTATACAGGTCCTCAATGGAAGGCAGGTTGGTAGCAATTGCTTTTTCTGCAGTTCTAATTATCCATTGAAGTCTGTGTCTGTCTTGTTTGGTTGCAGAACCAAACCAGACAGTTGTAGAGGTGCAGATGACAGATTAAGTAATTCCTCTGTAGAACCAAATCAGCAGCTCCTTGGGCAGTTTGAGCTTTCTGAGTTGGCGCAGAAAGAACATTCTTTGTTGTGCTTTTTTGATGATGTTTTTGATGTTAGGTGTCCATTTGAAGTCTTGAGATATGATAGAATCTAGAAAATTGAAGGTCTCTACTGTTGGTATGATACTGTGTTGTCTAGTATTGTAAGAGGTGATAGTATAGGAAGGTTTATCCTAAAATCTACCACCATTTCTATGGTTTTGAGTGTACTTAGTTCAAGATTGTTCTGATTGCACCACAAGGCTAGTTGTTCAACCTCTCGACTGTATGCAGATTCAGTGTTGTCTCGAATGAGACCAATCACTATTGTATCATCTGCAAACTTCAGTACTTTAACAGGGCTCTTTTGAGATGGAGTCATTGGTGTATAGAGAGAAGAGAAGTGGAGAGAGCACACAGCTGGGGGGGGACTGTGCTAATTGTATAGGTATCTTATTTATTTATTTATTTTTATTTTATTTCCAATTTATATACCGCCCTTCTCCCTGAGGACTCAGGGCAGTGTACAGCCAGAAATAAAAACATAAAATGCAAATATTAAAACAATTAATATATATATAAATTTGGCTCCAGAATTAAAACTAACAAACCAATTAAAATTTAAAATTTAAAATTCTTTTAATTTTAAATTTTTAATTTAAAATTAAAAATCTGATATGAATTTGCCTAGCTTCACCTACTGCTTCCTGTCTGTTAGGAAGCTTATCATTCATTTATCCTGCTCCCCCAATGGTGACGGAGTGCAGAGCCCTGGACTCCAGCTGGTATACTTGAATGCCAGATCCGTGATGA
The DNA here is from genome assembly GCA_012654045.1 of Ptyas mucosa. Classification (NCBI taxonomy): domain Eukaryota; kingdom Metazoa; phylum Chordata; class Lepidosauria; order Squamata; family Colubridae; genus Ptyas; species Ptyas mucosa. The sequence goes on along the minus strand of WNWU01013815.1, from coordinate 14,521,635 downwards.
ACAAGGCCCTCCTCGTTCGAGATCTTATTGACGAGGAGGGCGCAGACCTGGCTTATATCACTGAGACCTGGCTGGGGCCAGAGGGTGGTGTCCCTCTTGTGGATTTATGTCCCCCAGGTTTCCAGATACTGCACCAGCCGCGACTCCAGGAAAGTGGTGAAGGAGTGGCGGTAATTATTAAGGAAAGTCTTAGTCCTAGGGAAGTCACTGTTCCTCCCCCAGATGTGTGGCCTCAGCCCTGCCCGCACTACTAGATGTCCTGGCCGAACTGGCGGTAGAACTCCCCAATCTTTTGGTGGTGGGAGATTTCAACCTGCTGTCGGCTGGTGAGACGTCTGAGTTGGTGCGGGAGTTCATGACCTCCATGACAGCCATGGGCCTAACTCAGATTGTACAGGGCCCAACTCATATTGGAGGACACACACTCGACCTGATTTTTCTCTCTGGACAGTGGATAAATGATTGCGGGGAGGGGACTTTATCTATCAACCCTCTGTCATGGACCGATCATTCCCTCCTTAGGCTTGACTTTCCTACCGCCATCCCCCATCGCAGGGGTGCGGAACTGGTAAGATGGTTCCACCCCAGGCACCTGATGGAACCTGAAAGGTTCCTGAGGGAGCTTGGGTTATTTCCTGCCTTCTTAGCCCATGATTCATCTGAGGCCTGGGAACAGGCTGCGGTGGGGGCCCTGGATCGAATCGTGCCTTTGCGGCCTCTGATCCGACACAGATCCCAGGCGGCTCCTTGGTTCACCACAGAGCTCAGGGAAATGAAGTATTTGAAAAGACGCCTGGAGGGTAGTTGGAGATCCTCCCGATCCGAGTCTGACCGAACACAACTAAGAACCCATATTAGGTCTTATCTTGTGGCGATCGAAGTGGCAAAACGTAACTATTTTGCCACTCTCATTGCATCTGCAGAAAACCACCCAGCAGCCCTGTTTAGAATGACCCGCTCCTTCCTAAATCAGGGAGTGAGGGAGGACCCCTTGCAGAGCCGCGCTGAGGATTTTGCACAGTTTCTGCAAGATAAAATCACTCAGATTCGGACCGGGTTGGACTCTGACTGGACAGAATCCATTGGGGTGACAGGGGCTAGTCTTGATGGAGACATCTGGGTTGAGTTTAAGCCTGTTTCGTTGGATGACGTGGACAGGATTATGGGAAGGCTGGGGTCCTCCACATGTTTACTGGACCCTTGTCCCTCTTGGCTAGTTTCAACAGCCAGAGAGGTGACTGGAGGCTGGATCCAGACTGTTGTCAACGCTTTGTTAAAGGAAGGGGTCTTCCCCGCTGCACTCAAAGAGGTGGTGGTTCGACTCCTCCTGAAGAAGCCTAGCCTGGATCCTGACGATCGTAACAACTACCGTCCAGTCTCCAACCTTCGCTTTTTAGCAAAGGTTGTTGAGTCTGTGGTGGCACAGCAATTCCCTCAATTCCTGGAGGAAACATACTACCTCGATCCTTACCAGTCCGGTTTCAGGCGTGGTCACAGCACGAAACGGCATTGGTCGCCCTAGTAAATGATCTCTGGCGGGCCAGGGATGGGGGTTGTTCCTCCATCCTGGTCCTTCTTGACCTCTCAGCGGCTTTCAATACCATCAACCATGGTATCCTGCTGCAGCGGCTCAGGGGGATGGGGTTAGGAGGCATTGTTTTACAGTGGTTCTCCTCCTATCTCTCTGGTCATCTGCAGTCTGTTTGGGCAGGGGGGTCAGGGATCCTCCCAGAGGCCTCTCACTTGTGGGGTGCCTCAGGGATCGGTTCTCTCCCCTCTGCTCTTTAACATCTACATGAAACTGCTGGGTGAGATCATCTGTAGTTTTGGGGTGAGGTATCATCAATATGCTGATGATACCCAGCTTTACATTTCCACCCCTGACCAACCTAGGGATGCCCTTTCCGTGATGTCCCGCTGCCTGGAAGCGGTGCGGGTTTGGATGGGGAGGAACAGACTTAGACTCAACCCTTCCAAGACTGAGTGGCTGTGGATGCTGGCATCCCGGGATCTGGAGGTTTCATCGTTAGTGATCGGGGGAGAGACTCTTGCTCCCTCCGATAGGGTCCACAACTTGGGTGTCCTCCTGGATTCTTGGCTGTCCTTGGATGACCATCTGATGGCCGTAAACAGGGGGGCCTTCGCACAGGTGCATCTTTTGCACCAGTTGCGCCCTTTCCTAGACCAGGATGCCCTCGCCAGGGTCACTCACGCCCTCGTTACCTCTAGGTTGGACTACTGTAACACCCTCTACATGGGGCTGCCCTTGGGATGCGTCTGGAGGCTCCAGCTAGTTCAAAATGCAGCCACATGGGTAGTTACGGGGGCGTCTAGATACTCCTGTGTAACACCCCTCCTACGTGAGCTGCACTGGCTGCCGGTGGCATTCTGGATTCAGTTCAAGGTGCTGGTGCTTACCTATAAAGCCCTTCATGGCTTAGGCCCGAGTTACTTGCAGGACCATCTCCAGCCACTCTCCCATTGTCCTGTGCACTCTCACAGAGTGGGCCTCCTCAGGGTGCCATCGGCCAAACAATGTCAGCTGTCGGCCCCCAGGAGGAGAGCATTCTCTGTGGGAGCCCCGACCCTCTGGAATAGATTGCCCACCGAGCTCAGGACAGCCCCCGACCTTCTTTCCTTCCATCGCGAGCTGAAGACTTGGCTCTTCCATCAACTCAACTGATCCATTGGGGGTACACTGTTATAATTTTAAACTGTTTTAATTGGGTCATTGATTTTAATCTTTAATTCATTGTGATTTGTATTGGAAACTGTCATTTTGTAAGCCGCCTCAGGGAGAAAGGCGGCATATAAATCGCAATAATAAATAATAATAAATAAATAAATTTACAAGTGAGGTCAGTTACAGCTAGCTGATTTAGTTTAGTTAGAAGAATATCTGGAATGATGGTATTGAATGCTGAGCTGAAGTCTACAAAGAGGAGCCTTGCATAGGTCTTTGGAGATTCAAGATGTTGTAGGATGTAGTGCAGAGTCATATTAACAGCATCATCTGTCGATCTATTTGCTTGGTAGGCAAATTGAAAGGGGTCTAAGAGTGGATCCGTGATGGTTTTCAGGTGGGCCAGCACTAGCCTTTCAAAGGTCTTCATAACTACAGATGTTAGAGCAATCAGTCTGAAGTCATTCAGTTCCTTGATGCAGGATTTATTCAGCACTGGGATGATAGTAGAGCATTTGAAGCAAGAAGGAACATAGCACATCTCTAGTGATTTGTGCTTTATTAAAGTTGTGGGTGAAGATGGGAACCAGTTGGTCAGCACAAACTTTTAAGCAAGAAGGAGTTATCTTGTCTGGGCCTGGTGCTTTTCCTGGCTTTTGTCTGTGAAATAGACCTTGCACCCTTATTTTCTGTAATCACCAGAGGTGGTGGACAAAAAGGTATGGGGTAGGTTGTAGGAGGCTTAGCTTTGTTGGTATGCCAGAGATGGTTATTGTAGAGATGGGTGGCAGTTTTCTCTCAAACCTACAGTAAAACACATTCAGGTCATCTGCCAGTTGCTGATTTCCTTCAGCATGGGAAGAAGATTTGCTGTAACCGGTGATATTTTTAAGAATTTCCCATGTTTGTTGGTTCATTTGTTGAGAACTGATTCCTTAGCTTTTCAGAGTAGCTTCTTTTTAGTCCTCTGATCTCCCTTGTTAATATATTTTGACCTGATTGTACAGCATTCTATCGCCTTTTCTGTAGGCTTCCTCTTTGGTATGACGTAACTGCTTTAAGTTTAGCTGTGAACCAAGGTTTATTGTTACTGTATATTCACAGGTTTCTGGTTGGCACACATAGGTCTTCACAAAAACTAACATACGATGTTACAGTATTTGTAAGTTCATCCAAGTCTGCAGAGGTATCATTGAAAAACATTCCAATCAGTGCAGTCAAGGCCAGCCTGTAGCTTTAGTTTTGCCTCCTCAGTCCAAGTCCTCACTGATTTAATTGTTGGTTTCATGGTTTTAAGTCCTTGTCTGTAAGCAAGTACAAGGTGAATCATGCAATGGTCAGAGTGTCCCACATCTGCTCATGGTAAAGAGTGATAAGCATCTTTTAATGTTGTGTAGCAATGGTCTAAAGTATTCTTGCCTCTCATGAGACAATTGATATGCTGAAAATATTTTGGTAGCTCTTTCCTTAAGTTGGCTGTGTTAAAATCTCCTAAAACGATTGGAAGTGAATCTGGGTATTTAACTTCAGCCCACATAATCTGGTCAGCTAGAGTTCATAATGCATTGTTTACACAAGCTTGTGGAGAAACATACACAGCAATTAGGAGAAATGGGGAGAACTCTCGTGGAGAATAGAAGAATAGAATGGTTTGCAATTGATAATTAATGTCTCTAAGTCCACATCACAGAATTTCTTTAGTATAGTTATATCTCGGGAGAAGCAAAATATATGTAAAGATAAGCTGCTATCATAATTTTCCTCCTTGTATAAACACTGCTATTAAGAACAAAGTGACAACTAATGAATTAAAAGTTAGTTCAGGCAAGATGAAAATGGCACTGCCTTTAAAATAACAGCATTGTAGCATCTTGAAATTACTAATTGAGACACACCTGGATGCCAAAGTATTTGTGTGACATGCAGTGTTCCAGTAGTGAAGTGCACTGCTTTCTTTCCTAAGCAATTAAGTTTAAGTTTAAGTTTAAGTTTATTTAATTTACCAAGAGCCTTGGATAGTACAGTGGTCTAAAGCCCTATTATTAACATCAGCTGCCTGCAATTATTGCAGGTTCGAATCTCACCAAGGCTCAAGGTTGACTCAGCCTTCCATCCTTTCTAAGGTAGGTAAATTGAGGACCCAGTTTATGGGGGCAATAAGCTGACTTTGTATAAATATACAAAAGTATGAAGGCTATTGCTTAGCGCATTGTAAGCCGCCCTGAGTCTCCGGAGAAGGGCGGCATATAAATCAAATTAAAAAAAAAATTGTATACTGCCCTCCTCCCAAAGGACTCGGGGCGGTGAACAGCCATAAATAAAACATAAATACAACATTTAGAACCCACTAAAATCCAATTAAATAAATTTAGCCATAGAAAAATTTAAAACCCCAATAATTTAAAACAAATTAAAATTTATAATATTATTAAAAAAGGGGGAATCAGGCCAGGCCTGCCTGATGAAATAAAAACGTCTTAAGAGCATGGCAAAAGGTGCGTAGGTTCGGGATCCTCCAAATCTCCAGGGGGGGGACTCATTCCAGATAGTAGGTGCCCCCACAGAGAGGGTCTCCCTCTGGGGGCCGCCAGTCAACATTGTTTGGCCGACAGCACCCGGAGGAGGCCCTCTCTATGATCTTTGCTATCATATGTTAAATGCTTTATCTTAATATGCAGTATCTTAATATATTGTTTTTTGGCTTTCCTCTAAGAGCTGATTTAGAATTAAGTTAGTCTAGCTCAGTTTTCAAACTATGTAAAGCTTTAAAACCCAAAGAATTTGGCAACTTTTGGGGCATTAATGCAGTTGTATACAAACTGGTGAAATACATGTCCAACGATTATATATATTTGTTAATATATATATATAATTGTTGGACATGTATCTTACCGGTTTGTATACACCTGCATTAATGCCCCAAAAGTTGCCAAATTCTTTGGATTTTAAACCTTTACATAGCTTGAAAACTGAGCCTCAGTTTCTCTTCTAGCCTAATAGTATCCTGGAATTGACATACAGATGACTCTTCTAAAATATATAGTGTAGTAATCTGGGACTTTCTTTTAATCAGTCAGTTTAATTTGCATTTATTTACTTAATTGAACAGAAGAAAATAACAGAAGAAAATAGCAACAAAATATATATATAAGGGCTTTTTATATATGTACATGTACAAAACTTCCTAAAATTTTGCACAATTTATTTTCACTCAGAAATTAAAGTAAGCCAGTTGGGTGACTTTGGGTCAATCAGTTTCTCAGCCTCAAAATTGCTTTAATACCCAAAGGGCATTATGCAGTGAAGTGGCCTCAAAATTGAAATAATAAATAAATATACTGTAGCCATAATATTGTTTAAGTATGTCTAGAATGGTATAAACCCAAATGATATGGTTTATAAATCTTGGATTATGGCCTTGCATTATGTCAATATAATCCAGGTCATATAATACATTCAAGAAACCACAATTTAAAAACATGACTTGGTGTAGTGTGTGAATCATCCCATGCCTATCCATCATGATATAATATCCTCATACAAAATATTTTACCAGATTATAAAAATAACGATCTCGGAAGAAAGTTAATTCCTTTATCAGGCATTAAAGTAGATGTTTCTATATTTTTCTGCCTATTACCAAACAAGATAAAACATGTGTCATAAAAAATAAAATGCTAAGACTGAATGCATAGGATAGGCAGGCAAAAGACTAGTAGAACATATCCACAAGCACCCAAAAGCAGTCAAAATATATAGTGCTATATCTACAGACAGACAAGTATATAAAATCAACTGTAGAAATTTTAGAGCAAGTCAGATAAAAAATGTAAGAGTTCTTAGAAGTATATAACTTAAACCAAAATAATTTCAATATACACATAAGCTATCAAAATACAGTGTATAACCAAAGACTTCATCCACATGCAAATTAACTGTCACTTATAGTAGTCATTTACCCCCAGTATGTGTTATTTCTGTGAAAGAAAGATACCAGTATATATATATCCCTTGTCAACAAATAAATTCTATTACCACTCGTCATATGTACTGATGATGTTACCTGATATGGTAATAAAATGCTTGTGGTTGCAGTTCATACTAGAACTCTACCCACGTAAGAGCCTGGTGGCATGGCAGACTAAGCACTGTAATTAACATCCAGCTGCCTGCAATTACTGCAAGTTCAAATCTCACCAGGCTCGAGGTTGACTCAGCCTTCCATCCTTTCTAAGGTAGGTAAAATGAGGACCCAGATTGTGGGGGCAATAAGCTGACTTTGTATAAAATATACAAAAGTATGACGGCTATTGCTTAATGCATTGTAAGCCACCCCGAGTCTCCGGAGAAGGGAGGCATATACATCAAATTTTTTTAAAAAAACACATAACACAGCAACTTTGAACCATACTTATTATCTATTATCATAAACGTTTAGATATATTTCACTGATATCAAAGTGACTTGATTATGTGGAAACCCTATTGTTTGCTATGAGAATAAGAAGCCCACCATATCTGTCTAAGATTTGTAATATGAAATGTAATTATTTACCACCAGGACTCTGTAAAATATAATATTTATTGTTTGTTTGTTTGTTTGTTTGTTTATTTATTTATTTATATTTATATTTATATGCCGCCCTTCTCCAGAGACTCAGGGCGGCTTACAATGTGTTAAGCAATAGCCTTCATACTTTTTGTATATTTATACAAAGTCAGCTTATTGCCCCTGCAAACCGGGTCCTCAATTTACCCACCTTAGAAAGGATGGAAGGCTGAGTCAACCTTGAGCCTGGTGAGATTAGAACTCGCAGTAATTGCAGGCAGCTGGATGTTAAATGCTGCCTTAATAGGAGGCATTAGCTTGCTACGCCACTCGGGCGTAGTAAAATATATTTACTGTATTAATATAAGATATAGTAAATAAATACATATATAATATATTCTAATTCATAATCATGAAAAAGTATCATTGCCATAAATGAAACAAGAAATGCTTCCTGTGATAGCACTGATACTTTTTTCATCATAGCAAGTGCTTGTGGCCTTTTAATGATTGATTGGCCAGTTCTTCATTCTACATAAGTTGTATGTTTGCCTTCTGGATGTGTCAACACAGCTCAAGTATAAAGATATTCAGAAATGTCATAATGAGCATAAGAAAAGTTGATTCCAAAAAGGTTGGTGTATTTTACATAACCTTTAAAAAATAAGGAAATGTTATATATTTTTACTTATATAAAAGGGTATAGGAAAAATTTGCTAAGGTATATAAAAATTCAAATAACCTTTAAATATATCTGAGGAATGATAATGAACTGGCTAATAGCTGTTTCTGTAGCTAAATCTGCTATAATGCTAGCATTTTCTGTTGGCCTGTTGAGTCACACAAAACAATATTGTTGTATAGTACTATTAAATTTAACTATAATAGCATTACTTTGTATTTTATAATGGAAAGTATTCATTGTTAAATACAGAACCATTCCTTTTATATAATCACTTCTATGAGGACTTAACAATTTATACATAACAGTTACTTATCTATAAACATACTGATCAATTCACTTCCCAGTTAGCACAATGGCTGATCTTCAAACTGCCTTTATAGATTTGTGTTGTAATTGTAAGTGACAAACAGAATTTGAGGGACAACATTGCACGGTATGCTTTATTACTTATGCCAAACCCCCTTGCCTCCACACCATTCCTCCTGAGAGATGCCTGTGCCTTTAGTTCTTGATAAGACAATTGCTGGGTTGCACTATGGGGGTCATGAATTTTTGCTTTTGTAACAGTTGTGCTGGTAACAATATGATTAAATTCTCTTGGTGGCATTCTGAATTAATTTGACAACATATTTTATGGTGCTGTAATTGGGTTTCATATATTGATTTACAATTTGAAGAATGTATTTTCTTTTCCTTTTCATAATGATAATAAAGCATTATTATCAAAAGTAAATTGGCAAAAGAAGTACAAGAATATTGTTACAATTTGAATATGTGTGTGTGTGTGCGTGTGTGTGCGTGTGCGCGCAATAGTTAGCAATGGAATCATAGTTACAGAAATACTGATTTTTTTTATATAAATCCTTCCTTGGTCAGTTGCTTTCCTTATCTATTGGAAAGTGCTGAATTCCTACCCTCTTAGTTATATTGGCCAGAAATCTCAGCTGCAATCTCTTTGAATACTATAAAGAGTGCTAGTTTACAGAATACTAATCTAAATTAAACTCCATATATTATAGTAGAAAGTATAGTATAGTAGAAACAAAGGAAGTAAAAGTAGTACTTACTTACTTACTTACTTACTTACATACTTACTTATCCATCCCCCACCTTTATTATTTTATAAATAACTGAAGGTAGCAAATATACCCAACACACCTTCCTTTTCCTATTTCCCCTATAACCACAACTAGGATTGGAAATTGCTAAGTCATTAAGTGAGCCATCACATGACTGGATCTAATTTTCTGACCATTTTTATTGCAACCATTAAGTGAATCAGTCATTAAGTGAATCCAACTTCCCCTATTGACTTTGGCTTCTTGGAAACCAGCTAGAAGGTCATAAATTGTGATCATGTCACCACAGTACACTGCAACCATGTTCCTTTTTACTGAAATATGATGTGAATGTGTCATGCAATAAATCAATCAATACTGCAGCCATTGGAAATGCCAGCCATTGGAAATGCCAGCCAGTGCCAAGCATCCAAATTGCAATCATGTGATTGTATCCATGATACAATGATCATAACTTTGATGATGGTCATAAATCATTTTATTCCGTATCGTTGTAATGTCAACCATCATTAAATAAATGATCATAAGTTGAGGACTACCTATATGTTAAAATTAAAGTTACAATTAAACTTGTTTTGACTATGTAAAAATGTTAAAGGCAATTCTCAGAGTGCAAGACAGAAAAACATTACCTGTGATGTTCACTACTTAATCTCCAAAGCATATAAATCCTGAAGGAGAATATTATAAAGTAATTCTGTTGCCAACATACTATGTTGGACTTATTTTACAGACAATACCTAGTTCAAGGGTTCATTTTTTTTTGTAATGTAATTAGCTGTATCAAAATTCATTTTTTAAGGCAAGCACAATAGGGAGAGCCAGTTTGGTCTAGCATCAGTCTAGAAAACAGGAGACTATGAGTTCTAGTCCTACCCTAAGCATGAAAGCCAACTGGGTGACATTGGGTCAATCATTTCTCTCAAGTCAACCACCTTACAGGCTTATTATGGAAGTAATGGGAGGAGGAAGGAGTTTTAAGTATGTTTAATGCCTTGAATTATTTGTAAAAATAATAAAGGTGGGATATAAATAAATACTTTTGGAGGAGCTAAAGAGTAGTAGCAAACTGGATTGATTCTGAGTCCATCTATCTCTTGCTATTAATGCATTGTTAATATGGGACCTCTTGGTGTTATAGTTCCAATCTAGCTCTAGGTCATTATCATCCTGGTGTTAGTTACACTGTTTGTGTAGTTTTTAAAATAACATAGTGCGAGAAGAGGGTTGAGGGGTTTCTTACATAAATTTTTAGGTAAACTTTTAACAGGTTCCAGGGAGGAGGAGGGTCGGATTTTAATTCGGACTGTGGGTATGGGGGATAACCACTAAGGGGAAGGTCGGGTCTAGCTGTGAAAGGCAGCATAGGGGGTGGGGGGTCCGGGGTCGAGGGGAGGGTTGGAGCTTATCCAGATAGTGTTTTTAACTTCAACATCATGAGTGGGAGGAGCAGATATGGCAGGAGCAGGGGGCCACATCGTGTTAGGGAGCGCGCGCTCGCTGTTTACGAGCGGTGGCGCGCTCCGACCCCCAAGGCTCCACTCATTTTCCAGGTAGCACAGACCCTCAAGGCCTGGGCCTTCAGCTGATGTTGTGCAATGCCAGGTCTGTAGTAAATAAGGCCCCCCTCATTTGTGATCTTGTTCAGGAGGGGGGAGCAGACCTGGCAGGTATTACAAAGTCCTGGTTGGGCCAGGAGGGGGGGGTTTCCCCTCGTTGAAATATGCCCACCAGGTTTCCATGCATTCCATCAACCGAGGTCACAGGGGAGGGGAGGGCGGGTAGCAGTTATTATTAAAGATGGTCTTAGACCGAGGGAGGCCACTGTTCCTCAGACGGCCGGCTGTGAGTCCCTCCTTGTGAAGTGGGGCCATGGGGTACAGATGGGCTTGCTGATCATGTACCTGGCTCCCTGCCATGTGGCAGCAGCCCTGCCCGAGCTACTCAATGTCATCACAGCGGTGGCGGTTGATACCCCTAGACTCATGGTCATGGGGGATTTCAACCTGCCGTCCGTGGGTGAGGTGTCTGAGGTGGCTCGGGAGTTCATGGCTTCCATGACAGCTATGGACCTGACCCAGCAAATTCATGGACCTACTCACGCGAGGGGAAACACGCTGGACTTGGTTTTCGTCTCTGGACAGTGGTTGAGTGACCTTGAAATAGGAGCCCTTGTCATGGTCAGATCACTCTCTCCTTCGTCTTGACCTTCGAACTGCTACACCTCACTGCAGGGAGGCAGAGCCGGTAAATTGTTCCACCCCAGGCACCTGATGGAACCTCACAGGTTCCAGGTGGAGCTTGGGCCATTCCCTGAAGCTCTGGCTCACACCTCGACTGGAGATCTAGTGACCGCCTGGGATAGGGCGGCTGCTGGAGCTCTGGATCAGGTTGTGCCTTTGCGGCCTCTGACTCGGTGCCAATCTCACCTGGCTCCTTGGTTCACCGAGGAGCTAAGGGAGATAAAGCGCTGGAAAAGACACCTAGAGAGTAATTGGAGGGCCAGCCTTTCTGAATCTGACCGGACACTGGTAATATCTCATATTAAGAATTACCTCGTGGCAATAAAAGCAGCAAAATGTAACTATTTTGCTGCTCTTATTGCATCATCCGATAACCGCCCAGCTGCCCTGTTTAGGGTGACCCACTCCCTGCTCCACCAGGGAGCCCGGGAGGACCCCTTGGACGGTAGAGCCAAGGATTTTGTACAGTATCTGCATGACAAAATCACTCAGATTTGGGAAAACCTGGACTCCGACTGGGTGGTCTCAGGGGGATTGACTGGGGCAGGTCTTGTGAATATAATCTGGGATGAGTTTGATCCTGTGGCTCCTGATGATGTGGACAGGATTCTGGGTGGACTGAACACGACCACATGTTTGTTGGACCCGCGTTCCTCCTGGTTAGTGCTGGCTTCTCAGGAGGTGATGCGAGGCTGGTTCCAGGGGATTATAAATGCTTCATTGAGTGAGAGTGTCTTCCCCGCTGCCTTGAAAGAGGCGGTGGTGAGGCCTCTCCTCAAGAAGCCTTCCCTGGACCCGGCAGTGTTATCTAATTATCGTCCGGTCTCCAACCTTTGCTTTGTGGCGAAGGTTGTCGAGAGTGTGGTTGCGCGGCAGCTCCCCCAGTACTTGGATGAAACAGTATATCTGGATCCGTTCCAGTCGGGCTTCAGGCCTGGGTACAGCATGGAAACGGCATTGGTCACTTTGGTTGATGATGTCTGGAGGGCTTGGGACAGAGGTTGCTCCTCTGTCCTGGTCCTATTAGATCTCTCAGCAGGTTTTGATACCATCGACCATGGTATCATGCTGCACCGGTTGGAAGAGTTAGGGATGGGCACCATGTTGCAGTGGTTCTCCTCCTTTCTCTCCGGTGGCAGTCTGTGTTGGCAGGGGGGCAGAGGTCGACCCCGAGGCGCCTCATTTGTGGGGTACCACAGGGGTCGGTCCTCTTGCCCCTTCTGTTCAACATTTGGTTTTGGGGTGAAGTATCATCAGTATGCTGATGATACTCAGTTGTACATCTCCACCCCAGACCACCCCAACGATGCCCTTGAAGTGATGTCCCAGTGCCTGGAGGCCATATGGATCTGGATGAGGAGTAACAAGCTCAGACTCAACCCATCCAAGACCAAGTGGCTGTGGTTTCCGACGTCCCGATATAGTCAGTTAGTGCCATCACTGACTATTGGGGGCGAATCATTGGCCCCCACAGAGAGGGCTCGCAACTTGGGCATCCTCCTGGACTCACGGCTGTCTTTAGAAGAGCACCTGACAGTCATGACCAGGGGGATTTTTTATCAGGTTCGCCTGATCTGCTAGTTGTGTCCCTTTCTAGATCGGGACTTTTTACACACGGTCACTCACGCCCTCGTCACTTCCCACCTACTGTAATGTTCTCTACATAGGGCTCCCCTTGGAGAGCACCCGGAGGCTCCAACTGGCGCAGAGTGCAGCCGCACGGGTGGTTACGGGAGCGACATGGCGTTCCCGTGTGACACCTCTCCTTAGGACCTGGTTATTTATGAGACCGCCTACTGCCACCAGTGGCCTCCCACCGGCCGGTACGCTCTCATACAGAGGGCCTCCTCCAGATGCCATTGGCCAAACAATGTTGACTGGTGGCCCCCAGGGGGAGAGCCTTCTCTGTGGGGGCACCTACTATCTGGAATGAGCTCCCCCCGGCGATTCGGAGGATCCCGGACCTACGTACCTTTCGCCGCGTTCTTAAGACCTTTTTATTTCGTCAGGCAGTCCTGGCCTGATTCCCCTTTTCTAATTAATATTATAAATTTTAATTTGTTTTAAATTATTGGGTTTTTAATATTTCTATGGCCAAATTTATTTAATTGGATTTTAGTGGGTTTTAAATGTTGTATTTATATGTTTTATTTGTGGCTGTTCACCGCCCCGAGTCCTTCGGGAGCAGGGCGGTATACAAATTAAATAAACTTAAACTTAAACTTAAACATGCAATGATTAATAAATTTGTCTTGTCCTCTTATAATCATACATATTTCTTCATAGAAATATTTAATAGAAAGCTTTCATATGATTCTTATTAATCTTCAGAATTTCCAAATTCACATGCTTTTATCTGGAACGATTCTCAGGACCTCTTTCTGACTTCAGAGTATTTCCTAATTTTGTATATAAACTAAAAACCACACTAAATCCAGTAATGCTGGTATTTAACCCTCATTATATAATCAACATATTTCATTTTGGAATATACTGAATAACTTTAATGACCTTGAAGAATCAGACTTCTTAGCCTTAAAAAAGTAGCCAGTTAATTAGATCACTTTTAATTATGAGACACACGCCTAAAAATTCTCTACTTCTAATTAATTTCTCCTGGCTAAATTTTTTTAAATATATTATTCAATTTTAATTAGATTTTTTTTCCTTTTTTAAAAAAATAAATTAGACTTTGATTTGCTGCTTCCTAGGATGGTTAAAATCATCCTGTACTTAATATTGCTTGTTAGTCCTATAATTTCAGCTTGTCAGTTTTATACTGTTGTATTTTATCAGTATAATCTGTTTTGAATCCTGAAGCTGTACCTAAAAGTCAAAATATATATAGTGCATTGAAATTAAAGCTTACTATACTACTCAATAATTACAATTTAAATTTAGAAATGAAATGCCAAAGGGTAAATATTTTAGTATGTTTTTGGCTACTGTTGTTGAAATTGAACTACGATCAGGAAAAAGTTGCATTAATGGAGAGATAGGAAGGTGTAAATGTTATTGTAAATTTGGTAAATATTTGGTTTCTCCTTGTATTTTGATCTATGACTATAACAAATCTGGGCCGGGCTGGCCTAAGCGAAGCCTTTTAAATAATTTTAAATCGGGGTGTTTTTAAATTTTGGAGCCAAATTTAGATATTCTTTTTAATTTGTTCTTAATGTTTATATTATGTGTTTTTACTTGGCTGTACACCGCCCTGAGTCCCCAGGGAGAAGGGCGGTATAGAAATCTAAGATAAATAAATAAATAAATAAATAAATAAATAAATAAATAAATGATAATATGTAGCATCTAAACAATCACATCTCCAACATTTTGGTTGAACATTAGGATACATACATGACAATTTCTTAGGATCTAAATGCCACCTATAAAACATTTTATAAAAATTCTCCCTCAAATTCTGCGACCTCACTTCTTGACCTTTTCACTAACAATGGTAGATACTATTTTCATAGGTGGAAGTCAGAAATAATTTCTGTGTTAACTTATGTATATCCAAAGATGGAAATGTCTATTGTGCATTATATAATAAACTCCTGTACAATAATGTAGCCTTTCAAGGGTGTTTATAACAACTGTATTCACATCTATCATAACTAGCTGTAATTTGTTGCCTGACAAAAAAACATGTGATGTCATATCAGTAGTTAGTTAAGAATATTATATTTTGTGGTAAAAGGATGAATGGAAAAGTTTTCTAAACATTATAACTATTGCAAATTACACTGAGGATAGTCTATAAATTCAGTAGAATATGAAAACATCTGTCTTGTTTTGCATTTAAAGTGACAGCATTTGTTGTGACTAGTTTTCTAGCTTCTACGTGAAAGCATACTATTTTAATCAACCACATACTGTTTGTTTTTGTATTGCCTATTTTACCTTCATTTCAGGCAAGTGTAATTTATCATGTATGTGGTCATATTATGGAAACACTGGCTTTGAAAGATAATAATTAGAAACAGCTGTTAACATTTTTCAGATTATATGGTTTATATACAGTCCCCCATGTAATTTCAAAATGATCAAAGAATTAAACACTAGTTCTAGTACATTTGGTATATTCATATATGAGTGTGTCCATGTATGTGTATCTATGTATGTGTGTATGTGTACACACACACATATATATGACTTTTTGAACAAAATTGTTACATTATTAACCCATTTACAATTATGAATTAAATATAGACTTTGAATACATATAAATCTGCAATCATTGCATTGCATACACATATCAGAGATATTCAGTAGCCTACTATTTCTTGTGGAACAATTGTACTTTTTCCCCTAAATAGTCTGCACATCAGAGAATGCACTAGTAATATAAATTGGGAGGACAGAATTCTGCTTGGGTTTTATGACAATTTATTTTGTAATCTGAACTCATTATGAAATCAATTTTTAATCCGATTTATATTATGTCTCCCAGCATGTTTACAATGAGATGAGGAAAACCATTGTACATTATCATGACAAAAATGATAAATGATAAAAATGACAATTTTGATATATTGATCATATGTATATATTTGATATATATCAAATATTGATACTATTTTTGTAAGATTTGAATATAATTACCTGAGAATTTTGAAAGTTGTATACCAAAAATATTTTAAGTTGAGTAAAGTTGTTGTAGGATGTAGTACTTGGCACATTATAAGAAAAATCCAGTAACGTTAACATAGTGGATAAGGTGTTGGACAAGGAGCTGAGAACCAAATCCTCATTTGACTAAAGTGTTCACTAGATTACATGAAAAGCAAGCTCTTGCTGCAAATAGAAAAATTAGTAGAGATTTCAAAGGACCATTTGAAAATCAAAGACAATATTTACCATCTGTGAAAAGATGGGCAAAGATTGTATCAAGCAGAATGTGCATGCCAGCATTGCAGTGCCCTGATTTTTTTTAAAAGGCTAATTTATACTCATCTGTTTTACCTCTGAATCTTATATCTTCATATGTTAATCTGGGAATAGAGGGATTCAAATATGGAATGAGATAATACGTTTTTCACAGTTATGCAAATGCCAAGGCTGAGACTGCCCATTGCAGACTCAAAAACTTCAGGCAGGAATTTAAGTTAAACATTTCTTTTAAATGCATTTTTCTTTTAAAATGCAATTGTTTGAGTTCATCATTCATCACATACACATGCATATACACACACCTTTGTACATTAACCTCTATTAATAAATTGGATTTGATCCAAATGGTCAAATCTAATGGTAATATTATTAATCCAATGAATAGTAATCACTATAGTAATATAGTGTGATGTAATATAATGTAATATAAACCACAACAGTCAACTGAAGCTATGGAGTGCTTCAAGCTATTAATTTAACTAATTGAGCCTTCATGGCTGTTCTACCAAGTGCTAGAGTGGGAAAAATGTTACCAATCATATTATGGGAATGCACAAACATCAGATTCCTTTTTTTTCTTTCCATATGTTGAGCATAACAGTCTACAGTCTCCTCTGGTTAGCATGTCAACTGAACAGGAGTAGAACTCTGCAATATATTTATCTGGAAATAAAAACTACTGCAGGATAAACATACATTCATTTTCTTGTGATTGCATCTTAGCATAAAGATTTCTATTAAGTAGAGGAAAAAATAGTCCAATATCCTCAGGGTTTCTTCCCAGTTAGTGGACCAGAATGGTAAAAAGCTTACTTCTGCTTAGCTGGTATATGAGTTTCAAGACATAATGGGTATTTGGCTCTCAGTTGTTAAATATCAGTTTAAAACTCATGCTATAAATAATTGATATATTGTACCTTATTTAATGAATTTGTATTGTGTCTCTCTGCCAAAGGCATTAAAAATCATCACCCTGCTTTACTAATCACTACACATTATTTACTAATGAATAGATATTAATAATATTGTCCTATAGGGGCAACATTGGTTCATGGCTTTGATGGAATGAGATTTTTAATATCTTTCAATATTATTGACAGTTTCTTCATTTAAGTTATTTCTACGTTTGAATTTGAAGCCTTGGTTTCTTAAGATAATAGTAACTGTAGTATGGGATCTAATCAATTAATGATTATCTAATCTTTCATTTCTGTCTGTTCCTATGAATGGAAATTAGTTTTCTGTGTTATTATGGTCAGTTTGTCTTCAAATGTCAAAATGAAGTTGTTCTGCCTTTAGCTTCTATGTCAGTTAGTTTCCTTTTATTTGCAATGGCTTTACTTGCTTGACATAAGAATCTATTACTTTCCGCTTATACTCACCAAATACATTTTCAGTAATATATTTATATACACAAAAAAGAAATATAGGCTTTAAAATAACAGCTCTTATTGTGTAGTGGCAGATAATTTACGATAACATGTAAAGTTTTTCAAAGTTAGCCAAGCATGCATTCTGATGCAAATAAACCAAGTCAATAATTTGTGCAGAGCTTATATAGATGAGAATGTGTGCATTCTTTATTTTCCCATTTGATTTATAGAATGGCATGTGTCAAAAAAACAAAAAACAAAAAACCACCCCACAACTGTTTCTCTAACTAGCTCTAATTCTGTAGTATAGCATTTGAGTACTGTTTTCAGTTGTTGAGTCGGAAATGTAATTGTTTTTACTTCTGGACCAGACTTTTCTAAAGGGGAAATCTGATGTAACTCAAGGAGAGTGCGATATAGCTAGGGTGTGCTTCTCTAAATATATATTTTCTTTTACAACAGCAACAGCTTTTGGTTTAACCAAATTATTAATATTGTACTATAATTTCTTATCTGGTATTATACATTATATTATACCTGTGGGTTTTAGTAAGTTAGTTTTTTTAAATCACTTATTACAAGTCAATAAATATACTTTCCAGTTTTATTACTACTAAAACCAAGCTTTAATTAAAACATCACTAGTAAAGAGTGCATTTATTCCTAACTTCCACATCAGAAAATTGCAGAAAACACCAGGGGGCATATTGTCCTTTTGATGATGCTCCTAATAGAAACTGTTCATGAGCACTGAAAATAAAATATAACTGTAGCTGTAGCTCTGAATGGTAATGACATTTACTTCCCATGAAAGATAGCTTTTCTTCTAAAGTATTGGGCATATTTTTGTGAAATTGTTTCTTTTTTTGGTTATGAAAAAATCTAAAAACAAAAACTCTGCAGCAACATTAGTACAGCTCTTGCTAGGTGTTATTTCAATCCAGTGTTGTTTCTTTGAAGTTTATTGTATAAGAATATTGTATAATTCAAATTATATAATTTGAATTATACAATATTAGGCAAAGAGGCCTTTAGGAAGAAAAATGATATGCATTTTGAAATTCATATTGTCTTTTTATTTGGAGCAACCTAACTAAGTCTAAGATGATATTAAAGTTGATTCTGGAAGTTCAATGCATAAACCAAGACTTAACTTCAGTTTTTCTTCTTCTCTCCACCAGGATTACACATTAACAATGTATTTTCAACAATACTGGCGAGATAAAAGACTAGCCTATGCTGGGATTCCTCTCAACCTTACACTCGATAACAGAGTAGCAGATCAACTATGGGTGCCTGATACTTACTTTCTGAATGACAAGAAATCGTTTGTGCACGGTGTTACTGTTAAGAATCGAATGATTCGCCTTCATCCAGATGGCACAGTATTATACGGCCTCAGGTTTGTAGCTATGTAATCAAGAATTATTCACTCTTGTATGTTTTATTGATCATCACTGAGGAGTGGCGGGATTTGGTACAAGGTTGTTACATTAAATACTAGATTAGATCATAATATGCGTAATATATTATGTATTTCATTGCTTTTAAAAAAGATGTCTCTAGAAGCTAAACATTGTCAATGCTTTATTTTTCAATTGCCAATGAATTTATTGTTCACAATAGAAGTTATACAGGAGCTGAAAATTTTAAATCAAGAAGGAAAAGTGGATTTCTTTGGTATAAGCTTTGCCTTTGAGTTCTAATTTCCTGATTTGTGGACAGTAAAGCAAAGGCTCTGTCCATGTTTGAAACCATGTTTCCCAGATTTTATATTGAAAGAAATGATTAGACATAGAGAACTACACACACAAAAATTGTATCTTTCTTTTTCTAAGCATAGAAAGAAAAACTGTGCCCCTATATGGTTTCTATGTGCATGTGTGAAAAAGAGACTTGTTTTTTGCAGCAGGCAATCTTGTCTATTTTTAACTCTGATCCTGTTTGTTGGTAATACAGATCCTGGAAAATGGCCTGGGTATTGACAGAAAAAAGGGTTTTCTCTCCTGGTTTACATAGGAAGGCCTGCATTAATTAGAGCTTCCATATCTATGCTGCTAATGTAGATGACCAAATAGATGGCAGCTAGGAGATAGAATTTTATGTAACTATAGTAATTGTCTGGATGTTTCAAGCCTAAAATGTTGTGATTTTTCCTCAGTAAAGATTTTTGTTTTATTATTATTTATTAAATATACAGTATATATTAGCTTTCTAACTCTGTAAAGCAACTCTGTCTGGCTTACAATTAAAACCATAATTAATATGGTTTAATATTTAATATAAAAATATTAAAACATTGTATACAGAGATCAGCAAAAAAACCCAAGGTTGGTACAGTGGTGGCATCTTTTTTGTCACTCCACCAACCACCTCCAACATAGAATCCCCCCTCAGGCTGCCCAGCTAACTCACAGAATCAGGTTTCAAGGCTTTTCCAGAAGGCCAGCTCCTTTTGATATAAATTTCATTCTCTATATCTATATCTATATCTATATCCAGTGGTGGGATTCAGCCAGTTTGCACCACTTCGGGAGAACCGGTTGTTAACTTTCTGAGCAGTTTGGTGAACTGGTTGTTGGAAGAAATCATTAGGGCAGAGAACCGGTTGTTAAATTACTTGAATCCCACCACTGTCTATATCTATATCTATATCTATATCTATATCTATATCTATATCTATATCTATATCTATATCTATATCTATATCTATCTATATCTATATCTATATCTATCTATCTACATCTATATCTCTATATCTCTACATCTATATCTATCTATAATCAATGTACAGGTTCAAACACATATTACCAATAAAATTCTAAACAAACAATTTAAAGTGAGACTAAGGTAAAATACAATAGTGATAGAATAAAATACAATAATTTAATACATAAACATGTACAATAGAATAAAATGGCATAAAATTATATTTCTTTATCACCCCTGCAATCTACCCCAATCAGGCCCACATATGCCGATCTCAATTGGACTATTTTAGTAAAAAATTATGCTGTATTAAATGTCATCTTCAGATTCTGGCCACACATGAGGTATGTTGTTTTAATATGGGCCTCCCACTGGGCCATACATTTAATATGTAAATCAAGGTACTTATCTCTCTCTTTGTCTCTATTTATTTCATGAAATTTGGAGAAGAGTTCTTCAAGTGACTAAGTTTAAATTTTAAATTCTTCAAGAACCGATACAAAAAGTTTAACTAGGAAAATTTTGTTTTAATATTTTCATTTTCATAACCTTTCTCTACTTCCACATTCAATGAGGTCTACATTTGTTCTTGGAAAAGTAGGCTGCATATGAACAAACCTAGAGCTTCATGGGGAGAGCAAATAAGTGCCAAGGTCTTCACCTCTACAACCAATTTCGTGGAAGACGCATTGGGAAGGCAGGAACATAACTATGCCACCCTATTTAATAGGAGCAATATGCACAAGTAAAATGATTCCTATGTGCCTTTCTTCCCATAGACATCACATTATTCCAGTCCATTTTACATCAGCATTGTGACTGAGAATAATATAAATGTAGGAAGATCATTCTGTTCTGGGGGAATAATGCAGGGGTGAAATGCTCCCATTTCGGACCAGATCACCTGATCCAGTAGCAATGGCGGTAGGTGGTTTGGAGAACTGATAGCAAAAATCCCTGTGCCCCCTCACCCATGCCCAGCTGAGCCGCGTGATCATCAGAGGCTTTTTTTTAACTTTTAAAAGCATTTTTTCTACAACCTCTTCGGCCGAAAAAATGCTCTTAAAAGTAAAAAAAAGCATCACACGGCTCAGCTGGGATCATCAGAGGCTTTTAAAATCATTTTTTTCTGCAACCTCTTCGACTGAAGAGGTTATAGAAAAAATGCTTTTAAAAGTAAAAAAAAAAAGTTGGCCATGCCCACCCAGTCACATTACACCCCCCCCCAAGCCACACCCACAGAACCGGTAGTAACAAAGTTTACATTTCACCACTGGAATAATGTAGTTTCTATCTGCTGGGATTTGTCATCTCAGCAGGAGAAGTTTTGAGTACTAGTATTAGTACTCAAAACAAAAGTATTATATTGATTACCACTGGAACATTCTACTTTGCTATACATTGTAAAGTAGCTTAATTCATCCAAAGGCATTCTAGACTTTTCCCTTACTTTCTCCTGAGAATGGGGGAAACTGCATGCATGTGTTTAAGAATGAGGAAGCCTCTCTATTTATTTCTAGTTAATGCAATCCATTGTCCTTGTTCTTGCATCCCTTGGCAAATATTTGGCAATCTTTGCAACATTTCATTGAGACAAACTTTATAAACTACTTTCTAATGTTGAACCAAACAATTTAGTTTAATATTTTGTACACTGTTTACCTCTGCAGAATTTCAGGCAGCAGATTTCCCCAATCTCTGCTGCCATAGTTGAATGTGGGAGTTTTTACATTGAAAATATGTACCATATTATTAGTTTTCCTATTTTGTTTTTGTTCTGATTTTTCCCACTTATTGTGTTTCTCTTGGTGAGTTATACGTGTCCATTTTCAGTTTTGGTTAAGACAGTGATGAAAAATGTGTCATGATGCTACAGTTCTGGTTCCAGTCTTTTCTTGCACTGCAATGTTGCACGTAAGTACATCAGGTTCCTATCATGACATTGTGTCATGCATTTCATCATTTGCCAACCGTCTACCTTTTCCTGAAAATAATGATGAACTTAAGTGATGCTCAACTTGAAAGACATTGTATAACCAATTTAGAATAAATGTTAACATTGGTTTATGATATAGTATTATATGGATAGAAAAGCACGTTAACTGGAAAGTCCTGACCCTTTCTAGAATTTAGGCATAAGGTCAGTATATTATGTTAATCCACTATTGCATTAGAGTTGTTAACTGACAGAAAAATGACCTCTGATCATGACCATTTTTGTTCTTGTATTAATTCCATTATATAATTTTTAAACCAACAAATTATGCAGAGTGGTGTATGAATTGGACCTGTAGAAATCAATCAAGCATATTATCTTCCTATCTACCTTGGACAATACTTCTATTAATTGACTTAAATTAACAAAGTAGTTTAGGATTTTCACAAAGTTTGCATAACTATCTATGGGCAAAACAATCAATTGGCTGAAAATCATAGGCCATCCTAAACAAGTGGTTTGGAGATACAATTTCAATTTTAAGTAGCATTTTTAAATATATGGAATAATAGAAATATTTTTTTCAAACCATACCATACTAACACCCTGTTTTCCATTAATCTTCTGTTCCATATGAAATTAACTAAATTTATTATAAAGCCTAGAAACTATTACATGATTTTCCCACTATATTTGAGAATTCTATTCATATACCTGTATTATTGGACATCAGACATAGTATACCCGCCAAAAAAATCCAAAATCGTTTTGTTTTGTTTTGTTTACCAATAATTCATTCTAAACACATAAATACAGGAATGTATTTATACAAGAGCATATTGTAAAGTTTTGTAACAATCACATGATTAGAGTTAATAAGTTAAAGTTATTATTTAACTATAATTAACTTGGGGATAATTGTTTCAAACTTGTAAACTATGCTTTATGTAATATAAAATTAGAGAGATATCTTTATCACTCAGCTTTCAGCAAGGGAAGAATTCTATTCTGTTTATTGAACTGTATTTTAAAATCTGGAACCTGACCATAGGTGGTATTCAGCCGGTTCGGACCGGTTCGGGTGAATGATAGTGGCGCCCGCCCGCCCCACCCACCCACCGAGGAGCTATTCCATCCTATTTAGCCACATTTCCTAAGCTGTACACATGCGTGCAAGCAGCGTGTGCAAGCAAAGCGCATGCACGGACGGTCGTGCACATTTTGGGTGCGCGGTGAACCGGTGGTAAAATTATGTGAAACCCATCTCTGAACCTGACTACCTTGGAAGAATCATTGTTATACCAAAGGGTTGCCTAAAAATTATTTGGAGAATTTGAAAAACTGACATTATTCCAGGTACTAAAGATTGGATTATGGAAATAAGCAATTTCTCTATTTTTGAAAATGATGTTTTCTCGAGTAATTAGAAAATGAAACATTATGTTTATCTTTGACATGGATTTAATGATATCTTAAAACAATTTTGTATTATTAGGTTGTTGTTTTTTTCCTGTTTAAGAACAAGAGAGTATTATAAGGTATTTTTTATAAACCAGAATGATGCATTTTTAAAATTACTTTGCCCATTGGTTTAATGTGCTGTGATTTGGGGCATGGTTATTATTTGATTATTTAATGTCTCTTCTAAGTTACAGTTGTTGCTGCTATACTGAAAACATGCATTCTCCTTATGGTAAATATGCCCGAGCACCTTGCCTAGAGAATTATTCAGGCATTGACAGATGTTTACTAAAAAAAAATATCCTGAAGCCATAGACCAGCTGCGAAGCTATTCCAGTTTTTATAAATTTATCCATTCATCCATATTCCGTAATGTAAATTCTTCAGAAATATTTAACCCTTTCTTGTGTCAATCCAATTCATCTTCCATTTAGCTTAAGCTTTGTTGATACTCATCAGTCTCTTTATACACATTCAATAAAACTGTTTACCGTGAAATTAGTTATTAAAATTGTCAATAAAATCTATTATCTATCTTATGATCCACCTGCAGATTAACAAATTTCTCAGTCTATGCACACAATTGCTAGATATGTAATTATGTAGCTTTAAAGCAGCCAATCTCAACTTTCTCTGCCTAGACCTCTAAGTCTCCTGAGAGCTCATTAGGGATTCAGCAAGAGATAGTATTTTTTTAAAAATAAAAGAAAACAGCTAGCACTTACAATACTAATAAATTTTACATGCCAGGATTCAGTTTACTATCACACTAATACAGCGTAAGTTATAGATATTATAATTCTTATGCAGAAGTTCCCTAAAACCTTCAAAATTATTTCAAGGATTCCACCAGAGGCAAAAAAAAAAAAAGTTGAAAAAGGTTGAGTTGTTCAAAGGCCAAAATATACTTTAGTTTTATTTTTGTGCATGTGCAGGTTTAGGAACATTTATTATCATTTAAATGTCATAGAAATCAAAATACAGTTATCCACATTATTCTAACATAAGAGTAAATGAATTTATAAACCACCTAGAGTTGCTTGACAGTGAGGTGGATGACATATAAATTTAATCAATAAATAAAATAAATGTAAGTTACTACTAAATCAACCAGAATCAATTTGCCTTCAATTTATCTCCAGTTATCAGAGGGAAAGGTACCTTATCTGAAGAAAACTATCTTATCTGAAGGACTATAAATATGTTGTTAAACACATGATTTTCAACTCAAAAGTTAAGTCTTTGGTATTTTCAATTAAAAGAAAGATCTGAGCTGAGCTACTGCTGTGTAAATAGCTTTGATTAACAGATGAACTAGTAAATGAGACATATTGCTATGTTAATTATCAATATTTCCTTTTTGCCACTTTCTATAACTGAGTAATTGTATTTTCCAAATATTTCCTAAAAGTTGCACCTCCATTAAAACTACCTGCTTAAAATTTAAGATATAATGTCAAAATCACAGCTTAATAAAAGAAATTTCCAAACAGCACATTGATGCTTGTGCTTAATTGTGCTTGTGCTCAATCCTCTGGCCATGACACTCTCAGAACTTGTGCAGAGACTTAGAAGAAATCAACAATTTCACACCAAAATGTTGTAATCCAGGGATAAATAGTACTAATGTAATGATCAAATCTTTAAATGTGTAACAGCACATTTAAAGATATGACCATTGTGTGTAACAGCAGCACAATAAAGCTCTTTGCACTAGCAGCCCTAAGTAAAATTGACATTGTTTCATACATTCTTTTCTCAATAAGGAATAATGAATGCAAAGTTCTTTCTATAGTATTTCTGGCATGAATGCTTTGCTCTTCAATGCATAGAAAACTTACAAGTAGCTTCTTCAATGTTATTTACAGTTGATAACCCAACAAAGGTTTGTAGCCCTTCACTTCTCTAAAGACTCCTTCAAAGTAGGCAGGAGTGCAAACCAGAGATGGTTTTCAGCAGGTTCTGGACAGTTCTGGAGAACTGGTAGCGGAAATTTTGAGTAGTTCGGAGAACCAGTAGTAAAAATTCTGACTAGCCCCACCCTCATCTATTCTCTGCCCCCCCAAATCCCAGCTGATCGGAGGGAAATGGGGATTTTGCAATAATCTTCCCCTGGATTGGGGAGAGAATGGAGATTTTGCAGTATCCTTCCCCAGCCATGCCCACCAAGCCACGCCTACCAAGCCATGCCATGCCCACCAAGCCACACCCACAGAACCGGTAGTAAAATTTTTTGAAACCCACCACTGGTGCAAACATCACACCTCTCTACAACACTTACAAAAAGATGTACCTGATTTGAAATGTTTCATTTCTATGTTCTCCAAGAACTTTTCAGAGATTGATCCACTGCACAGGTCTAAAAACTGCTGATAATCTCACTAAAGTTAATTTTATATATCCTTAATAGCACTAATGCACATTGCTGTTCAGTACTTTTATCCTAATTTATCTCCCAGACATTTGCAGTTTTCACTTTTGCAATTAACTGTGAAAGTATAATCTTAAAATTGTTCATGTATGTAGAATTTGATATTGAGATAACAATTTTTGAAATCAGCTCAACATTTATATTTCATACTACATTCCCAGGTTCATGATGTACAAAAAATTCAAATGATAGTGAATAGCAGGAAAGAGGAGTGGGATTGTTCTCCCTACTCTACATTTTTGTAATGTTATTACAATCCAAATTAGACTAGTGTGTTTATTACTTATTTTGTGGTGAAAAAAATCACACCAACATCAGTGAAAATAGGACACACTTATGTCTTAATATGGATGACAAGTAAAGAAAGTTAAAGTATACTTATTATTTACATCATGATTCCAGGCCTAAAAGAGCACTCCATAGCTTCAATTGACTGTTGTAGTTTATATTATATTATATTAATTACACCACACTGTACTAGTATAGTGATTACTATTCATTGGATTAATAAAAATGCATTAAATTTGACCATTTGGATTAAGTCCTAATTTTTTTTTCTTTTGCTACTTCCCTGATACCAAGTCATAATCATTCATTATGTCCAAATATTTGGTTTCTTTATCATTATCTATATAAAAATAATTTCTATCCAGTATTTGGAAGATGTTGTAATTATCTGTTTTTAAAATATTTTCTGTTTTGACTAGCCTATGTTTTTAATCTCAGAATAATCAAAAGTTTAGTCTCAGAATTCAGATGGACACAAGGAAAAGTATGCATCCCCACTATCAAATGACATTCCATTTAGTTTTGTGAAAATAGGCCCAAGACACCCAGCCAGGTTTCATGCCTAAAGTGGGACTAGAACTCCCAGTTTCCTAGTTTTTAACCTTAATCAATAGACCATTTTTCCCAGTGAAGATAGCATTTCATTATGATTTGGAATCTCTCTCTCTTTTTTTTATCATATGGTAAATTACTTACAGGACCTAATCATGCAATTTGTTGTCACATATATGGTTATTTGTTTAATATATTGTGAGTTGTAGTATAAAGGGGTGCATTATGGTTGAAAAATAAAACTAAATAGCCAAATTACAATGCATCATCTACTGAATCCTTTTCCTACCTTAGAATCCTTATATGTCAAAATAGGGAAGATTCAGATGGGGGCTGATTATACGAAATCAATTCCAGTTTAGACATCACCCGTTTCTTCCAAATGAACCAGATTTGGATCTGAACTCAGGATTCATCTATGCGAATTGCATAGTATAGCAGCTTTTTTAAACAGCAGTATAGATGTGTTCATTTCCAGGCCAGGGTTTCCCAACCTTGATTTAAGATGTGTTGCAGATTTGGACTTCTACTCCCAGAATTCCCTAGCTTGCTCAATTTTACTCAGATTGTATGGGCAGCTAGGGAATTCGGGGAGTTAAAGTCCAGACTTCTTAAAGTTACCAAGGCTGAGAAACACTGCTTCAGGTTATACATCATTTCAGATTCAAATCTAGTTGTTTAAGGCACCTAAGCTTTTCCCAGGTTCTATAGCTGCCCATACAATCTGAGTAAAAATACTACCACTTTAGTGAGGTTCTCTCAGGACTGTCACTTCTCCAGCCATACTTCACTTGCTATCAGTCTGCCATAAGCAACAGGGGGAAGGAACTGCGGAGTGGGATAAGAAGAGGTAGCAGGAAAGGAATAGAAATTACTTGTGTTATCCTGTGAGAGCTGCTGGCCATTCTGAGGTCACCTCATGGAATGCAGCACCATCCAGCCCGCCAAGCTAGAAGTGGTACCAAAATAATTTGTTTAAATATAATTGGATAGCTGGAGATAAAGGGGAAGGAGGGAAGAAGGGAAAAGTTAAACACATGCTTTGTGGGCAAAAATCTCAGATCTGGCTTTGCCTCATTGTAACCACTTTGGCTTTAGTAAAGTGTACTTTTGTTAATAATGAGTTTTAGAAAAGAAAGAGTCTTTCTTTTCTAACTGACCTATTTGGGACAGTTGACAAGTTCAAACAAATACTATGTTCACTTCTTATTGGTTTTGAAATTAAATCCAAATTAGTGAACTGTCCCAGTTTCCACATAGTCCTATTTCTCCCATTTTCCAGCATATATACAAACAGAAATAAACATCCCAACTTAGAACAATATGATAACTTGTGATCTAAAGCAGGGGTGAAATTCAGCCGGTTTTATCCAGCTCGGGCGAACCGGTAGTGGTGGCTGCAGGAGGCTCCGCCCACCCATACGGACATCATGATGTCGCTTTTTTGTGACGATTTTAAGCCTCTGCACATGCGCAGAAGGCTTTGCGCATGCACAGATGACAGCACAGGTGAGCAGAGTGAGCGCCACATGGCGCACACACATTTGCAAACCGGTAGGGAAGGTAAGTGAATTTCATCCCTGGTCTACAGCAACATTTAATTTTCTCTGCAGATCAATGAATAGTGATATATGGTACTGTATACTCAGCCTCATTTATAACTTATTTTATTAAGATGTAGAAAAACTTCCTTCATGTGTTTTGTCTTTGACGATCCCATGTTTATTTAGAAAACTGCTTAATTATGTTGTTTAGCTTGGAAATCTAATCGGTGTTTTTAGAATCTTTCAGTGTAATTTTTTTTTTGATGAAACCACTTTATTAAAGTATTTCAAAAAATAGTATGTATGAACTATAAATAAATAGCTACTATTAAAATACTAGCTAAAATAGTTTATTTGTACTTTTAGCTTTCTAAAATATCAACTTTTAGATAAAGCAAAGGAAAATATAGATATAATAAAATGCATGTCATACAGATTTTTGTACTTGTGGAGAAGGAAAAGCTCTAATAAAGGATATCTGTTCTTAATTAGAAGCTCTTACTATTATTGCCTCTTATTTTTATTTCAAAATATTTATTTAAATGTTTTATTTCCTATTCCTTGTTTCTGTAGTAATTCATTTTATTGTGTTTTGTTTTAGAATCACAACTACTGCAGCTTGCATGATGGACTTGAGAAGATACCCATTAGATGAACAAAATTGTACATTGGAAATAGAAAGCTGTACGTATTTCTATTAATTTCAGGTATATGAAATATGTTGTGCACAATAGTTGTTTTATTAATATTTTTTTAAAATTTCTCGTGCCCATTATATGCATAGAGTTCTTAATATTCAAAATCATTCATGCTCACTTGAGGTGTATTTCATGTCATCAACTTCTGGTTTTTTTTATCTTCTGCAGTGGTCTGCAGTTGCAACTTGCAGTTGTCAACAGCACTGTTTTATAATTATTCTTAATTTTTTAAAGAAATTTAAAGTATTCATATGAAATGACATTGACCCACTGGTGCTCAACAAAAAAATAAAAATAAAAAAGCAAAAGAGGTGATTGAAGCAATGTCTGGATCTATTGCGAAATATGTAATGCCTTCAGCAATGATTGTAGTAACAAACATTCTGAAAAAGAAAAAGTAGCTCATACATCCAAAGAATTACATTAAAAACAATACAGAAATTCATATGACCCAACGCTCAAAGGCAACAAGGAATCATCTTTTATAAGTATTGATAATGGGAAAGAGAAAGAAAATGACAGTAAGAAGCAACACCAACAGGGAAGAAATGGGAAAAATAGATGCTAGTGAAGACTAACACTTTGATAAAGAAGATAATTATATTTTAATTATTCTGATATCATTGCTTGGCCAATATGGTTTCCAGAACAGTTAAACCATTAGCTAAACCATTTAAGAAAACAAATGAATCTTTTCAAACTAAAAATGGATCGTACTCTACAGGTTATTGATCAGGACAAAAGAGCGAAGGAAGCAGTCAACACTTAACAATGTCATGGTTTTATAAATCTTTACCGAACATCAACAAAGTGTTGAGAAGTAGTTTTATTTTTGCTGCAGAGTTATTTGCAAATAATAAGGCAAATACTGGGACATCCGTATTTATAACCGGCTGTAAAACCTGGTGGAAATTAAATCCCAAAGTCTCTGAGTGTGAGTTATCAGAATCCTACCTCTTCTGAAACTTGTTCTGAAGCAATGAGTCAAATAATGCTACTGTTCATTATCATCAAGCCATTTCCATCATTTTTGCATAGAAGAAAATCTTTAGAAGTTTTTACCAAATGTAATAGAAAGGTATGATGACTATTGAAGATATTTTGATGGAAATTTTTTGAAAGTAGCCAGAACTGATAGCAAAGAAACAAACATATGAGGGGTCCTTGGTACTCCCTTCGCTTGTCTGTCTGTATGGGTAGAGGTGGTCTTAGAGATTCTTTGGTTGGGCTGTTTACTAATGGCTCTTTAGAAGTTTCTTGATTGGGGTATTGTTTAGTTGATTGTTGGTCTGATCAATCAATACCCAATCAAGAAACTGTCAAAGAGCCATCAGTAAACAGCCCAACCAAAGAACCTCTAAGACCACCCCTACCCCCAAAGACAGACAAGTCATTAGAATATAAATTGACAGCAAACAATTTTCCTTTACTAGCACTGATAATGTTACCTAGTTAGGGTAATGAAACATCTGCAAGAAAACAGACAAGCTCAGAGAGCACTAAGGACCCCGCATTTCAACCCTGAGATACAAATATTCTCCTTTATTGAAACAAAGATATGGACAGTATCTTTGATATGGATTTTTTTTGTGAAATTGAATTTTAATGGATTTCTGCACTTATCCTTCTGTTTAAGCTTTTTCTTAAGTATTGTACATCTGTTGCCTCATGTGAAAGAATGTTTTAAATTTAAAAATAAAAATAATGGAAAGTGTTCTTTTATAAGTGAAGACATATTGACAAACCTGTATATCCTGGCTACTGAATGTGAATATACAAAGATCGATTTTGATGAAGTCACTAACAAATTTGCAGTTAAAAGCTTGAAAAGAAAAACCAAATTATTATTCCTTGCTGCTAGTGAATTACTAATATGTAGGTATTAGATATTTACTATTTATCTCCAAAATGCATTGATGTAATTAAAAAGTATCGATCCATTCTTTTCTGGTTATTTTTTATTATCCATTTCACAACATGGTTTTTACTGTAAATGATTTGCCATATAGAGGGTTAATTTGCCATATAGATCCATCCTAGATGTCACGTACACTGAATTTTCCTTGGTTAAATTCAAGTAAAGGTAAATAGGTTATAGAATTTTGGAAATTTGATAACTGTCTCATTGTTAATGAGTATGGCAAGACAGCAATTCTGGGACTAGTTTGATCCTTTTTCAGATTCCTTAATAGCTAAGCTAATGATTCATTTAAAAGACAGAATTGGAGGACAATTTGGTTTTCATCTCCATGTTTTGGAAACATAGTTTTTCCTTTCCAGATTTAAAGAATTCCATTACAATTCTTTTGCGATCTCCAGCCTTCTACACTACAGGCTTGACCATTTTACTAAAGTGTATAAAAATATAGCAAAGACTCTATTGAAATACCATGCCAAAATGGTCTTCAATTCTATCTATATTTAGAACTGATCTGTAAGTCCCCAAGTATTTTGTTGCAAAAATAGTCACCTGCATTACCTGACAAATGATCTGGATCAAACATCCTTTATTGCCATCCATACCTTCAATGCTTGATTTTTGGTATCACTGTCCATTTTTACAGGTATTACTTCATAATAGCTTTCTTACAGATTAATCATCCCAGCCAATCATGACCTGCACAGTCGGCAACATATAATTATGATAATATTGTGTATTCAACTGTTTGAATCTGTAAGACAGCATCACAAGCTCATTTGGATAATTGATGTTATGATACATGATGTAATGATCGACATTTATTTCATTTTGTGAAATTATCTAGCTTTATCTCATTTTAACTATCAATACCTTTTCATTTATTGCATTATTATACACAGCTTAAATTATTTTTTTCAAAATGAATTTTCACATTTTTATGATAATCATATAGCACATGTTTATTAGTTTCATGTAAAACAACATGAGTTGTCGTCATGAAACAAGGACAAAAATTAGTCTGTTCCTCAAACTATCTCAGCCTATAACATGGATTAGAATTGATATACACACATATTAATAATAATATTGGAGAATATATGCTTGACTCATTGAAAGTTTAGGAGTGAGAAATTTTATTTTCTTCTTTAGGGCAGAACGAAAGTTTTAAGAAAAGTGAAGCTATAGTATATTTTGAGAACAAGATATTAAAATGTTTCTGCTTTGTTTCCAGATGGATACACAAAGGATGACATAGAATTTTATTGGAGAGGTGGAGATAATGCAGTTACTGGAGTAGAAAGAATTGAGCTTCCGCAATTTTCTATTGTGGAATATAAACTTGTGTCCAAAAATGTTGTCTTTGCCACAGGCATGTATTTCCTAATTGTTGAATTTCTATTATTCCTAGCTCTCTAATGCATGCCTATATTTTGTGTTTATATAAGAGGTAATTAAAATGGGGGTAGTGCTAGTTCATTCTTTCTTTACAGATATTTTGTGTTACTGGGTCTGTAATGTTAAAACTGATTAGTTTGATGATTTTTAAGTAAAGAAAACAATATTTGTATCTGAAACTACGTATAGGTCAGAGATGGGTTCTACTTACCTTTACTACTGGTTTGTATCGTGCGCGCGCCTGTGCTCTCCTGCGCCTGTGAAGATCACCTATGATAACGTCCATGTCAGTGAGCAGAGCCTCCCGCCGGTTTTACTATTGGTTCTTGTGAACCGGTCCTAACTGGGGGCAACCCACCACTGGTATAGGTAATCCTCAACTTACAACAGTTCATTTAGTGATCAAAGTTACAATGTCACTGAAAAAAGTGACTTATGTCTATTTTCACAGTTATGACTATTGCAGGATCCCCATAATCATATGATCAAAATTCAGATGCTTGAGAACTGGCTCATATTTATGACTGTTGCTATGTCCCAGAGTCATGTGGTCACAGTTTGAGACCTTCTGAGAAGCAAAATCAATGGGGAAGCCAGATTCACTTAACAACCAGGTTACTAACCTATCAACTGCAGTGATTCACTTAACAACTGAGACAAGAAAGGTTGTAAAATGGGACAAAACTCACTTAACAAGTGATTGAATAACAGAAATTTTGGGCTAAATTATGGTCATAAGTCGAGGACTACCTATAGTATGTGACTTAGAAAATTAGTTGGGTCAAGAGACTTCTAGTCTAATAAAATATTTTTAATGGGAAATTCTAAAAAATAAGCATGTGAATAGAAATGTGTGCTCTAATTAAGCTGCAGGTAATAGATTATACAAAGCAGTCAGTTGGCAGTATGAGTGATAAAATTGAGGATTATAATTTATTTTGAACAGAGAGCAGAAACTCAGGAACAGCTTTCCAGAACAAGTTATTTGTTCTGAGTCAAGCTATCATTCAAATTATTCATAATTAAAACAGTTTGAGAAATGCCACTATAGTATTTATTATGCTAATTGAAAACGTTAATATTTTACTATACTGTATTATACTAAGATCAATAATAATTATGCTAATAATAGCCAATGCCACATAATTAATCAAATATTATTTGCTGAGTTAAAATATTTAATACTAATATTTGTGTTTTGACAATAGCCTATATTGCATTTTTTTCTGCACAAAATTTCATATTATGGGCTACCCTATGCTAGTTTTGGGGAGTGATAGGTTCTGCTAATAATTTTGTAACATGTTTAGTATATTTTATTTATTATATTTTAAATATCAGGCAAGTAATTTAAATGTATAATTTTTAGATAGAAGGTAAAAGCATTCCAACTTATTATCATTAAGAAAATATATGAGAACTTAATGCCTATCTATTTTTTATTAGGTGCCTATCCAAGACTATCATTGAGTTTTAAGTTGAAGAGGAATATTGGATACTTTATTCTTCAGACCTACATGCCCACAATATTGATTACCATTTTATCATGGGTATCCTTCTGGATAAATTATGATGCATCAGCAGCAAGAGTGGCTCTTGGTATGAAATGGTGATGAGTAGGACTTTATTTCATTTGCAATATCAAATATCAATTACTAGAATTTGCAACATATTAATAGGTCAATATCATTTATATAAATATTGTATTAGTTTGGATTGATTCAGTAATGGTTCATCTTAAATATATAACAATTTTTATAAAATCTGTTAATTGACCTCTCCAAACTGAGCTCAGTTTTCTTATTACTCTAGGAATGGTATGGAAGAACTGACTTTAGAGAAAGATTATGATACCCTAAATTTAAATTTAAGGACAATTTAAATTTGAAGGAAGAATGCAAAGATAGTGGAATAAAAAAGGGTTTTACCTTCTTTGTCTTCCAATTCTAATCAATCTTCCCCTTAGAGGCCTCTGATTTACTTGATGACACAATTGATGAAAGACTGGTTAAGGCCAAGTCCTTAAAGCCAGCATTGTGTGAGAGAGCTGAAAATGCTGAAAATTCTGAAAATGCTGGTCAAAGTGCCTTCAGGCATGTAGCTTCTGAATTTAATGTACTATAGCTTCAATTTACCCTGGAGGATACTCAGCATACACCAAGGGGGATTCAAGTTGGACAGCTTTTACACGTACAGAAGTATTGCTCAGAACATCTGCCAGAGACATTAGTTTAAAGACTTTTAGTATTCACTTTCTCAATTATTTTTTTTTAATTTGATTTATATGCCGCCCTTCTCCAGAGACTCAGGGTGGCTTATAATGCGTTAAGCAATAGCCTTCATACTTTTGTATATTTATACAAAGTCAGCTTATTGCCCCCACAATCTGGGTCCTTGTTTTACCCACTTTAGAAAGGATGGAAGGCTGAGTCAACCTTGAGCCTTGGTGAGATTCGAACCTGCAATAATTGCAGGCAGCTGAATGTTAATCACAGTGCCTTAGTCTACTGCGCCACTCAGGCCCCTTGTGAATTTGTGAGATTATCATCAGTATTTGAAGCTTCTCACTATTTTTAATAGTAATAATACATGTACCTAGATCACACTTGAATACTACTTTGGGGTTACATATTTTAGGAAAAAATGTTAAAGCTATGAACTCTTTCTGTGAGAATTGTACCAGAATTCAAGACATTTCTGTTATTTTTCCAAGAAATCAGGGTTTCTCTAGGCTTCATTAATTTCAAATATTTATCTCTCTCTCCCTCTCTCTCTCTCTCTCTCTCTCTCTCTCCCTCCCTCCCTCTCCCTCCCTCCCTCCTTTCTCTCTCTCTCCTCCCTTTCTCTCCCTTCAATAGAGTAAAAAAGGAATGAGTAGAGTAGAGTACTGAACAGAACAGAACAGAACAGAACAGAACAGAACAGAATAGAATTCTTTATTGGCCAAGTGTGATTGGACACACAAGAAATTTGTCTCCAGTGCATAAGCTGTCAGTGTATATACAAGCAATATGTGATAAATCATGATAATAGTGATAATAAAAATACATTCATCATAAATCATAAGATACAACACTTAGTCATAGGATACTAAAAAGCAATGAACATAAATCATACTAGGATACTAAGTAAACAATATAATCATAAGATACAAGCAACAAAGTCATAGTCAAAAGAAGATGAGATAGGTGGAAAGATGGGAAGAATAATAGAATACAATAGTTTGACAGTGTTGTGGGAATTAGTTGTTTAGCAGAGTGATGGCTTGAGGGGGGGCAACTGTCCTTGCAGTGCCATTTTGAGGGTAAAAGTTGAAACAGTTCATGTGCAGGATGTGAGGGGTCTGTAGATATTTTCACAGCCCTCTTTCTGGCTCATGCAGTATACAGGTCCTCAATGGAAGGCAATGGAAGCAATTGTTTTTTTCTGCAGTTCTAATTATTTGTTGAAATCTGTCTGTCTTGTTTGATTGCAGTGCCAAACCACACAGTTATAAAGGTGTAAATGACAGGCTCAATAATTCCTCTGTAGAACTGTATCAGCAGTTCCTTGGGTAATCTGAGCTTTCTGATTTGGCACAGGAAGAACATTCTTTGTTGTGCTTTTTTGATGACATTTTTGATGTTAGGTGTCCATTTTAAGTCTTGAGATATTATAGAACCTAGAAACTTGAAGGTCTCTACTGTTGATACTGTGTTGTCTAGTATCGTAAGAG
Organism: Ptyas mucosa; assembly: GCA_012654045.1. Taxonomy (NCBI): domain Eukaryota; kingdom Metazoa; phylum Chordata; class Lepidosauria; order Squamata; family Colubridae; genus Ptyas; species Ptyas mucosa. The sequence continues at coordinate 14,485,481 of WNWU01013815.1, read as the reverse complement.
GTGATAGTATAGCAGAGTTTCTCCTAAAATCTACTATCATTTCTACAGTTTTGAGTGTGTTTAGTTCAAGATTTTTCCACTGCACCACAAGGCTAATTGTTCAACCTCCAGTCTGTATGCAGATTTGTCATTGTCTTGAATTTGACCAATCACTGTTGTGTCATCTGCAAACTTTAGTACTTTAACAGAGGGATCTTTTGAGATGCAGACATAGAGTATATGACATAGAGGTATAGAGAGAGAAGAGAAGAGAAAGCACACACCCTGGTGCTAATTGTATAGGTATCTGATGAGATTTTGCCTAGCTTCACTTGCTTCTTCCTGTCTGTTAGGAAGCTTATCATTCATTAACAAGTATGGTCAGGTACAGCTAGCTGATTTAGTTTAGTTAAAAGAATATCTGGAATGATGGTATTGAATGCCGAGCTGAAGTCTACAAAAAGGACCTTGCATAGGTCCTTGGAGATTCAAGATGTTGTAGGATGTAGTACAGAGCCACATTAACAACATCATCTGCCAATCTGTTTGCAAGAGGTCTAACAGTGAATCCATGATGGTTTTCAGGTGGACCAGCACTAACCTTTCAAAGGTTTTCATAACTACGAATGTCAGAGCAACCGCTCTGTAGTCATTCAGTTCTTTGATGGCGGGTTCCTTTGACACTGGAATGATAGTAGAGGAGACTTATTAAACAATTAACTTCTTCAAAAGAATAAAAGTCATAAGGAAATGAAAACACACCACACTACTCTTCTTGGAGATCAGCAGAGAAAATGAAATACAAAATACAATTCTATTAAAAAAACACCCATACCAACCAAATGCTCCACTACTATAACATGTGTAAGAACATTATTCAGATGAGCACAAATGTATTGGAGCAACCCGGAACACATGAAATAGGAAACAGACCACCTATCCAATAACTTCCAATGAAACGGATACTCACTCAATTTTATCAAAAAGTACCTGACCATTCAACCCTACAGCACAACTAACACAAGCTATGAAAAAGATAACACTACCATACATTAAAAACATCTCAGAAACAATCAACAGACTACTAACCACATTACTGCATTACTGTAGCACACAAATCAACTAAAGCCCTCCAAAACATCTTAATTAAACCAAAAGATCCAGCAGCTCAAGAAGAGGAATCATCTACAACAGTGGTCACCAACCAGTGGTCTGCGGACCACTGGTGGTCTACAAGAAAATTTTGGTGGTCTGCGGAGAAATTTTTTTTGCAGGGGGTGCAATACGGAAAAAGGAGCGCAGCTCTCGCCGTCTGGAATGAATGGTGCTCTTCTGGCAGTGGAGGAGGGGGCAGCACAAGCAGAAAGAAGTGGCGTATGCAATGGCTGGAAGCTGCGGGAGCAAAGCACTACTTTCATTTGCACGGCAACAGCATTCCGCCTTGGTATATTTGCACCAGCCAGTGGTGCAAGGCAGCCCTCGTCTCCTACCACTTGGGACTCAGAACGGTAAATGGCATCTGGTCCGGGGAGCAGCCAGATTTTGTTCTCCATTGCGGATGCCAGATCATCCCCCTGCAAGCTCTCGTCTCTCAAGGAGCGCTCCCTGAAGCAGCGCTGGAAACTTTGGTCGGGCTCTTCGAGAGACGAAAGCTTCCAGGGGGCCGATCTGGCATCCGCAATGGAGGGCTAAATCCGGCTGCTCCCCAGACTAGTCACCATTTACTGCTCTGAGTCCCAAGCGATGGCTGCCTTGCGCCATCGATTCGCGCAAATATACCAAGGCGAATGCTCATGCTGTGCAAGTTCAAGTAGTGCTTCGCTCCCATACTTCTTCCACCCCTTGTTGGTGCTCCACGCACCTCAGTCTCTCAGGGAGATGCTTGACTTACTCTCAGGCCCAAGACACTGGCTGGCCCATGAGATGAGAGAGAGAGGGGGGGGGAGAGAGAAATAGAAAGAGAGAGAATCAGAATGAGACAGAGAGAGAAAGAGAAAGAGACAAAGAA
>WNWU01013815.1:14453279-14483484 GCA_012654045.1 Ptyas mucosa | reverse complement strand
GAGAGAATCAGAATGAGACAGAGAGAGAAAGAGAAAGAGACAAAGAAAAGAGAGAGAAAGACAGAATGAAAGATAGAATGAGAGGGAGAACGAAAGAGAAAGAGACAGAGAGAATCAGAGAGAGAGTGAGAGAGAGAATGAGAGAGAAAGAGACAGAATGAAAGAGAGAATCAGAGAACCAGAGAGAATGAGAGAGAGAGAGAGAGACAAAATGAAAGAGAATCAGAGACAGAGAGAATCAGAATGAGAGAGGAAGAGTAAGAGTGCGGGAGAGAGAGAAAGGGGAGAAGGAATGAGAGAAAGAGGAGGAGAGAGAAAGAGAGAATAGAGAGAGAGTGGGGGAGAGAGGGAGAGAGAAAGAGAGGGAGAGAGAAAAATGAGAGAGAAGGGGGGAGAGAATGAGAAAGAGGGGGAGGGGGAGAGAAAGAGAATGAGAGAGAGAGAGAGTGGGGGAGAGAGAGAAAGAGAGAAAAAGAGAAAAGGAGAGAGAGAGTGGGAGAGAGAGAGGAGGGAGAGTGCCTGAAGGACCCCATCCCGTCACTGGGAGTCCAGGTGTTTCAGCAAGCAGCACACTGATTCATATTAGTGGTCCGCAGAAGTTAAAATTATGAACTTGGTGGTCTCTGAGGTCCAAAAGGTTGGGGACCCCTGATCTACAACATACAGTGTAAGGACCATAATACCCACTATTTATTTATTCGTAAAATTTATTGGCCACCCATCTTATCTCAAGGTAACTCTAGGCAGCTTACAATCATAAAAGGTAAAAACTGTATAAGCTAAAAGACTATGTAGGAATAGACAGGAAGAAGACTAGCAGAGCATATCCATAAACAGTGACACCAACTAGCAATTAGAACACATAATAAAAGTTCTTAATCTCAAAACACATGAACAGATTCAACCATAGCCCATCAACACTGCCAGGCATCTCACATTTACAATACTGATGATGTTACCTAGTTGGGTAATGAACCATCTGCAAGCAAGCAACTAAGCTCAGAGAGCACCAAGGACTCCACAGTTCAACTGAGCTACATATATTTTCTTCTGTTAGATAGAATGTTGTCTCTCTTGCAATTTTACTTAGGGTTTTTTTTATATATTACTGGAAAACTCCTGGAAATTAACTACAGAAGTAAGTTAGAAAAATAATGCAAAAAGGTTACTGATTTTTGTTTTTCTTTCTTTTTAGGTATTACAACTGTGCTTACTATGACAACTATCAACACTCATCTCAGAGAGACTTTGCCTAAGATTCCATATGTCAAAGCCATTGATATGTATCTTATGGGCTGCTTTGTATTTGTCTTCTTGGCCTTACTTGAATATGCCTTTGTCAACTACATCTTCTTTGGAAAGGGCCCTCAAAGGCAGAAGAAACTTGCAGAAAAGACAGCCAAAGCAAACAATGATCGTTCTAAGTTTGAAAGCAACCGGGTAGGATTTTTCATATCTTCTACAAATCTGTCTTATTTTCAGCTTCAAGGGATAGTTCCAATCAATGAAATTAAGTACTATTACCTTGCTAATTGGATTGCATATTAGATTATACAGAAAGCATAGCCATTAGCACCACTTTATATTCATTACAGTTTATCAATATAAAATATATAGCACATACCAGAATGCAGTAAGGAAAACATTTCCTAAAAACAGTGTACAAATTTGACAAACTCACAAAATCACAATAGTGAAAAATAGTCACAGGAATTTGTCTTTTCATCATTGGTCTTAGTATAGTTTTCCTTCCTTCCTTCCTTCCTTCCTTCCTTCCTTCCTTCCTTCCTTCCTTCCTTCCTTCCTTCCTTCCTTCCGCAATTCTGGGTTGATCACAGAATAAAAAGAAATAATATGTGATCTAGATAGCGAATCTTAAGAATTTTTTCCTTAAGCTCTATATTTTCTGAACTTATTTTATCAAAAAGAAGAAAAATATGTCAGAGAGACTAGTCCTACTTATCTTACATTACTTAGCACAGCAGAATAATAAACAGTAGAATTCGTTGATATTTTGTTTTTGCAATTGCATTTATAAGTACTACTATAATTACATTAACAGGAAAGGACAGCTCTAAAAGTAGGAATATTTAATATGCATTTTAATAGTTGACATTAATGCAAAGTAAAACTTACATCTATTATTAAAAATTAATATTTCTCCAATTAAAACATATATTTGAATATAGTACTAAAATTATACTTATTGCATAATTTGCATTATTTTAAGAAAAAATATTTACAATGTATATATTAAGAAAAAGATATACAGAAATGATTAGATCTGCAACATGATTTTTCTTGGACTTAAAAGGTACAATTTAATGCAGACAAAAATGAGCTTGTTTTTTAAAAGTGAGGACATATATGAAATTAAAAGTTTTACATAATATTAATTTTAATTGATTCAATAATGTTAGCTAATATATTCAGTATTAATTCATACAGTAATACATTCATTTATGTACTAAATTGGTAAAAAAAGATGTAAAGAATTTGAGTATAAGAAAATGGGAAATTGGAGACACTTACATCCAAAACATATGCAGTAAAAAAACATATACCGTATTTTTCGGAGTAGAAGACGTACTGGAGTAGAAGACACAGCTTAGTTTTTGGGGAGGAAAATGGGGGGAGGGACTGTCTACCAGGTATTAATCAATGTAATGATTTTAAATTGGGTGTTTTAAATTTTTGGGGTTTTAAATATGAGCCGAAATTATTTAATAATTTTAATTATTTTTACTTGATGTTTGTCTTTGTGCTTTTAATAGGCTGTACACCACCCTGAGTCCTTCGGGAGAAGGCGGTATAGAAATACTATTATTATTATTATTATTATTATTATTATTATTATTATTATTATTATTATTAATCTGGCTAGCGTCCTTGGTGAGCTTCAGCACATTAGTTTGCTGGTTTTTTATCCCCTGCTTGGGGGTAAAAAACAGCTTCTAAGGCACAACTGAGAGGAAGCAGCAATGAGAAAAGCAGGCAAAGCACGGAGGGAGATCAAAAAAGCTTCTAAAGAACAGCTGAGAGTTGGAGCAAAGCATGGAGATTGCTTCCTCACTAGCGCCTCGTTAAAGCACAGCAGAGAGTCAAGGGAGCAAGCAAAGCTGGGAAGATCTCGCTAGTGCCTTGTTAGCACCTCGTTAGGGCTGGAAAAAAGCTTCAAAAAAGCTACATTCGGAGTATAAGATGCACCCAAATTTTCAGCCTCTTTTAGGGGGAAAAGGGTGCATCTTGTACTCTGAAAAATACGGTATTTTGTGTCGAATGAGCTTTACAATTTCCAGAACTGCAAATTTTCTAATTTAAAATTGGAAATGCACTTATGCATATGCACACATACAATCACTTATTTGCACACCATATACAGCGTACTACTAAAATTCTCATGTCTGTTTGTAATATTCAATTAGGCAAAATTGGAAGCTATAGGGCAACGATTATTGAATCAAATGGGCTAAGTTACAGAATGCGGGAATGACATTTGGTAAAGTTGTAGCCACTTAAGCATCATCAAGCCTTCTGACTACACTTCCCAGAAACCCATAATTTGCATGGTACAAGGGAAGATCGGAGGGCCCTTCCCCATCCTCTTTCCTGCCTCTCTTTCTGGCCCTTACACTACAAGGACCCAACAGATAAGTGAAGATTAGTTGCTTTGGAACCAAGGCTGAAATTTGAAATCTCTTAATCGCACTGGGTGGTGAGGGAAGGGCAAGGGAGGGACTGGGATGCCTGTTGGTGAAATAGGTTTGGCTGGAAGCAATGATGGTTTGCAGGTGAGCCTTCTTTCACCCTGGAGAGAGGGGGCCCTTTGGAACATGCCAGGATAAGGAGTGGGGGAGAGGTTATTCTCACAATCCATAGAATTGTTTGTCTCAACCCCACCCCTTACACACAGTAAAGTGGAATCAGGAGATCTTGTATTTATATAAACCTTGCTCTCTCTTTCCTAGTGTCTCATTATAGAGAGCATGTTTCGTGGTACTTGATTTCAGTGAAGAAGATAATACTCTATTTACCTTACTTTTTAACATAAGAAACATATTCCACTGTAAGGCGTTTAAGACACATCTAATTTCAGACTTTTTCTCTAATTTGAATGAATTTGGAACTAGATTCATAATTTGGAACTAAATTGTTAGATCTCTAATATCTTCATATCTTCATAATTTTATGTAATTTTTGAGCCCCCAGGTTCTTTAATTAAGAGCTCTGAAATATAAATCAATTCAAATTACTGTTGTGGGATGTATTTGTCAACCAAGATAAATCACTAGATCAAGACTGGCAAATAATATGACTGACCTCAGGGAGTCAGCCCATGATAAGGCTTCGGTCCATCGGGGGTGTGTGTGTATATTAATAGCTATTAGTCTTGAAAGCGCTATACTATTTCCAGGACCTGCTAAGAAGCAAATGAGAAGGACTTCTCTTGTAGCTACTTGGTCATTGTGGAAGATTGATCATTGGACTTATATCCAACAGGATTTGTTTTATATTTTACTGTTAACATTTTTTTCCCTTTCTATTGTCTCCTGATTGTTTTGGGTCTACATGTGTTTCAAGGAAAGTAGCCACATTGGTAAAAGGGAAAGAGATACTACATGAAACAGATGGCGCAAGACAGGGGTGAAATGCTCCTGGTTTGGATCAGATCGCCCAATCCGGTAGCGATAGCGGCGGGTGCTTCGGAGAACCAGTAGCAAACATCCCTGCCCGCCACCCCATGCCCAGCTGAGCCGCACAATCTTCAGAGGCTTTTTTTTTATTTTTAAAAGCATTTTTTTCTACAACCTCTTCGACTGAAAAAATGCTTTAAAAAGTTTTTTAAAAAGCCTCTGATGATCCCTCGGCTCAGCTGGAATTGTCAGAGGCTTTTAAAAGCTTTTTTTTACAATCTCCTCGGCCGAAGAAGTTGTAGAAAAAATGGTTTTAAAAGTTAAAAAAAAAAGTTGGCCACGCCCACCCAGTCACATTTTCCCCCTCCCCCAAGCCACGCCCACATAACTGGTAGTAACAAATCTTACATTTCACCACTGCTGCAAGAGGAATGAAAATTAAAACTGGGAAAGTATTTCAATATTTCTTTGTTCATTAGTTGTGGAGAGATGTCTTGGCTTACCCTAACAAAAATTAGTTTCCTTTGGTTGATTAAGATAGAAGGCTGTTTACATTTTAGATTGGAGGCTTTTTTATCCTTTTTCCTTTTTCCTACTTTGCATTTTTAATGTGATTTCTTTTTCATTTCTATAGGTCATTAATATAGGTATTAATATTTCTCAGGATTCAGTTAGCCTATGCATTCATCTAAAGAAATTAGAGATGGCAATCAGCGAACACCTTGAAGCAAACAAAATAATAACCAAAAGCCAACACGGGTTTGTCAAAAACATCATACCAGACTAATCTTATTGCATTCTTTGACAAAGTGACAAAATTAGTGGACCAGAGGAATACTGTCAATATAATTTACTTGAACTTCAGGAAGGCTTTTGATAAAGTAGACCATAATCTACCAGTAGAAAAATGTGGGATAGACAGCATCACCACCAGATGCATTCATAACTGGCTGACCAACGTGTAGTCCTCAATGGAACTGCATCTACATGGAGGAAAGTATGCAGTGGAGTACCCCAAGCCTCTGTTTTAGGCCCAGTACTCAATATCTTCATCAATGACTTGGACGAGGGAATAGATGGGGAACCATTCAAATTTGCAGATGACACCAAGCTGGCAGGAATAGCCAACACTCCAGAAGATAAGCTTAAGATACAGAAGGATCTTGACAGACTTGAACATTGGGCGCTATCTAACAAAATGAAATTCAATGGTGAAAAAAGTAAGGTTCTACATTTAGGCAAGAAAAACAAAATGCACAGGTACAGTATATGTGGTACCTCGCTCAAAAGTAGTAACTGTGAGAGGGATCTTGGAGTCCTAATGGACAACCATTTAAATATGAGCCAGCAGTGTGCAGCAGCTGCCAAAAAAGCCAACACAGTTCTAGGCTGCATAAACAGAGGGATAGAATCAAGATTATGTGAACTGTTAATACCACTTTATAATACCTTGGTAAGGCCACAGTTGGAATACTGCATTCAGTTTTGGTCACCATGATGTAAAAAAGATGTTGAGACTCTAGAAAGAGTGCAGAGAAGAGCAACAAAGATGACTAGGGAACTGGAGACTAAAACATATGAAGAACGGTTGCAGGAACTGGGTATGTCTAGTTTAATGGAAAGAAGGACTAGGGGAGACATGATAGCAGTGTTCCAATATCTCAGGGTCTGCCACAAAAAAGAGGGAGTCAAGTTATTCTCCAAAGCACCTGAGGGTAGGACAAGAAGCAATGGGTGGAAACTAATCAAGGAGAGAAGCAACTTAGAGCTAAGGAGAAATTTCCTGACAATTAGAACAATTAATCAGTGCAACAACTTATCTCCAGAAGTTGTGGATTCTCCAACATTGGAAATTTTTAAGAAGATGTTGGATAACCATTTGTCTGAAGTGATGTAGGGTTTCTGCCTAAGCAGGGGGTTGGACTAGAAGACCTCCAAGGTCCCTTCCAACTCTGTTATTCTATTATATATCAAAAAACAAGAAATGGAAATTGGTAAACCAGTATATATATATAGAGAGAGTATGTTTAGGTGAAATCCTAATAAAAATTGCTGCTTTAAAACAATCCGTTTATGTAGTTTTAATAATGCATGAGAAAAAGGTCAATATTTTTAATATTAACAAAACTGTGGTAGTAATAGTTTCAGCTCTTGATATGGTATTACATATAGTTTATCAGATAGTTTGCAAATGCATATCAGTAGCAGTTCCCTGTTACTTATAATGCTTATTTGTATTGAATGTTAGCAACTAATAACACTTATTAAATACTAAAGTATGTTCATTAAAATTATTCTGAGTTTTAAAAATCTAATGCAGAGTGCTGGAATTTACAAGTAAGGACATTTCTAAAAATATATCAGGTTATATATCAGAATTTTCTTAATCAGTGACGTTTGTCTTTTGTCTTTATACATCTTTGGTTGCATTTTCTATTACTGTAAATAGAATTTTTACTATTGATTGCAATGGAAGCAATGGATGGAAACTTATCAAGGAGAGTAGCAACCTAGCAACCTAGAACTAAGGAGAAATTTCCTGACAGTGAGAACAATTAATAAGTGAAACGGCTTGCCTTCAGAAGTTATGGGTGACTCCATCACTAGAGGCTTTTAGGAAGAGACTGGACAGCCATTTTTCTGAAATGGTACAAGGTCTCCTGCTTGAGCAGGGGATTGGACTAGAAGACCTCAAAGGTCCCTTCCAGCTCTATTATTCTGTTCTGTCCTGTTCATCCTACAGTGTATTGTTGTTTAATGTATGTGGGGATCATTGTATAAGCTGAGTTCATGAATAAATTGCACCAAATGTTAAACAGATTGTATGATGCAATGCAGAGTATAAGATTAAAATTAAAATTTGGGATTGGCTTTCTAGAAATGAAAGGTTTTAAAAAACTGGCATGTATCTGGAAATCTCATCAATAAACACATGGTGTTTCTTTGCAATGTTTATCTGTGCTCAGATTTTCCTGAGCAGGATCTTTTGTATTGTACTCAGCATCAATCTGTAACAGGAACTTCAATTAGAAAGTGTTCATTAACACAATCCTGCTAGATAAAAGCCAAATGGTAATCACAAGTGAGCACAAGCTAAAGTGGGTGAAAAGCCAAACTTCTGTAATATCTAGAATATATAGATTTTTATGAGATTCATTAAATGAAGACCATTTATCACTGAGCAAATTTATATAATGGTGTGTTCTTGAAATTCAGAAACATATTCTAAAGTAATCAGTACATCAGTGATTGCTACATTTTAAGTTATTGAAAAGTAACCTAGGTTGTGATTCTGTAGTACCTAAGCCAGTGATGGCTAACCTTTTTGCCATCATGTGCCAAAAGTGGGGGTAGTGGGGGAGGATTGCATGCGTGCGTGCCCACACCCATAATTCAATGCGCCCCATCCCCTCAAGCATGCACGCATGACCACCCCGCTCTCCTCCCACTTTTGACACGCGAAGGCACGGTGGGCCCGGTAGGCCCATTTTTTGCCCTCTCCAGGCTCCAGAGCCTTTCTAGGAGCCTGGGGTAGGCAAAAACAGCCTCCTTCCCACCCGGAGGCCCTCCGGAGGCCTGGAAACAGCCTGTTTTCCGACTTCCAGTGGGCCTGGAAGGCCCAAAAATCAGCTAGCCAGCACGCACATGCGTGCTGGACTGAAGTAAGGCAACGCTCGCAGATATGGCTCCGTGTGCCACCTTTGGCACCTGTGCCACAGATTCGCCATCACGGACCTAAGCCATCAATCCTTCACTAATAACATCAATTAGATAATGAACTAAATGCCTTCTAGAAATTCTTTGCCAAAATAGAGTAGATTGATTGATTGATTGATTGCTTGATTGATAAATATAGCTGGTCCAAAATTTTTACCACATTGGCATTTGATAGTAGATTTGTAAATGGTTACACCATTTACACAAACCAGCTGCAAATCTTTGCTGTTTCAAGCTATGGCAGTATGGCAGATGATTAATATTATGGTTTTGCAGGGATTGCCATATTTCATTTCCACCTAGATCCTGGGCTTCAGAATTGGCTAATGTGGCTTAAATTGACTCAGTGAATAGTTAACTATAGCTTATTCAAAAGCATCAATTGGATGAAAAGCAGAGCTCTATAAAGTAAAAAGTAAAGTCATCTCCATGTTATTGTGTTAGATCTCCTAAATCAATGCCAGGTGGATTGATTTTTTAAAATTATGTTTAAGATTATATAAAATATATGCACTATATTTTAATAGAATAGTTTTAGAATCTTTGAAATGATTCTTAGTATTAAATACAGAATAAAAAGGGAATAGAATATTTTAGGCAATATGAATATCTCCTGGTATGCAAGACCATAAAAAGTATGATATTAAGGCTTGCTAAGTGTGCAAGAAAAGGCTTTTGATATCTAATCCTTTTGGGGAGTGGGGAACAATGGCAATTTTGTTATTGTCTTTGGTGAGATACAGTGTTATCTAATGTCTACTTCATTAATACCACAGTGTTAGAGTAGCTTTCTAGAACAAATCAAAATCAATATACAGTAAAGCTTCAGCAAGATATAAACGGTGTTAGTTTTAAATGTTGTTAGTTATCATATTCTTAAGTAACAAAGAGCAAGTCAATTTTTCACTTGAATGGCAATTGAAAAATTTTTAAGAATCCTTTTTTAATTTCCAGTAAAGCTGAACTGTACAGCTGGCAACTTTCAAAATAGCTCTGCAAACCTTGCCAAAGATATTGATTCTTTAATAATTAGAAAAAAAATGTTTTATATGTACTTCTGCACCCTTTGAAGCTTCTCTTTCAAAGGCTATTCTTAATATATGTTACAAATAAAAGAGAAAAGCAGATACCAGCTGCTCACAGAAGACAAGAGAATGCTAACAGTTGAGGCTGTTCAACTCTTATTATGTCTCAGTCTTTTCCAACTTGAGGGTATACATTCTATAAGGAAATATCCAAGAGCCTTGGATAGTACAGTGGTCTAAAGCCCCGTTATTAACATCCAGCTGCCTGCAATTATTGCAGGTTCGAATCTCACCAAGGCTCAAGGTTGACTCAGCCTTCCATCCTTTCTAAGGTAGGTAAATTGAGGACCCAGTTTGTGGGGGCAATAAGCTGACTTTGTATAAATATACAAAAGTATGAAGGCTATTGCTTAGCGCATTGTAAACCGCCCCGAGTCTCCGGAGAAGGGCGGCATATAAATCAAATTTAAAAAAAAAATATGATTAGCATACTTGAGAGAATAATATAAAAAGAAAGTCAGCATCCATTTTCATCATTTCAAAGTTTAGGACATGAAATAATAGATTTAAGTTACAGTAAAATACAGGTTTCACTTGAATATAATAGGAAAGTTATTCCTATTCCTATATTACTTTCTAATAGTAAACAACATTCAACAATGTAACCAATCTCCTTTGCTGGATGTATTCAGACAGAAATTGGAAAGCCCTCTCTTAAGAATTCACGAAAGAAAAGGTCAGTTTTGAAAGACTTGAATAGATCTATGGGTTTGTTCTCATGCATCTTCAATTGCAGAATTAGAAAAAAATGAAATGTCTTCTCATGGAGACAATTATAGTGCACTCTATTATTGAAAGCTGCCAGGAAGCTATTGTACAATTGGTTGAAACACAGTTATAGGCATAGTTTTGAGTATTCCCTGATTGAGTTTTCCCTGATATATATATGGATAAAAATATATTATTATTTCCATTTTGTCATTCGCAATAATAATATGTAAGTTTCTTAGAGTTACTCCAGCGATTGAAGCAGCTGAGAAGTTGATAAATCAGCGAACAATGTTACCTTTATGTCATCCCAAAACATAGGAGAGAAAATTTAAAGTTGTGTTTAGATGTTCCTGTTTTAAGTAGTGTTTTCCCTCTTATGATACAATTTTTGTCATGAGCTTGATTTATCATATTTCCTCAGTAATGAGTTGTTGATGAGGTCAAAGGTAGGAAACACCTAGGATTTATTGGCCATATCAGGCTACTGTGGAGATGTTCCTTCCAATTATTGATTTTTACTATACGTAGCCATTTGCTTTCAGATGCAGCAGAGACCTGATCCATTTATCTACTTATTTGTATTTCATGTATTTAGACTCCCCATTCCCATCAAGAAGGGGCTCTAAGTGGTCTCCTTTCCTGACGCATCTGTTCACATAATGCCCGATTTCAAAGTGTGAATCAATGTCAGCCCTGCCACAACTTAAATCTCTGAACAGAAACAATCCTTGGTTCATTGGTTAAGAAAGGTATAATTTTATTGGAAGTCAACTGTATTGCAGTAATGCTAAGTCTGAACCGAGAATCGCATGCAAAAACCCCTCTTCCCTCTCCTAGCTGTCTCTCATTGCCCCCCCCCCCAACCAATCAGGTTCAGGCTAGAGGTTTTCATAACAGTCAGTCAAGCATGGCAGTTTGGTATGTGGCTCCCGCCTTCTTCCAGCTGAGTGACCCTGAGGCAGTGTCTTAAGGAGATACAGCACTTACTTTAGTTTCCCTAAACATTCTCTCCTTTATTCCCCCCTCCCCACAGTTCACAACAGCGAAGAACAAGCAAGCATAAGGGAGCAGTTGATAATCAGCATTATACGGGATTCTATGTATTCAGGCTTTGTGGGGTTTTTTTGGAGAAATGCTATATCTGTGTTCAGAAAACAGACTTTGTTAGAAAGAACTAATCTTATATTGTACAAAAGATCTAGGAAAATAGTTTTCTTGCTAGTTGTTCCCACAATGCGTGAGTCATGGGCTTTTCACTGCTTTTACTGTGAAAGAATTTCACAAAGCTATACATTTTTTCTTTTAATTTCTTGTGTGATACCATTTTGCCTATTCATAACCATTTTGATATACTTTAGTAGATATTTCTACAACCAGGGGTGGGTTCTAATTTTTTTTACTACCGGTTCTGTGGGCGTGGCTTATTTTGTGGGCATGGCTTGATGGTCATGTGACAATTATTTAGGATTTAGCAGAGGTACTGGTCTACCAGGCTTTTAACTGCTTGCAGAGCTGTACCGGTCTACCCATTTATTTTTTGCAGGCACTGATCTACTCATGTATTTTTTCAGGCACTGGTCTACTCATTTGTTTTCTTTTACCACTGATCAGCTGTAGGGAGGCCCTTTGAAGCCCTGAAGCAAGAGTTTAAACAATTTTTTTCCCTCTAGCCATCAGCTGGGACTCAGGAGGCAGCAATAGATTGGGGGTGGGGCCAAATAAAAGGTAAGAATAACACAGAGGGTGGGGGTGGGCGGGGGGGTGGGGGGAGAACCGGTTCAGTGACATCATATCGTCACTGCTATCAGCTCGGGGAACCCACCACTGCAACAACCATTACAATACTTACTGGTTTGAGATAAACCAGATGCTAAATTTATTATCTTCATATTTCTAGAATCTTAATTAATTCCATATCACTGTCTCTCATATGTCTGTCACCCCATTCTAATTTATTTTGCCCAGGGTGTGTAGGAGCTCAAATTAGAGGAGGAAATTGACAACGGATTTGCTTTTCCATTCAGAGGGCTGGCCTAGAAGACCTCCAAGGCTCTCTTCCAATCCTATGATTCTATGATTAGTCCAAATGTGAGGTTGGGGGAATGGAGATTCTCTGCTCATGTGACCTGTCAGTTAAACAAGCGTATTTTTTTATATGGATCAGGTACTTTCTTGAAGGAAAAATAACACATCTCAGGCCACAGCTACACCAAGCTTACATCACTTGGGTAAAAAGAGAGAGGGTGATAGTAGTTCTTTCTCAATATTATGAGCTGTTTAATGAGAAGATGAAATTAAGTTTAAGGTATAACCAGTTGCTTTTCTAATTGGTTCTGTGTTAAAAACATTGAAACACTGAAAAACTTTATGTGTTCATTAACCAGCACCAAGGAAATCAATCTGTGTTAGAACCATAAAGACAGTACAATTTGGATTTGTTAATGAGGTTGAATAAGATTTGCCCATTAGTGAAAGTACAATTCACACTTTCATGTTTTTCTCTTGAAAAGAACTGGAATAACACATTTAATCTAATCACAGCAATGAGGTCAGCCTTACTGCAGATATTAGTGATGAGGTGGGATAGGAACATTTAAAAAAACATATCTCTTTCAAAGATTTTAAAACAGGGGTGTCAAACTCAAGGGCTGCATCTGGCCCGCAACGTGGTTGGATTTGGCCTGCGCAGCAGTCCTGAAAAGTGTAAGGGCTGGCACATGTTGCTTTGGCCCAGTCCAAGCTATCCTAGCATGCGTGCATGTATGCAGGAGGCAGGAGGCGCATGCTCACACAGGCCCAGCCCACCCCATCCTGGTGTGCATGCATGCGGACAGGAGGCAGTGGGCCAGCATTGCCTCATCCATCGCTCACCCCTCAACCACCACTGCCGCCGTCTCCTCTTCCTCATGGATCAGGGGGATGTGGCTGCTGCCGCTGCTGCCACTGTCAGCAGCCCGCTCCCCCCAGGAGGAGGAGGCGGTGGCCTCATGCCCCCCCCTCCTCATTGTCCCCACCATGCCAACCATCCACCTGGGTGGCCGGGCCACCCTCTCTGGCTGCTATCCCATGATTCTTTCTTTCACCTGCCTGTTCTGCATCTGGCAGTGATGGCAGCCCCCTGCTCAGGGAGAGGGAGAGGTGGGGGATGCTGCGGCCGCTGGGTAGCCCCGAGGCTGCATCTGGCCCTGGCGCCGGAGGAGCAGCAGCTAAGAGAGGAGAAAGCAGCTCTGGGGGGCGGGATTTCCTACTTGGTGAGCCCCACAAAGCAGAGGAAGCCCCCTTCCATCCTGGCTCTGTGGAGGGGGTGGGGCAAGGGAAGGAGCACGTGCAGGTTCATGCGAGAAACTGCCTACCCCCAGCCCTGCCATCTATAGAGTGCTTCAGGGCTGCTTTCGCATTCCCAGAGGGTGAGGCAGGTGGGATTCCACCTGGAGGTGGTGGTTTGGGTGGAGACCGTCTGGCATGGCAGCAGGTGCAGCACTACCAGCTGCTCTCAGAGCTGCGGGGGCTGGTGAAGGAGCTGCACAGGTGGGTGGTGGAGGGCTTTGCGCAGGGCAGCGGGACTGGCTGATGGGTGCTTCGCTCAGTTCGCCCTGGGCTGCAGCTCACTCCAACCACTGGGTTTTTCCCACAGTGTCCGTGTGAGGTAGGACAGGCCAAGAGGGAGCCATCTGGAAGCCCCAAGGGGGGGGGGGCTGGCTTGTGGGGCACAGCAAGTTCATGCCCATTTGGAAATCAGCTGTTCGCATTCAGGCTTCTGAAATGGAGGAGGCAAATTTAAGGAAGATCAGTTTCTGGAATTCCTAATGTGATCTTTTCCAGAAAAGTGTTTTTAAAAGATCTCTTTGCCCCCCCCTCCCCATGTCTTCCCCATCTTCCTTTCTCCCTCACCTCCCATTGCCTCCCCATCCCCTTTTTACTCTCTCTTTCTCCCATCCCCCTCCATATCCCCTCTCCTGATCCTGACCCTCTCACTCTTCCCTTCAGCCTGTCCCTCACCCTCTCACCCTCACCCACGCCTTAAATCTAACCACGACTCTCACTCACCCTCTGAGAGGGGGCTATAAAATGAGGGAAGTTTCCCCAGAGTCCAGGAGCCCCAATGAAGGGCAGCTTATCTCTAGGAAGGCATCTTCCATTTGATAACAGATAACTGACAGTAACTGACCCTTTAGCCTGTAGGGATGAAAGCCTCCCTTCTCCTCCTTTCAGAGGGCACCTGCTCCTCCACCTTTGTGACCTACACCTGTGCCACACAAAGGTCTCTAGGAAGCTACCAAACCAATTACTAAAGCTTAAAAAATTGTCATTTTTTGCAAGGTAGCCATAGCACTTTGGTAGCCATAGCCTCTTGCTATAGATCAGGGGTGTCAAACTCAAAGCTCCGGGCCATGTCCAGTCAGTTGCGGCCATCCCAGTCATGCTCCTCCCCCCTCCAGCCCCCAGAGGACCACTACAATGCTGATCCAGCCCTCAGTGAAATCAAGTTTGACATCCCTGTTTTAAAATATAGGTAGGTATTTAATGTTTTTAAAATATATAACTTCAGTGTCTTGATAACTAAAAATGAGAAAGAAACTCTTTATTTCATTTATAAACTATAAAAACACAAATCAAAAATACAATTCAATCACAGTCTTAATTAACTATATCATTTTACAAAAATATTAACATAAGAAACAATCCAATCAGATTTCAGGCAACTCAGCTGGGATCATCAGCTGATGATCCCTTTGATGATCCCAGCTGAGCCGCACGATCATCAGAGGCTTTTTTTTTTACTTTTAAAAGCATTTTTTCAGCCAAAGAGGTTATAGAAAAAATGCTTTTAAAAATTGAAAGAAAAAACCTCTGATGATTGTGCGGCTCAGCTGGGCATGGAGGAGGGGGCAGGGATTTTTGCTCCCGGTTCTCCGAACCACCTGCCTCCATCGCTACCGGATCGGGCGATCCGGTCCGAACTGGGAGCATTTCACCCCTGCTTCAGAGGCTTTTTTTCTGAAGCTGTTTCGGAGGCTTTCAGAAGCAGGAAAAAGTTTTTTTTTTCCGAAACAGAGTTTCAGAGGCAGAAAAAAAAAAAAGCAAGACACAGAGCTCACAACCAAGGAACTTGTTGCTAAAATTCACCTCTGGGAACAGTTGATGGGGTATTCCAGGAGGCCGATCCACCTGCCAATCAGCTTTTTTATTTCCCTCCCCAAAATCTAAGGTGCATTTTATAGTCCGGTACATTTTATACTCTGAAAAATACGGTAATAATTTCTGTGAAATATGTTAGTGAAAGCAATCGTACTTTCATGAACTTAAGTAAACTCAGATAATTCAGTTGGCTTTAAACAGTGCTACTGAGCAATAAAAGGCATGAATTCATACCCCACCCCTAGTATGCAAATGTAAAATTAAAGCAACAAAGATAATAATGCAACAATGACTGAGATCTTTTGTAATCAGGTACCATAGCAAGTTTAGTGGATGAAGGAGAGCAAAAAAGGAAGAGGGATGGTTTCTGATATAAGATGGAAAAATACTGCATTTGTTTCAATTTGTTTTATTTTTATGCTCTTTTAAAATAGACCACTTTATTTCTGTGTGTATTTATATGAATATAAAAAAATTCTGAATATGATATATTACTTTTGATTTATTAAATTAATTATTAATTAACTATCAATTTGCTTCTAATTAGGTGGACATGCATGGGAACATATTGTTAACATCCCTTGAAATTCACAATGAAGTTGCAAGCAATGAAGTTACAACAAGTGTCACTGATCCACAGAATTCAGCAGTATCCTTTGATAACTCAGGAATCCAGTACAGAAAGCAGAGTTCCCACCGAGAAACTCTTGGGAGACGTACATTAGACAGAACTGGCACTCACACTAAGAAGAGTCATTTGCGGAGAAGATCTTCTCAACTAAAAATAAAAATTCCTGATCTAACAGATGTGAATGCAATTGACAGATGGTCAAGGATGGTGTTTCCTTTCACATTTTCTCTTTTCAACTTAATCTACTGGCTATACTATGTCAACTAAATTGACTTTTACTTCTTTTTTTTTTTAACAAAAAGACTGTAACAAGCAAATACTATTTTGCCTGTTATTTTGTATATGTACAGAAGATCTTTTACACTATATAAAATATATACATACTTACATATACATATATATATATATATAAATCCTATGTGTACATATATTGTGAAAGAATATGTATTATACTCATTGTGCATAAACATGTATACACACACTATGTAATGGTGTACACAAAATGCCTTTTAAAATAAACTTTTCAAATGAGAGAGGCAGCTTTTTGAAGCAGTATGCTTTGAGAAATATAGTTCTGTAAGATTACCAAATCTTTATTTAAATCATCAAAATTCTGTCCTATTGTTTGCAAAACCTTATTTTAATTACTGTCATTTACACTGTCCATTATGTAAGACAGGTTTTAATTTCATTTGTTTAATACTGACCAATTGAATTGTTTCATATCAACTTGAAAGGCTCAGAGACACTTTTACTGTGTTAATATATTTTGTTCACAATGGAATATTTTAATTTTGCATTTTCTTGATCACTTTTACTTGTCCTTGGAACATTCTTAGATATTGCCATAATATGTTATTTGAAATTGAACAACTGCTTACATTTTCAGGATTTTTTAAAAAATATGGGATTATTAAATAATCTATTCAAAATTAGGAGATACTATCTGTAGAGATTCTTTTTGATTAAACTGCAGTAAATCTATTGGACAGACTTCAGCCAATGAAGTCTCGATCAATTCAATCCAATCTCCATTTATGAAACTAAAATTGATAAAATCAAGGAGGGTTTGTTCATTACCTCTAGATTTTATACAATATATGTACCTCAATAATAAAAATTGATCCAAATTATGAACATTCAGATTTAATGAGAATAACTTTCCTTCTGCATGATATATCAAGTCAAGGTTTTATTGTATGGCCAGTTTAACTCTCATGTGCTTTGTGTACTTGTTCAACATTTTCAAATTTCCAGGAGATAGCTAGATTACAGGAGATTTTGAAAGGCAGCAGGTCTATGGATTAGAAAAAATATATGAGAATGGATGAAATTAGTTCTTTCTAAGCTTCTTGCTACTATGCAGCTTTAAAAAAAAAATCCATGATGCCAACCAAGAGATGATCTGGTAATTCTAGCTCAAAGTTTTATAAAAAAACAGTATTCCAAAGATAATTTAGAAAATAATTTTGTTTTTTTAACAGACAGGAAAATACATTCATATTATCAAAATTATTTAAACAAGATCAATGTAAAATATATTTGCACAATATGCATATATACATATATATACATATATATATATATATATATATATATATATATATATATATATGTATATGTTATTTAATTTTTTAGTGCTTTCTATTGTGATAGCATGCTATATCATTTTGTTTCTGTGAAGTTATAAGATTTTTTTCTTTAGAATTAAATCAATAGAAGATTTCTAATGTATAGATTCAATAACAGAACATTTTCAGATCTATTTTGTATATACACTGGAACTGATAATATAGCTGATGTGCTACATTCACAGAACATAAATAATAAGGAACAAATGTATTTTTTTTAAGTGTGATGCATTATTATTTTACTTTGGCAAAATGTTACCATTTTTGTTTTTCTTCTTATTCATATTTTCATCAGTTCCAAACTTTTTCCTACTAAGAGTTTCTGGAATTAGAGCACAAATGTTTCAGTGCTGTAAAATTAGCATACAGGTTTAGAGAAAACTGCAGAGAAATGTGAAGTTTTTGGTTACAGCCCATCAAACTCTGTATCCTGTGAATTTTATAACAGCAACTTGGACTGTGAAAATGGTGTGTAAGTTCATATGGAACTTTCATAGATTTATATGTGTGGACGAGAAGAACCAATTTTTATATTGCCTACTCTACCATTGGAATAGCATGTACCATGTTACGTAAATGTTTCTGCATGTCACTATCTCATAATATCTTTTAAGAAAGGGAGAAAATCCAACAACTAGTGAAGGTTGTGTATAGAATACACCATGTGTATAGGATATACCATTTCCCTCTTCTCAATACTTTAGAGATTTTGAAAATAGAGCTGCAGTGGGCATTGTCTTGCCATTCCAGTAGTGGGAAACTTAATTGAATATCACCCAAAGGTTATGTTGTGGCTGACTAAGTTATCCACTTTTGGTTTTCATTTTAAATCTTTTTGGTAAACAGTCATCCTTTTAGTAAAAAGCAACACTGAAGAAATAAATATTTTAAGAACTTGTCCAGTGATGTACTAGATTTTTTTTACTGCGTCAAAAAGAATAAATTTGGGTGTGATTCAAAATCATACAATTTTATTGTTTTCAGATGATGTACTTTTGATTTTGACACTAAGATAAAAGATGAGCTAGTATCTAGACTGGGGGCAAAGATGGCTTTCTTGGATGAATACTTATAAATTAAAACTGTTTGAAAAAGATTGTTAATGTTCTTATTCATTTTGCTATATGCCAATACTGGCATTAAAACATCTTTCAAAATCTATTAGATTTTCTCAAACTAAGAATATTCAGTGAAGTGCTAGTATTTTAATTTAACAAGCAAGTACTTGTACATTGAATACATAGATGATATAAAACTTTGATCATTCAAACTGCAGTCCAAATCAGCCTGCTGAAGGAACAGAACTGTAACCTATAGCACATATATTGCTCTCATGTTTAAAATGTAAAGTAAAATATGTAAAGTTTAAAATGTAATAAAATATTTGAGGATTCTAGAGAAGGCTCATGCCCCCTCCTTTAACCCCTCCTCAAGAACTGGAAAGACAGGCTGAAATGTGACCTTTCGAATGGCCTCACCAGAGGTTGGCTGCTACCGGTTCGCACTGGTTCTCCCGAACTGGATGTTAATTTTCTGAGCATTTCGGAGAACAGGTTGTTGGAAGAAATCTTTTCCCACTTTACAGGGCTAATCCTGCAAGGGAGGCAGGAAGAAAACATTCTGGTATGCCTGTATTTCTAGCCTAATCCTTATCTTTATTGCCCTGCTGCTTTAAGTGTTTTCAGAAACTGCCTCTGGGTTAAGCTTGCTACATTGTAAACCTTATACCCAGACTTTCTGTCTGTAGACTGAGCTTCTCTGGAGTCCCCCCCACATGGAGTTTTTTGTGGTACTTTTATTCCTGGGGCTTGACTTTCTTAAAGATTGTTAAAGGGTTGTTTTAAGCTTTTTGGAGTATACTTCCCAACCCAGCTGGAAGAGCTATTTACAGAAGGGTTGGCATAGCCATAGAAGAAATGGCTGAGAGGCAGGATGCAAGCTTGTCTGATTTTTTTACTGCCTTTCTGGGGGCATGTGATCTTTCCTTAAATCTGGATGATTACCTAAGGATATCTTGTGAGGTGAGTGAAACCAGCTGGTATCTTTCAGTGGTGTAAATGAATCTAATGATTGCTTCTCCTGGGTAGGAAACTGTGCTTTGTCAGTTCACTAGGCACAGGAGTCACTTGTCTAGGGGGATTCTTCAGTCATCCAGGTCATGTTTGTCCCAAAGGTGCTTTTTTCAAGAGGCAACTGGACTTTCTTGGTTTCCCGAAAGTCCAGTTGCCTCTTGAAAAAAGCACCTTTGGGACAGGAGTCTCTTGCATTGCTTCGGAGTGGGCAAAGTACATGATTGCTCACTGATAATAAGTGGATCATCCTTCCAATTTGTTTGTTTTCTCTCATGATAATATGGCATGGTAATATGGCACCAATTGTAGAAAGTTAGCACCCACCCCTCACCTAGAAGAATGAAATATTTTGAGAAATATTAAAAAGGAAGAATATATTTCCTGAATGAGAAATGGGAAAACATGTTTTCTTAGAGGGAGAAAGCAGCCCTTGCCTTCCCTAATAGCCCACAGAAGATGTCAGCACTTAAGAGATAAAGAGATAGATAGCTATATTCATAGGCAAAAATTCCCTGTAGCAAGAGCTGAACAAAGGCAGAATGGGATTAGCCCTCACTCAAGATGTTAATTTGTTAATCTGTCTCTTTAGCTTGGCATTTTGTAACCCAAATATGCCCACCCACTTTCTGGAGAACTTAAATGACCTCTCTGCTAAAGGGTTTCACTTTATGAGCAAAAGTAACTTGGTTGCTGATAGTTATACTTATATTTTAACCATTTTAATTCCTCAATGTGCTCTGGCAATTTGCCTGATTTGTAACTCCGGGTTGCAGGTATTGCTGAGGAAAAGGAAGGTATTCAGACAACATGGTTTAGGTTTCCATGACAGCTGTGACTCATTGATCTTAAGTGTGTATTCTCCCATTTCTAATCTAATGACTGGTATTTAGGGCAGCTTTTTGAAAGCAAAGAAGCTTTTTGTATTTTTGTACAGGTAATCCTTGATTTACAACAGTTCATTTAGTGACCATTCAAAGTTACAAGGGCACTGAAAAAAGTGACTTGTAACCATTTTTCACACTTATGACTGTTGCAGCATCCCCACGGTTATGAGCAGGCGGGTGAGGCGAAGCGCCCCTCAACATAACTGACATCGAGTTGGCCATGCCCACCCAGCCACGCCCACCCAGCCAGTCATTAGGGCAGAGAACCTGTTGTTAAAAAATGTGCAGCCCACCACTGGGCCTCACCACATTGCCAGAACACCTCCTATGGCAATATTGGAAGGCAGATACAGTTGGAGAGCTTGAGCATAAGCTCTCCCCTTCTGCCTTCCAAGATGGTTTTTCACCACCTTGGTCATCAGTTTCAATTAGGAAATTGAAATTAAGTTTATATATGAACTTATCTGCTGTGTTGATCCTCAATAAAAGACCCTAAGAAAGGTAAGAAGCATGCAGCAACATCAGAAAAATATTTTAGAACAAAAACTTCACTCTTCCATCAAAAATAACATTCATAAATATTAGCAAGAAGTACTAGGACAACTCAAGGACTTCATTGCAATTTCCTTCAATTTAGACCTATCCTTCCATTGTTCTAATACATTCACCCAAATTTTAAAGTCTACTCTATTCTTAAGTCAGTCAAGGAATCAGCAGGACTTCTTTTATATGTATATGATATAGTTTTGCATAGGAAAAGCAATACAAAGTTATGGATCTTATGGCATATTTATTATATTATTTATTATATATTATATCATTGGATATAACATGGAACATAGTGAAGACAATCATCAATGAGTGGAGAAAATATGACACAACAGTGACATTAACAAGAATTGGATGTCCCTCCAAAGTTGATGAAAAAACAACAAGAAAACTGGTCCAAAATGCCTACAGCAACATTAAAGGAGCTGCAGGAATTTCTGGCAAGTACTCTTTGTGTTCTACATGTGACAACAATCTCCTATATTCTTCATATACCTGGGGTGTAGCAAAGTGGCAAGTTGGAAGCCTGTTCCTACAAAGAAAAACTGCAACATTATGCAAACACATAAGTCTGACAAAAGCATGTGGAAAATTTGTTAATGAGACCAAGGTTGAATGTTCTGGCCATAATTCCAAAAGTATGTTTGGTGCACAAACAAAACTGCATATCACCAAAAGCATACCACATCCACAGTAAAGCATGGTGGCGGCAGTATTATACTTTGGAGCTAAATGATGATCCAACTTTTTGTCTCGAAATTATTATTGCTGGAATGGCTAATTCATTAGAGCTTGCTCATTTGTGTTCAAAAAGTAAAAATGGAATAGCTGGAAATGATATATCATTTACACTATACATTGTATTCTTAAGATCTAAAATATATCTTAGTTGTACTATGTTGGAAGAATTTATGTCAAAGAATGCACTGGAATTGGAATACATTCTGGTTTCTACCTAAAAATCAGGCAGAACTGATTTTTAAGATAGGAAATAAAATATTACTTCATATTTATACATCACTTGAGTGATGAAAGGGATGAAAAGAATTTCAAAAATTTGCTCAGGATTACTTCTAGTATCTTGTAAAAAGGACAGTATTATGGATTGCATATAACAGCTGTTGTGGGTATTGATCAGGTTACTTCCTGTGTGAAAAAATGACATTTCAAAAAGTGCAAATAATATTTCTAAAATCCCTATATTATATTTGGGGGGGATTTTTGGGAGGGTGTCTTTTACTTTTTATTTAGACAAGCAGAGATTCCATACAACATTTATGCTACCCAATTATAGTCACAAAATATCACTATATATTCCTGCATTATTTTTAAGCTTTTTTCCTTCATTACATGAATAAAACCACTTAGCAGTGACACACCTAACGTGATAACATCATGAACCCGCAAGGCCAGTTAGATTTAATTACAGCTAGTCCTTATTTAGTGACTGTCTCATTTAGTGACCATTCACAGTTAAAAAAGTGATGAAAAATAACTTTGCAATCAATCCTCATATTTATTTCCATTGCAGATCTATAAAGCATTGTGGTCACTAAATGAAGACCCCTTGTAGTGCTAGATAAACAATGTTCCACTGTCTAAGATAGGGGAGAGGAGAATGCAATGTTGTTGCTCTTGACAACAAGAACTTGAAAGTTCTTGACAATGTTCTGCTCTACCCTGGCACTGCAATCTTTACAAGATAGCACTTCAGTACTAAGTCATGTCTACTTGTACTTGTACATAGGATATAAGGAGAATATTTATCAGTAATATACAGTGGTTTAGTAAAGTTCTCATGGAAAGGGCAGGTGGAAAGAACTACGGTATCTACATTGCATATCCAAGTCAACATGGTCCTACTGCCACATGACTTTACGAACCATGACAAATGTTAGGCATTTCTCCTCCAAAACACCCCCCTCCCCAAACCCATCGTGTATCAGAATCAGTCATCTTTTGATCTGAATCTGTGCTTTGGACGGTAGGAGAAAGGAGGAGGAGAGGGAGAAGAAGGAAGATAAGAATGTTCCTGAGTTTTAATCTAAGATTTGGAAATATTCTACTAATTGAATATCATTTTAAAAGAAATAATTTGATTAAACAGTGGATCAATGGTACTGTATGCTAAACCATTTGCTATAATAAATTTATTTGCTATAAACCAAATTTCCTATATATGCTTTAGAATGAATGGGTTTTCTAATAAATTTAAAACTTTACACCTGGCACCAACTATGTTTCCAGGGAGCAGAAAACACTAGAACTCAAATCCAAGAATGTTCAATAGGCTAATATTAAGGAATAAGTCATGCAGCTAAGCTAAGGCAAAAAGTCCATCCTATGTGTAGATATGTAGCATCTTGTGAGAAAATGGATTATTCCTGTAAAAAGCATAGCCTGAGTAACGCCATATTTAACCTTTATATATCTCATGTATCCTGATGTAACCTCATAATCAGGACATGAGTAGGCGGTAAGGTTTGGAACAGAAAAGGGGAACAGTAATGTTCATATGATACTTGTTTTGTAACACTAAAATGCTTGGTCTGGAGAAAGTTTTGGGTACATTCTAAGCTGGGTCATTCTGTCCTGAATGAGGAAGAGGGCCTAATGGTTTATCAAGAAGTATAATACCCCTGGGTCTGGAAACATCTGTTCTGGGCAATTTATGGAGGGGAATTTTGGAGAGGAACTCCAAAACGGAACATGTGTAAAGAGCCAACTGTGTTATATAAGACCTAGCCATGTGTCCCTAAGGCAGTGCTTCTCAAATAGTGGGGCGCCCCCCCCAAGGGGGGGCACGAGGCTCCATAAAAGGGGGCGCATTTGACCTCGGCAAACACTGTCATAACAAGCTAAGCCCCGTGTTTATGTCTCTGTATTTAATCAGAGAACAACGGGAGCATCTGATTGGCTGTCCAAAACGCTTGTGACACGAGCCTGTCGGAGCCATCTTTAGTGTGGGACGTCCGTCCACACTTACTTTGTTGCCCGACGGATGTGCGCCCAATTGATGCTCAAATGACTGACAATGACCTTCTCCTGTGAAACATAACGCTGCCCCAATTAATCAAACTTGCTAAAGAAATCGGGCTACCGCTGCTGACATTTGCATCGATAGTGAGCATTAAGCCAGTACATGTGACTGCGCATGCTCCTCCCTTTCAAGGAGAACAGACCTTTTTCTAATAATGATACTATTTTTTAAATAATGATACTATTTACAGTCGCGTGGGGGGCACGAAAAATGTTTTCTTCTTCCTAGGGGGGCATGACAGAAAATAATTGAGAAGCGCTGCCCTAAGGGGACATTCATATTGTTTTGCTGTATTATGAGAAATGTATATAAGCCATGTAAGTGAAATGATTAGTCATTCTTTCTGTTTCATGGGAGAACCCTTTTGCAAAAGCTTTGAAATACACACACACACACACACACACACACACACACACAGGTTTTTCTTTCTTTTTTGTAGGTTTTATGTGTATTTCTCATTAGCCAGGTTCTACCTACGTAAGCCAGGATTTTATGCAACCCTAGTTCAGTGAAATCTCATTCACTAGTTTCTGGCCTTTTTTTCTTTTCTTTTCTTCTGGCAGACCTTTTGCTGCCCATTGGGAGACTAAGATAGATCTATTTCTGCCTTATAAGGCTTCATCAGTTAGCCACACTTTCATCTCATGTATCCTCCCTGTAAAGGTACAATATTTGTTTTTCTTTCTTTTTTGTAGGTTTTATGTGTATTTCTCATTAGCCAGGTTCTACCTACATAAGCCAAGATTTTATGCAGCCCTATGATATATATATTCTTAATAAATTTGCTTATCAGTTGTTCATGGTCTCTGTTTTATTTTATTTTATGTGGGTTGGTGTTTTCCTATTTACCACACATTTCTATATGCTAAAATACATTTAAACTGAGGAAAATCCATACTCTTGTCCTTCCAGTGGAATGCAAACAGCCTTTTCAACTTATATGTACCTTGATGTGCAAGGCTGATGATCCTTAAGCTAGATTTTGTTAGGCCCTGTAATCTTTTCCACAGTTTCTCTTGAATAACATGTCCAATAGTACAAACAGCAGTGGCTAGAGGTGAGTTGTTCAACTGAATGAGTCTGATGTATTGATGTTTCTTCTGTAGGGTCTCTTTCTAAAACATAAAAATCAATTATCATCAGCCAGCACAGGGAAGACTGCTCCTTCTGTTTTAAAGCTGAAAATTATTTTTAAAATAATGATGTGATGTGATGTGATATGATATGATATGAAGTGATATAATATCACAAGTGGTGGTTCCTAATGAAGATTACTAATAGTACATCCAATGGTCTGTCACTGAAACTGATAAAAATGGATGAATTCTGACTGCAGCCAAATTTTAGGTCATTACTTTTTTTTTTTAATGTACAGAATGCCCCATAAGGATGATGGTTGGTGGTAATCGGCCTCATGACTGCTTCAAGCACATTTTTTTTAACCAGCTCAGCTAAACAGATGAAATTTGCTCATAAAATTTTAAGTTTATTGTTACCAGAGGGATCTGAAGAGAGAATGGGAATAATGCACTCCATTCTGCTTCTGACAAAATTTGTTGTACTTACATAGCCCTTAGGGTAAAATTGGCAAAAACAAACATCTTAACGGCATTGGTACAAGAGAACACCACTCTTGTAAGCAGAGAGTGGATGGGAACAAATTGCCCTTAGTTTGTTTTTAGGTTTACTGATCCATGTTTTGAAACAGAGCATATGCCATCATGATTTTCTTCCCCTCAGCATAAGAACGCATTTTTATTACTCATATATACCAAAGCCAAGATTGGCCGCAGCCAAGAAGAAAATGACAAAGAAATGGTGACTTCTCCAAACAAAAGCAAGTACAAGTATGAGTTGTACAAGGGATCTTTGTAAAAGGAGACCTTGCGTGGTCTTCTTTCCTTGTGCTGATAAACTGGATTTGAACATGTTCCCATAATTGTTCCAGAGAGCTCTGATTTTGGCTAGCTCTAATTGTAATTTGAAGTCCTTCTGTTTTTTTCCTTTGGCTCAGTGGTGATTAGACCTGTCATATAAACATTAGGTGCTCATTTATATTAGATGAAGTGTCTGGGCCATTTAACTCAGTATTTTTTACACTGACTGACAGCAACTCTCCAGGTTTCCGGTTTTTCAGCCTGATTAGTTATGCAGGAATTGAATGCAATATCTTGTACCACTGAGATGTTTAGCCACAGATTGTTTTTTTCCCCACAGAGAAGCCATGCCAAGATGTTTGTTTCCCCATTCCACCACACTGGGAGATCATGCCAACTATTTACAAGATGCAAAAGAGCAGATGTGAGGAGGGGGGTAGGTGGGAGCTGCAGCCAAGCTGGTGTGAAAGCCCAATTCTGTTTCCACTCAACCGAGAAGTGTGTTCAATATAATGATGCATGTACAAGCCAGTTCCTGGTTTCTATTCTCATGCAGCAGTATAACCACATCCCATGGGTAAGCCTCTTCTTTGAGGTGGAACATTTTAATGTGATTTTTTTTTCCACATCCAGGAGCTTCCCTGAAGTACATTTTATAGTCCAGTTCATATCGAATGCCTGAACTTGGTAATAAATAAGCCCAAGCAATAATAAAGAGCCTGTAAGCTGGCTCATTGATGCAGGGTTCTGCTGTTTGCCACTTTCTGTTCCAGTTCAGGTATAACACATTCAGTGCTTTAATTTTTTCAAATGTTCAGAAAAATCTAAGAAAAATTCTAATTGTACTATTGGTCTTTCTGCTGATAATTTAATGAATAGCAATAGAAGTAGCACTTAGCACTTAGCCTTACAGCCCTCTCTATGCAGTTTACAGAGTCAGCATATTGCCCCCAACAATCTGGGCCCTCATTTTACAGACCTCGGAAGGATGGAAGGCTGAGTCAACCTTGAGCCATTCAGGATCAAACCCTTGGCAGTCAGCAGACTTAGTCTGCAATACTGCATTCTAATCACTGCGCCACCGCAGCTCCTAATGAAAGAATGATTTAGTAAATATTTGCCTAAGCCAAAAGTTTAAATAACTCTTACAAGAAAAATATATCTGTGAGAGAAAAGTTATTTCTCAGTTGCTGTGCCTATTAATGGCCTT
Source organism: Ptyas mucosa (assembly GCA_012654045.1). Taxonomy (NCBI): domain Eukaryota; kingdom Metazoa; phylum Chordata; class Lepidosauria; order Squamata; family Colubridae; genus Ptyas; species Ptyas mucosa. The sequence goes on along the minus strand of WNWU01013815.1, from coordinate 14,456,304 downwards.
TGACATGGACAAGTAAATAAGCCAATCAGAAAGCAGCTAATGGGTTTGAATCTCCCGGGCTTTTATATTCCCTCCCCTAACTGTCACTGTGACAGTATAAAAGGAGATTCTTGACAGAAAACCGTTGGCAGTTCAGAGAGGGCAGTTTGGAGAGTTCTGATTAGGGATCAGAGGCAGATCTTATGTCTTACAAGACTCTTTCTTCTGAGGAAGAATAGCCCGAATTCCCATTGCATAGAGCTAATGTATGTATGTATGTATGTATGTATGTATGTATGTATGTATGTATGACAGGATATTTATTTTTATGTAAATAAAAACAGTTTATTGTGAACTGATCTTGATGCTCATTTGTTATAGTAGATCTTAATAGAGATAAGTTTTACGGTACATCCATTTTAACCCTCCATGACAATATCTTTCAATGCTAGAACAACCAATAATACTAAGATCGTTGGCCATCCAGGTACAAAGATAGGCAGGGAAATGATTGAAGCCTGGGAAATGGGCACCTTGTCAGTTAACAAACAGGAGTGTTGATTTACCACCAGCTTATCAAATATTTAGGACCTGTGGGCTTGGCATCAGGGGTGGGATTCAGCTGGTTCAGACTGGTACGGGTGAACCGGATGCTAATTTTACATCTAGTTCACCAAACCGGTAGTTGCAAGGACTGACTGGCCACGTCCACTGCACCCCTCCCCTCCCAGGAGTCCCCATGTGGCCCATTTTGGATGCCAGGTAAGTGCAGGGCCCATGCGGAGGCTCTGGGTGGGTGAAAAACAGGCCTCCCGGAAGTTCCGGAAGTCTGGAAACAAGCCCGTTTTTCTCCGGAGGTCAGGGGAGGCTGTTTTCGCCCTCCCAGAGGCTTGAAGAAAGCCTCCGGAACCTGGGGAGGGTGAAAACACACACACCCTGCCACGGTGCAGGAGGCAGAGTAAGCGACGCCCACCATGGCCACGGCCACCCAGCAACCGGGCAGAGAATCGATTGCTAATTTTTTTGAATCCCACCTCTGCTTGGCATCACAAGGAAACAACAGTCAATCATCAGCCATCAACACATCAATCAACCAATAGGAAGGCACTGCACAAATACAATTCAGAGAACAGCCCAAAGCACATATTCCAGTAGAGAGGAGTCCCCCCCCAAAGTTGGTCTCCAGCATGAGTCCTAAAGCTCAGAAGAGTAAATCCTGGTGACCGACCTAGATTCAATCTTGCAACCAATGATGTTTTTAATAAATGGCTTGTCATGTGTGCATGTGCCTGTTTATTGAACTCATTTATGAAAAAAAATACTTAAAATAAATACTGTATATGATAACGTTAAGGAAGTATTCAACTGTACTAAGTTTTCTGGTTAAAAATAAATTAAAAATAATATGGCTGAGGCCCACTGACCTTAGACAAGTCTTCTGAAAGATGTATGGTCAGACAAACAGGATATTGAATTTATTTCTTGGGCAATCTTAGTGTACAATGAGTAAACTAAAGTTGGGCAAAAGACTTGTGTAAGTTTTGGTTCTTTGTTTTTGTCTTTCTTTTTAATGTTAAATCTAATTACCTTATATACTCGAGTATAAACCGACCCGAATATAAGTCGAGGCACCTAATTTTACCACAAAAAACTGGGAAAACTTATTGACTCGAGTATAAGCCTAGGGTGGGAAATGCAGCAGCTACTGGTAAATTTCAAAATAAAAATAGATACCAATAAAATTACATTAATTGAGGCATCAGTAGGTTAAATGTCTTTGATTTCAAAGAAAAACAGTAAACTAGCTCTGTAAGTGGAAAAGAGGATCAACAAAAACAATATGGTATCAACAATAACTTTAAAAGTACTGTATATGAGTTGGGTAGCTATATAAATTTGTTTAATAAATACAATGGGAAAGGTCTTTGGGGATTCCAGAATTTACATGGCACTAATTGGATTAGTGGACCCTCCCCATGCCCCATTTTACCTTTAGCAAGCCTCCCTGCAGCCAAAATGGTTGCAGGAAAAAAGGCATTTTTTTCTTCACTCGAGTATAAGTCCAGGGGGACTTTTTTCAGCATAAAAAATGTGCTGAAAAGCTCGGCTTATACTCGAGTATGTACGGTAAGTAATTTTCCTGATCTTTGAGTTTGATGTCATAGTGTTGGCTGAAAACCTGAGTCATTAATGATAAATGTGAGACCGTATGATAGGAGAAATCATTGGATGAAAGTTCAAGGTAGTTGTATGAGCCTTTTTGATTCTCCATATGACCTATGAAAAGGAGAGGTGGGAATGTCACAAGAAAAATAAAAGTAAACCGAATGCAATGAGAACAGAAAACTTGAGTATATATGGCAAAACTAGAAAATAGAAGGTAAACAGTGAATGGGTGTTGAATGAATGTAGGACTTCTACTGGATTTTGAAAATAAAAAGGAAATGATGAGTAATATGAATAAAAAGGAAATTGAATTGGTTTGGCTGTAACTGAGAATGGATGAGAACTGAATCAGGGAGATAAATGGATTGAGAGAAAAGGACTTTCCTAGATGGAATTGATTAGTTAAAAAAAAGAATGATGTGGCAAGTTATAGTTGGCATATGTTAGATTTGTGTGTGTTTGTGTCTGTGTGTACACAGAGACACTAACACACACACACACACACACACACACACATTTATGTGTGTGTGTGTGTGTGTGTGTGTGTGTCCCTGGAACCTCATCACTCCCTATTAAACAGCAAAAGTCCAGTATGGGTTATCAGAAATAACAATATACATATTACAAAATATATCCACTATATGCAATCTGAATCTTTCCTTTCCTTTCCTTTTAAACAAATCACTCCACTCAAATTCAAAAAACAATTAAGCATTTACCAGAACAATTAACAATTACCAGAAATAACTGTAGTTATCCAGTTCCAAACAAGAAGGCATTAAACATCCCGCCCAAATAATAATCCATTATTTCAGAGGTCCCCAAACTTGACCGCTTTAAGACTTGTGGACTTCAACTCCCAGAATTCTCCAGCCAGCTA